>CM065895.1:35155000-35755000 GCA_033439115.1 Firmiana major | reverse complement strand
CTTACTTTGAAAGAAAACATACATATGTACATACTTATTTAGCCAAATTCACATACTTACTTTAATGAAGCTTACTTACTTTCATAATTCAAAACTTTCATATACTAAAACATAAGGACTAGGCTAAATCTGTATAGCTATCATGCAGATAGAAATATCATCTTCCATAGTAGGAATAAAATACCTATGGCCATGGTAGAGGCTGTAGACTGGATCAAGGTCATACAGCAAAACAGACATAGTATCTGAAGAAACTAGCAAAAGCTAGGGCACGGGCACAGGTGGCACTAGCCGTGCGGGCACGAGATACTACAAAACAAGCACCACGTGTAGTGAATACAGGCACTACAAAGGCTAAGACGAGCACCACATGGGCAAAACGAAACAAGCACTACAAGTGACGGAGCCGGGCACCACAAGTAGCGGGCATGACATGCACACAACATACACTATTGGGTAGCCTCTAGTCTCGAAAATACTTACCTTCTTACTTGTTTTCATACTTACTTAAAAATCATATCATTTCCATCATCAGATATTATTGTATCAAAGACTTATCTCTCATAGGTATAAATGTTTGGCTTCGGGGTTCGGGGTATCATTTCTTTCGAAAACTTATATTGAAAGGTTTGAGTTTTCCATGTAAGTTCTACATGCATACATCAATTCATTTTAAGCAATACAAATAGGTAAAGGAAGCCATTATGACTTTAAATTGTATCCCTTACCTACGAGGCTAGGGTAACACCAAATCGTTGGGTATTGAGTTTACCTCGTTTTATGTGTCAATACCTCGAGCTACCGAAAAATGTTTCAAAACCATCAAATAATGCTCAAAACCATCTTAACATACTTGAATATTCATTATCTTACATAAACTTCATTAAATTTGGCCATTTTGCCAACTTTCTTTACTTTCTCAATTTTACTGATAAAAGTGTCGGTTTAAGCTATTTCGATAATTTCTCTTTATCTAACTTTAATCTTACAAGCCTAGTAGCTTACAATTCAACCAAGCATTCTACAACATTCAATTCAACCAAATCACATCTCTACCATATCAATTCAAGGCTGGCTGAACCTACACATGTCTCTAGAAATTATTTCTTCAATCTCTACTTTAACAAAAATCATCCAAATTCATCAAATAACAACATATATCATCATTATCATCTTCCAACAACTTCTCACCTAGTTTGACCAACTTTGACCACGTCTTCTTAATCCAACAATGATTATTAGCTGTAGATATACATGTATACAACTTAGAATCATAAAAAACAAGCTTAAAAACCAACCAAGAAACTTAAAATTCAAAGTTTCTCTTATCCCAAAAATAAGGCAGATTCTATCCCTGTTATTCTCTAAAGTTTTTGTGAGACCCCCTATATTTATAACCTTGTATATGTGTATATTGGATTACGAAATGAATACACGTAAGTTTTAAAGTGTATAGCGAGTGTAAGAAGGATATTTCTGTGAGTGGAATGTAAATATATTGAATTTTGAGTGGAGTGGTAAGATGGAATGAAGATTGCATGAGTTGTGCACTTCCATTTAGTTTATATTATATACCTTTGGTTAAACAAAGATTTCACATAAGTGTTAATGTGTATAAAATACGGATAGATGCCATTTTCAAGTCTTAAAGGCAACTGGATGAGAAAATGACTATGGCAACAAATTAAGGATATTTTGTGTGAAGTTACTATAGAAAACTATAACAAAATTTGGAAAATATGAAGGCTAGATCGATCTCATAGGATGAGAGATCGATTTGGAAGAGCAAAAATGCTCTCATTCGAGCAACAGGAACAGGTAGATCGATCTCCAATGGGGCCAGATCAATCTGCTAAACATTTTGTAGGGAGAAGATCGATTTCATTAGCTCTCAGGTTAGAGCAGATCGATCTCCTCCCTAGTCAGATCGATCTCCTTAATTTTTTGCTTGAGACATACCGATCTCAAGCCTTCGACAGATCGATCTCATGCCTTCAAAATGTCGTGAAAAAGAGGGACTTAAGAGGACCAGATTGATCTCCTTCCCATACAGATCGATCTCATCAAACAATTTCTATAAATAGGAGAAGTGAAACCTGTATTTCATGGGAACAACCAATTTCTTCCATCTTCCTATCAAAAAATCTAATTTTCTCTCTCTAAATCCACCCATTTTCAAGAAGATTTGAGGGAAAGCTATTAGACACAAAGTTGTTCACATCAAGGAGAAAAATAACATAGCTTGGAGGCATTTTCCCATTTGTTGGATTTAAGGAACAAGGGCATTTCTATTTGGAGAAAGGAGGAAATAAAAAAAAAATGTGAGTTTTTAGTATACCAATCCAAATACATTTGTTTAGTTAATGATTATGAAGTTGATTTGGTGTGCATATTAATGGTAGAACTACTTAGAATGCCATGGAACAATTATAACCTAGAAATGGGTTAGTGTGAGAAAGTGAAATGTAGAGGTATTAACGATCAATGGGATATTTTAAGATGATAATGGTGTTGTGGATATGAATTTAAGATGGTGTTATGGAATAAATTGTAGACTTACCCAAAAGGGGTAAAATGTGTATTTAAGGCATTGGGTAAAATGCATACTTGAATGAGAGTTAGCAATATTGACTCAAATGTTTGATGAATGAATTGCTGCTCCCGAGGATACACCGGAGCAAGTTGAGCCAAAAGCGTGAGAAACGTAAAGGCAGAGAGTTGCACCCTGAGGAAATTGAGGTAAGAGAATTGTGTGGACTCTTAGAGATATCTGTACGCAATTTGGGTGCATAATGTTTTGCTAGAGTGCATGTGATACTAGGAAATGAAATTGGGTGATTGAAGGGCAAAGAGTTTGGGTTTTAAGAAATGTGCATGAAAAACAAAAGCATGATGCTTTGAAAACCTTGTTTTGTTGCTTTTTATCAAGTGACTGGTTGGTTGGCTAACATTT
Organism: Firmiana major; assembly: GCA_033439115.1. Lineage (NCBI taxonomy): Eukaryota > Viridiplantae > Streptophyta > Magnoliopsida > Malvales > Malvaceae > Firmiana > Firmiana major. The sequence goes on along the minus strand of CM065895.1, from coordinate 35,752,047 downwards.
GAAATGATTTGTAAAAGAAATGATTTGATTTGGTTGATAACCACATTTTACAAAGAATTGAGCCACCTACGTGGATTTCGTGAGAATGAAAGTGTGCTGGAGTATGACCCACACGAGATTGATGTGTTTTCATACGCATGAGTGTTAGAGTGTAGCCCGCACTAGTTTTCACATGGATTTCTATGATGTTGTGCTAGAGTTGAGCTCGCACAGACTTTATACTAGTTTTGGCATGGTGCTGGAGCATAGCTCACTTTAGATGCCCATCATACTTGTAGTCGTGCTTGAGATTACTCGCACGCGATATTATTACATGATTGATAGCCTTTCTAGGAGCTTTGGGTAGACTAGGTGTCACACCAATTAAATAGGCTCACACGTGTATTTTGAAATGTGGCCTGATATGATGTGTTGATATGGGTCCATGGAGTACGCTGTACCGTGTTGAGATCGTGATATACCGTCTTCGAATGATGTTTAGTTCTACTACAGACAGACTGATTGGACGTGACCCACCTCCCATGCGGAAGCAGAGAGAGGTGATACCCCGCACACCTAATCATTATAGCCTGGGATCACAAGATATGGCCATAGTCCTAGAGGAGATTTCCCTATTATATTGCCTATCTCACATATCTTTTGTTTTATGAATAAATCCATGTTTGAAATGATTTGTGGGTCAGGACAGTCCGAGGGAGGGGCTGAGTCCTGAGAAGTGTTGATTTTAAGAGATGAGAAAGTTTGATAATGGCTTTAAAGTGCACTGATGCATGATGATTTTCCCTGCCTTATGAATTAAATATGCATGATGGTTTTCCATGTTTGGATTGATTTGTGCACTGAATTTAATTAGCATGATTTACTTTACATGCCATTAACACAAGCATGAACTGATACTTTTGAGATGTGAATGAGAACTGTATGGTTTTGAGCATGGCATACGATCACGTAGATAGTGCAGTATCTAATTGTTCGCATGATAGTCTTACTGAGCATGTTGTTTGCTCACCCCCTTATTTTCCCCTCTCTACAAAACATTGAGTATAGGCTGAGGGTGACTGGAGGTTTCCCATTTGATATTCGTTGCATCCCATCACGTAAGGTATACACACTGATGTAATTTCATATCTAAACTATCAGTAGCACAGTAGCATTTTAAATGTAATCATTGGGGATGTAATACAATGTAAACACATGTAAGAAACAACTCTGCTTTATTTATACAAGTTTTTATTTCTAGGTTAAAATGCAAATTAAATTGTTATGGTTGGATGAGGTAGACACTAACATACAGCCCAACTGTTTGAGAGTGTAGCTGATCACGATCGAGGTAAGAAAAGAATGAATAATAAATAATGCATGAAAAGTGAAACATTTGCGTTGATTTTTAGTAAGTTGACGGCTGTGACAGAAGTTGGTATCAGAGCTGAGTTGGTATGACGTGTGTCGGTGTCTAAAATACTTAATAAGTTGAAAAATTACATGCCTATGTTAGTGTGCTTGTTTAGATACAATTGTGTGTGTCGATGGGTTGACTAAGAAATTGATGTGTATGTAGGGAATTGAAACATTATGCCTAACACCAGTCGCGGTAGAGGGGCGAGAGCGCAAGTTCGAGGCCGTAGAAGTAGGCCTGGGGTAGTGTTGAGCCAAAAACACACGAGGCTCAAGAATAGATTGAGCTGGAGGCTGAGGTTGAGCATATTCCACAGGGTCCAGAAGAGAGACCTGAAAGTACTGAGGCACGCTTTACGAGGATAGAGAGGAGTATAGAGATGATCTTGGAGTTGGTCACTCAATCTTTACTTAGAGTTGGGGGTAGACAGAGTCCCTCTACACAAGGTGATGCCGAGCAGGCGGTAGCTCCTGAGGCATGGGCACAACCGACCCAAAGACCTCAAACGATAGATACACCTACACCCCCACCTGCACAGGATATGCCTACACCGGTTGCTACACCACAGGGCAGTAGAGGTTGGGGTTACGGATGTGATTTGGATAGACTGCGACAGTTCCAGAAGTTTGGACCGCCTTCATTCAGTGGAGTTAAGGACCCAGTAGCTGCAAAGGATTGGATCAATGAAATCGAGAAGTTATATTGGTTCTTCAAGTGCACTACTACCGAGATGGTAGCGTTTGCCTCTTTCATGCAGACGAGATCAGCAAAACATTGGTGGAAATCCACCAGGCCTATTTTGAGAGCCCGACATATAAAGATTAGCTGGGATGTGTTTTTAGAGGCTTTCCACAGACAGTATGTTTCAAATACTGTACAGCGAAAGATGAAGATGACATTTTTGGGACTGACCCAAAAGAGCATAATGGTGGATGAGTATGAGACAAATTTTATCTCCCAGGGCAGATATGATCCTAATACGAAGGGTAATAAGGTCGAGAAGATCCAGAAGTTTCTGGATGGGTTGAGACCAACCATCAGGTCCAGACTGGTTCCCTTAGATATACCAACCTACGAGGAGGCAGTGTGAACAAGACATTGATAGGATCGCCTCAGAATTTGTGAAAGTTGGTAAAGTGAGGGATAGAGATAAAAAGAGACCAGTGCTGGATAAAGGCTTCAGTTATAAGGGAAGTAAGAGGTTTTTTAGAAAGAGGCCGAGGATCAAGGAGATCCGTGAGAGGAGAGTTAATCATCCCATGAATCCGGCTTTAGCTCCAGCTAAGGGGATTATGATTTGAGGGCCACAGCCTAATACAGAACAGTGCAGCAGGTGTGGCAGGTACTATGGTACTCGACAATGCTATGAACCTCCTGCAGTATGCTTCAGATGTGGGAAACTAGGGCACATAATCAGGGATTCTCCAGAGATGACAGAGAGAGCCCCACAGAAGGGCAGGGAGCTAGAGAGAGCACCAATTGGGACAGCTGCTACGAGGCGGAGGGCTACAGCTGAGGAAAAGGGGAAGCAGACAGTGGGTGTGAGCAGAGGACGACTGAACGCACTTGACTAGGACACTGTGGATCAGTCTACAGATGTGGATAAAGGATGCTTCTAAGTCTTTGATTTAGAAGCATTTGTATTATTTGATCCTGGTGCCACGCATTCCTTTATATCGTCATCCATTGCATGTAAATTGTTGAAGCATGTAAAACCCACACTTCTAGATAAGATGTTGATGATATCTACCCCTATGAAAGATAGTCAGTTTACTGAACATGTATATAGAAATTGTAAGATGAGGATAGAAGGTAGAGAAATGGCAGCCAATTTAATTTTATTAAATTTGAGTGATTTCGATGTAATGCTAGGTATAGATTGGCTGGCTGTGAATCATGTTGTTATGGATTGACGTACAAGAACACTGACTTTTCCAGAGATAGATAATCTTGTTGTAAGTTTTATGAAATGAAGTGAAAGACGTGTTTAATGTAAATAAAAGAGCATGATCTTAATACATGATGTCTGAGAGATAAATATATTTATCAATAATGCATGTTATGTGCTGAATTTTGTTACTAACGGTGGAAAGGATAATGTGAAGGGTTCATTGCTTATGTGATTGAGATGGATAAGGCATGTTCGGAGTTGATAGACATCCTAATGGTCAAGGAATTTCCTGATGTCTTCCCGAATGAATTACTAGGGTTACCTTCAGATAGAGAGATGGAGTTTAGTATAGAGTTGGCACCTGGTACAAAGTCGATATCCAAGCCACCGTACAGAATGACTCAAGTTAAGTTAGAAGAATTAAGGAAGCAGTTACAGAGTTGCTGGAAAAGGGGTTCATCAGGCCAAGCATCTCACCTTGGGAGCATCGGTTCTGTTTGTAAGGAAGAAGGATGGAAGCCTCTGACTATGTATAGATTACCGATTGCTGAATAAGGCCACCATCAAGAATAAATACCCCCTTCCACACATCGATGACTTGTTGGATCAGCTTAGAGGAGCACAAGTCTTTTCCAAGATAGATATGAGATCTGGGTACCATCAGTTGAATATACGGAGTGGAGATGTACCCAAGATAACTTTTCGCACCTGGTATGGACATTCTGAGTATATGGTTATGCCATTCGAGTTGACGAATGCTCCCGCAGCTTTTATGTCATTGATGAATGAGGTATTTCACCAGTAATTGGATCGATTTGTTATTATGTTCATTGATGATATACTGGTATACTCAAGATCTAGAGAGGAGCATGAACAGTATCTAAGGATAATGCTACAGACCCTCCGAGAGAAGAAGCTGTACGCTAAACTCAGCAAGTGTGACTTTTAGTTGGAACAGATCTCTTTTCTGGGTCATATAGTATCGAAAGATGGGGTGTCAGTGGATCCATCAAAAATTGAGGCAGTGATACAGTGGCAGAGACCCCAAACAGTGATAGAGATCAAAAGTTTCCTAGGTTTAGCTGGATATTACCGAAGGTTTGTGGAATGATTCTCGAGATTAGCTGCTCCTTTGAGATGTATCACGAGAAAGAAGGTTGAATTTATTTGGGACGATAAGTGTGAGGAAAGTTTTCAAGAGTTGAAGCGTCGTTTGACTACAGCTCTGATACTCACCATTCCTACCAGCTCAGGAGGTTTCTCGGTGTATACGGATGCTTCACACTAAGGACTGGGCTATGTGTTGATGTAGGATGGGAAGGTAGTACCCTACGGATCAAGACAGTTGAAGGATCATGAGAGGAACTACCCGACCCATGATATAGAGTTGGCGGTCATAGTGTTTACATTGAAGATATAGCGCCACTACCTCGATGGTGAGAGATTTCAGGTTTACACGGATCATAAGAGCCTTAAGTACCTGTTCTCGCAGAAAGAGCTTAACATGAGACAGAGGAGATGGCTCGAGCTTTTAAAGGATTATGATTGGGAGATCTTGTACCACCCGAGTAAAGCAAATGTAGTTGTTGATGCATTGAGTAGAAAAGCATCTCGGGTCGGTGTCATATATGATGATCAAGGAACACAAGCTATTGGAACAGTTCATGAACCTCAGTTTGGATATGACCCCGCCTGATACTAATAGTGGCTTTATGATACCTAGCCTGCAGTTGGAACTGGATCTGGTAGATCAAATTTGACAAGCTCAGTGAATTGATTAGCAATTCAGTGATATTGTCAGACAGATGCATAGGGGTACAGAGACTGATTTTGAACTGAGTTCAGATGGTTTGTTAAGGTTCAGAGGTAGGATATGTGTTCTCGATGATCCAGAGGTCAAGAAGTTGATCTTGATAGAGGCTCACTCATCAAGGTATACGATACATCCAAGGAGTACTAAGATGTATCAAAACCTTTAAAAAGTTTATTGGTGGTCTGGGATGAAGAAACACATTATTGAATATGTCTCTAAGTGTCTTGTTTGTCAGCAAGTGAAGTTAGAGCATCAGAAGCCTACAGGGTTATTGCAGCCTCTACAGATACCGACTTGGAAGTAGGAGCACATCACTATGGATTTTGTGATGGGATTACCGAGGACCCGCAGAGGTCAGGATGCCATATGGGTGATTGTGGATCGATTGACGAAATCAGCCCATTTTCTAGCTATGAGAGCTGCCGATGCTCTAAGCCAGTTAGCGAACTTATATGTGCACAAGACAGTTAGGCTACATGGAATTCCAGTGAGCGTTGTTTTTGATAGGGATGCTCGCTTTACTTCTCACTTCTGGGAACGCTTTCAGGAAGCGATGGGGACCCAGTTGAATTTTAGCACCACGTTTCATCCTCAGACAGATGGTCAGTGAGAGAGGACTACACAGACCCTGGAGGATATGTTGAGAGCGTGTGCATTGGATTTTTGAGGCTCCTGGGATGACCATCTGCCACTCGTAGAGTTCACCTATAATAACAGTTTTCACGTGAGTATCGGGATGGCACCATATAAGGCATTATACGAGCGGAGATGTCATTCCCCTATTAGATGGGAAGAGGTTAGTGAATGACAAATCTTTGCTCCTGACTTGGTTAGACAAGCCTCTGAGGATGTTCAGTTGATTTGTGAGAGATTACAAATAGCGTAGAGCAGACAAAAGAGTTATATGATAGGAGACAGAGACCATTAGAGTTTAATGTGAGTGAATCAATGTTTCTGAAGGTTTCTCTCTCGAAGGGGATCATGAGATTCAAGAAGAAGGCGAAGTTGAGCCCTCGGTATATAGGGCCATTTGAGATACTTGATAATGTGAGAGATAAGGCATACAGGCTAGCATTGCCACCTGAACTGGCGAATGTACATAACGTCTTGCACATATCCATGTTACAGAAGTATCACCCAGACCCGACGCATGTGATAAGGTATGAGCCTTTGGAACTCCATGAAAGCATGACGTACGTTGAGAAGCTGGTTCGGATATTGGATAGAAAAGAGAAAGTGTTGAGGACAAAGACAATTCCCTTGGTGAAAGTCCTTTGGCAACATCACACGGTGGAAGTGGCCACATGGGAATTGGAGAGTTTGATGCGGGAGAGGTATCATGAGTTATTCACAAAGTGATTGGTTCCAATTTGGAGGACCAAATTTTCTAAGTGGGGGAGAATGTGAGACCCCATATATGTATAACCTTGTATACGTGTATATTGGATTACGAAATGAATACACGCAAGTTTTAAAGTGTATAGTGAGTGTAAGAAGGATATTTCTATGCGTAGAATGTAAATATATTGAATTTTGAGTGGTGTGGTAAAATGGAATTAAGATTGCATGAGTTGTGCACTTCCATTTAGTTTATATTAAATACCTTTGGTTATATAAAGATTTCACACAAGTTTTAATGTGTATAAAGTACGAATTGATGTCATTTTCAAGTCTTAAAGGTAACTGGATGAGGAAATGACTATGGCAACAAATTAAGGATGTTTTGTGTGAAGTTACTGCAAAAAATTACAGCAAAATCTGGAAAATATGAAGCTCAGATTGATCTGGAAGAGCCAAAATGCTCACATCGAGCAACAGGAACAGGACAGATCGATCTCTAATGGGACCAGATCGATCTGCTAACCATTCTGTAAGGAGAAGATCGATTTTCTTAGCTCTCGGGTTGGAGCAAATCGATGTCCTCTCTAGCAAGATTGATCACCTTAACTTTCTGCCTGAGACAGATCGCTCTCAAGCCTTCGACATATCGATCGCATGCCTTTAAAATTTCATGAAAAAGATTTAAGAGGACCAAATCGATCTCCTTCACATGCAGATTGATCTCATCAAACAATTTCTATAAATAGGAGCGGTGAAATCTGCATTTCATGGGAACAACCAATTTCTTCCATCTTCCAATCCAAAAACCTAGTTTTCTCTCTCTAAATCCACCCATTTTCAAGAAGATTTGAGGGAAGGCTATTAGACACAAAGTTGTTCACATCAAGGAGAAGAACAACATAGCTTGGAGGCATTTCCCCATTTATTGGATTTCAAGAACAAGGGACACTTCTATTTGGAGCAATGAGGAAATAAAAAAAAGTGAGTTTCTAGTACACCAATCCAAGTACATTTGTTTAGTTAATGATTATGAAGTTGATTTGGTGTGCATAATAATGGTAGAACTACCTAGAATGCCATGGAACAATTATAACCTAGAAATGGGTTAGTGTGAGAAAGTGAAATGTAGAGGTATTAACGATGAATGAGATATTTTAAGATGATAATGGTGTTAGGGGTATGAATTTAAGATGGTGTTATGGAATAAATTGTAGACTTACCCAAAAGAGATAAAATTTGTATTTAAGGCATTGGGTAAAATGCATAGTTGAATGAGAGTTAGCAACATTGACTCAAATGTTTGGATGAATGAATTGCAGCACTCGAGGATACACTGGAGCAAGTTGAGCCAAAAGTGCGAGAAACGTAAAGAAGAGAGTCGCACCTTGATTAAATCGAGGTAAGAGAATTGTGTGGACTCTTAGAGATATCTGTGCACAATTTGGGCGCATAATGTTTTGCTAGAGTGCATGTGATACTAGAAAATGAAATTGGGTGATTGAAGGGTAAAGAGTTTGGGTTTTGAGAAATGTGCACGAACAATAAAAGCATGATGCTTTGAAAACCTTGTTTTGTTGCTTTTTAGCAAGTGATTGGTGGGTTGGCTAACATTTGAAATGATTTGCAAAAGAAATGTTTTGATTTGGTTGATAACCACATTTTGCAAAGAATTGAGCCACCTACGTGGATTTCATGAGAAAGCTAGAGTATGACTCGCACGAGATTGATGTGTTTTCATACGCATGAGTGCTAGAGCATAGCCTGCACTAGTTTTCACATGGATTTTTATGATGTTGTGCTAAAGTTGAGCTCACACAGACTTTATACTAGTTTTGGCATGGTGTTGGAGCATAGCTTGCATTAAATGCCCATCATACTTGTAGTCGTGCTTGAGATTACTCGTACATGATTTTATGACATGATTGATAGCCGTGCTAGGAGCTTCGGGTAGACTGGGTGTCGCACCGATTAAATAGGCTCACACGTGTATTTTGAGATGTGGCGTGATATGATGTGTTGATACGGGTCCACGGAGTACGATGTACCATGCAGGTAGCATAGAGTACGTTGTACCATGTTGAGATTGTGATAAACTGTCTTCGGACGATGTTTAGTTCTGCTATGGACCGACGGGTTGGATGTGACCCACCTCCCCTGCTGAAGCAGATAGAGGTAATACCCCTCACACCTGATTAGTGTAGCCTGGGATCACAAGATATGGCCATAGTCTTAGAGGAGATTTCCCTGTTATATTGCCTATCTCTCATGTCTTTTGTTTTATGAATAAATCCATGTTTGAAATGATTTGTGGGTCAGGACAGTCCGAGGGAGGGGCTAAGTCCTGACAAGTGTTGATTTTAAGAGATGAGAAAGTTTGATAATTGCTTTAAAGTGCACTGATGCATGATGATTTTCCATGCCTTATGAATTAAATATGCATGATGGTTTTCCACTCTTTGGATTAATTTGTGCACTGAATTTAATTAGCATGATTTGCTTTACATGCCATTAACACAAGCATGAACTAATGCTTTTGAGATGTGAATGAGAACTGTATGGTTTTGAGCATGGCATAACGATCACGTAGATAGTGCAGTATCTACTTGTCTGCATGATTGTCTTACTAAGCATGTTGTTTGCTCACCCCCCTTATTTTCCCCTCTCTCAGAGCATTAAGTATAGGCTGAAGGCAACTGGAAGTTTGCCTTTTGATATCCACTGCATCCCATCGCGTAAGGTTTACACACTGATGTAATTTTGTATCTAAACTTTCAATAGCACAGTAGCATTTTGAATGTAATCATTGTGGATATAATACAGTGTAAAAACATGTAAATAGTAACTCTGCTTTATTTGTACAAGGGTTTACTTCTAGATTAAAATGCAAATTAAATTGTTATGGTTGGATGAGGTAGACACTGACACACAGCCCAACTATTTGAGAGTGTAGCTGGTCACGATCAAGGTAAGAAAAGAATGAATAATAAATAATGTATGAAAAGCGAAAAATTTGTGTTGAGTTTGGTAAGTTGAGGGTTGTGACAGTTTTTCACCTAGCAAATTAGCTTATTTAAGGCTGAATTTTTTATATGTTGTAGAGGGTTTAGGAAGGAAGATTTTACCCTCCTTAACCAAACTCAAAGAGTGGTCGAAAAAATCGTACAATCTAAACCTATATGGGACGTCTGTGGCAGAATGGGGAACCAGTTCTTTTTGGTTCTAGGTCAGTTTGGGGACTTCTCTATCTTTCTAGAAAGGGCTCTAAATCCTCTTTAAAAGGGACAAAAAGCAGGCTGAAAGGCTTTTGGGAGGGCCTTCAAAATAGGCCTCTTTGTTAGGCCAGCAGGGTACTGGGCCTAGCCTGCCAGCAACCCTGTTTTTGTAAAATCCATAAAAATTACTTCCAGCCCATTTTCCTCCAAATTTCCACTTTTCGTATGTCATACTAAGCCTCTAGTATATTTCAGAAGAATTTAGGGCCCACTTGTTTAAGAAAAGTTTTCCGTTTAAGCCCATTTTGCCTGGTTTGGTCATTACCGATTGAAATTCCTTAAGGTTTTTGATTTAATTTAAAAATTAATTTGATCACTGAAACCTCAAGATTACAAATTAATTTTACTTCCTCGTGTCAAATATACCTTATGTTAATTTCCTATAGGCTCAGAATAATTTTTACGAATTTATAGAATTTATCACTTAGTAGGCTCAATTGCTCGGTTTAGTGTTAACTCGAGTTTTTACTAACTTTTTGCTTCCAACACCTTAGTTTCACCTTCTAACCACTAAAGCATACTTATACATGCAATCTTTAAGAAATACATGAATTTGAAACATTACCTCGACTTTTTTGCCCTGAGCTTCGTGCCACTAACCCGAATGCTTCAGTTATTTCGGGCCTACATAATATTATTCCGAGTATCTTAATTGCTTTCTAGTTTCAAATAAATAATGAAACGAAAATTTGTTTGGGTTTCACATAAAATGCCCTAAAAATGCAAACCCTAAATAATGCCTAACCCTAAATGAATTCTAAACTAATGAATTGCATAGTAAACTAATAATAACAAACCTAAAAAATACATGAGAAGTAAAATATCGTTGGACTTTTTGGAAATTAAAAGGAAAATAACCTAAAAGTGCATAAAATGTCCTAACCCTGAACTAACCCTATATGCATGACTCTAACCCCAAATTAATATTAACTTAACACTAAAACATTACTTAAAACCTTACAAAAGCAGTAAATTAAAATTCCTAAAATGCCAATGCACCTAGCTCTAAATTAATGCATGAAAATGCAAGGAAATAGAATTAATCCCTAAACTAACCTAACTCTAAACCTAATCCTACCTGAAATCAACCTAAGGACACAAACCTAACCCTAAGATAATCCACTAATAATCCCAAAGTAGCCTTAACATCAAATCTGGACAGCAAGTAATATATTTGAAATAAAAAATCTAAAAATTATGTAAATGATATCTAAAAATTACCAAATGTTTCCTAACCCTAAATGATGATGCATATGACCTAATGAAACTTTGAAACACCCTAGAATGCACCTAACTAACCTCAAACAGCCCACACACCATCGTTGTCCAGAATAGAATACAAAATAGTCTATGTTAACTAACAAAAATCAAAACAGATCCTAAATGCTTCCAAAATATTTATCTAATGCATCATAAATTAAGTAAACTATATGAATGATGTTTAAAAAATTTAAAACATCCTAGATAACCTTAGAAAACTAACCAAATCAGCTCCCTAAACAGCCTACAATCATGCTTAACACAACAAAATTTGTATAAATGAAATGCAAAATGTATAGCGACCTAAAAATGAATGGTAACCTATTCTAAAATTTTTATACTAATTATATAACCTAAATAAATAGCAATAATGCAAATGCGGCTAACGACACCAAAGAACACATGAAAACTAAATATAATAAAGAAAGAAGAAAACATGACTTACATAAAACTATTTTGACGTTCCTTTTTTTTATTTAAGACATTAGAAATAAATATGTAACACTAATATAGACTTCTAAAACAATAGATAAGAAATTATAAACAAGTAAAATTGAATTGAATAACAGAAAAATAAATTAAGCAAAATAAATGTGGACCAAACTCAAGAACAAGGGATATGTAGGTGATTTTACAACCTCTGAATCTTCCATTCTCATAGAACTCAATCACACTTAAAAAAAAAAGAAGAAAAATAAGATGGAAGAAATGATAAAAATACTAAAAATGAAAAAGGACATTAAAACTTGAAAAAGAAAAATTAAAACTTGTATGAAAGTAGCTAGTATTCTAGACTAAAGTTGTAAAATTAAAATGAAAATAAAGAACTTTGCTAAAGAAAAATGGTGACTGCCTACCAACCTAAAAACAACATGAAATGAAGCATAAAAATACCCAAAAATAAACCTAGTAGCTAACCGTTCTCCTATCCCCCATATTTTTGTTTAAATAATCACTTAATAAAAGGCTAAAAGGGGTATTTCCTATCCAAGATGAGTTGACAATGCTTGGCCACTTGTCTTCATGTCTTTGGCTTCTTAGAATAGATATTTTCATGTCATCAAAGCTTCCTACCAGCCATGGACACCTCTCTATCCTCTAGCACCTTTCATTATCTTCTTATCCACATAAGCATGCAAAGTGGCAAGGGCATATGTCCTCAATGTGTTGGCTAAGGTATCCCTTGTTCTTATTCTTCAAGAATGAATAAAAAATGGACACTTTGCATCTTAGGTATTAAGAGAAGAGAGAGATGATGACTCATGCTACTAGATGAAATTTCGCATTTCTTTCATTTTCAAGTGACTCAGCCTCCTTTTTAACTCAATTCTAATCTATTTTCTACCAAAATGACTAAAATTCATTTATCTACAAAATATAAGGAATTTAATTAAAATGAAAGGATAATTAATAAAATAATAAGGGGATTAATTAATTAATTAATTAAGAAAATTAAGCACAAAATAACTATATTTTCATAGAGTTATCACAAATAGAGCATCAAAATAATTACTGAAGTTAGTAATCATGTTAGTAATGGAACCAAGAGTAAGCTCAGGTGTTGTCACTTGTGACTTAGATGCTATATCCTCGAGATCATGCTCCAATGGTGCGGGATAATGAGCAGTTGGTAGGACATTCTTCTTAATCTAATTTCCCTCATGATTCTCATAATATCTGATGTGGTACATAGTGGTGGGATTGAGGTTAGTTTTTGGGTCCATAAGCTCTACAGGCTCACATGAACAATCAATGCCAATTTTTTAGACATAGAAGGCTAATTGCATAGGGTACACTATTCTTTTGATGCTAGCTCGAACTATCCTAGCAATATCATGGAAAAAGAAATGAACAAGGTCTAGTTTAGTACCTTCATAAATGCAATGTAACCAAAACCTATCCAATCGAAGAAGTGAGGCATTTTTGGTCCCGAAAGGTCAAAGGATGTGTGAAATGATAAGATACAAGAGGCGTGGATGCATAGGTAAGTCACCTGCCCAGTTATCGACGATTGTGAACACAAGTGGTACCTCTTCCTCTTCATTTGTGAGCCCCTTGTTTTTTTATACCAGACACATTGACAAGAGATAAGTGTGTGATGAGGATCGATTTGCCCATAAGATAGGATCAGATGCCATTAATTTCACATAGGTCATCTAATATTAACGAGTTCGACATTAGCAAAGAATGCATGAATTATTTTGCATGGAACGGGGTACCAATTTTGAGGAATTTCGTCCAACCGAATTCCTTGAAACATGATATAAAAATTTATTTGCATAAGGAAATAAAATTTGATTATTCACCCATAATAGATTTTCATGTTCCAGAAGTACAAGTCATTGGCACACTCCTCAGGTGTATGAAAGCATCGATTAAAAGAAGTGAAAAACAATGGAGAAGAGGAAGATGATGCCTTTTGCTTTGAACCCGATTGATTAGCGCGATAGGGTATAGTGGAGTTTGATGGAATGAAAGAGAGAGCAAACTAGGTGAAAGATGATATGAAAAACTAATTGGGTAATTTCATCGAATAGGTTGCATGTATGGTTTTGAAGATGTGGAAACAAAGAATTAGGATGAATTAGAAGACCACAACCTACAATCCTAAAAGAACTAACAAGCTACAACCATAATGTAAACAACAAAAATAAACAAGAGGTTAGAAAGAAAATGGAAAATGAAGGAGAATGATGTATAAGAATGGGTTTGGAAGATGATGAAATGGGAATATTAGTGTAAGACCCCGTATATGTATAATGATAATGTGTGTAATTGGATCAAATAATATGAATGGACTTGTAATGTAAAGTATGATTGATGTAAGTCCATGGATTCAATGTATGTATGTGTAATATGAATTGTAACGTGTGAGACCCCGTATATGTAAAGTTATAATGTGTAACAAATATGAATGGACTTGTAATGTAAAGTATGATTGATGTAAGTCCATGGATTCAATGTATGTATGTGTGATATGAATTGTAACGTACATACAAGTTTCATTGAGTATGAATATGAAGAAATGAGTTCTGGCAAGAGATGGATGTGATTGAAACTCAAGTTGAGTAGTGTGGTAAAATGGAATGGAGTTATGCTTCCATTCGATTCTATGTAGCATACCTTGGGACATACAATGAATGCACACAAGTTTCAATGTGCATAAGGTATGAATGGATGCCATTTTCAAGTTATAAAGGTGGATGGATGAGAAAATGGTCATGGCAATAGATTAAGGGTGTGTTGGTATGAGTTGCAGCAATGAAACTGCAGGAAATCTGGAAAACATGAAGCCTAGATCGATCTCATAGGATGAGAGATCGATCTGGAAGAGCCAGAATGCTCTTATTTGGGAGAAAGAATAGAGCAGATCGATCTCCAATGGACCCAGATCGATCTCCTTAGCTCTCTGTTTGGGAGCAGATCGATCTCATGCTTCGACAGATCGATCTCATGCCTAGACAGATGCATGAGTAGGCTAGCTCACTTCTTCGATTGGATAGGCTGGCTCACTTCCTCGACAGATCGATCTCATGCCTAGACAGATCGATCTCATGCCTAGACAGATCGATCTCATGCCTAGACAGATGCATGAGTAGATTGTTAAGGGTAAAAATCTAAAAATTTAGGAAAAATTGGGAGGAGCAAGGACAAGAGGTTCCTGCTCGTTCTGGAGGTATTTCAACACATGCATGAGTAGGCTGGCTCACTTTTAAAGAAAAATGCATAGCATTGCATATCTTAAACGATGTGATCTCTGTGAAAACTATTTGGAAATAACCGAGCCGCCTACATGTTTTTATTTACATGTGACGTGCTAGAGCTCAGCTCTCACGATGTTTGACTTGTGTGATGCATGCATTAGTGCTGGAGCGAGAGCTCGCACTAGAGTTTTACATGCATAGGTGCTAGAGTATATCTCGCACTAGATTTCACATGCTTTTGCGTGACATGGTGCTAGAGTCTAACTCGCACCAGATTTTACATGATTTTCATGACAGGGTGCGGGAGTTTAACTCGCACCAGATTTTATAAGATTTTCATACAATTTATATACAGAGTGCTGAGCATAGCTGGCACTAGTTTTACTGGATTTGTGGAGTAGCGCTGTCTGCCCTTGGAGTCAGCCAAAAGGCCCAACAGGCTCAAAAGACCTCTTAAGTAGGGTGAGAGTGAGGGTTGAGGTTGGCGGCCTTGTGGAGATGTAAAGCGGGCTCTGCTAAGTTTACTTGATTTGATGAGAGTGCTGAGCATCGCTCGCACTAATTTTTATGAGAACATACGATGAGCCGTGCTTGGAGCATCGGGTAGACTGTGTGTCACCGATTTAATAGGCTCGCACGTGCGTTTTGAGACATGGCAACGAGTATTGAGTTATGAAAACCTCTGTGGGAAGCAGGCCATTTGGGCTGGAGTACCTAGAGTGATATGGGTCCATGGAGTACGATGTACCGTGCAAGTAGCATGGAGTACGATGTACCGTGGGGTATCTTCGGATACGGTATCTTTGTGATACAGGGTATCTTCGGATACGGTATCTTTGTGATACGGGGTATCTTTGTGATACGGTATCTTTGTGATACGGGGTATCTTCGGATACGGCATCTTCGGATGCGTGAGATCGGATAAGACTGACGGGTTGGATTGACCCACCTCCCGGGCAGTTCCCGATCAGGGTGAGACCTCCCACACTGGGATCCGTGAAGCTAGAGGGACTCACGAGGACATATTGGCCAGTCCTGGTTATTACCGATATACAGTATTGCCTAGTCTCGTATCTTGTATATATATACGTATGTTTTCGATATCGATGCTTTTGAGAGACTCAATTTCCATGGTTTTGTGTGAGTCAGGATCACCCGAAGGAGGGGTCGAGTCCTGACTTCATTGTGAAATTTTAAATGGGAAAGAAATGATTTAAAATGAATTGCATGTTGAATTTTCCGTGCAACTTGATTTACATAACATCATGACGCATATCATTTGTTTTAAAATGTGTGGAGAAAGGGTGGTTTATGCATGGCACCACATTCATGTAGGTAGTATGGTTACCTACTTGTTCGTAGGATTGCCTTACTGAGCTTGATGTGCTCACCCCTTTCATTTTCTCCCACAGATAATCTCCAGTTGAAGTCGCGACGACTCAGTACTGCATTCCGAATATCCGCTGCTACCCATCAACATAAGGTATATACACTTGTACATATTGTATCTACATAAGCATAGCACAGTAACATGTTTGTAAGTAACTTTAGGGGATGTATAAATAATGTAACCAATTATAAATGACTGGAGAAGAAATAAGTTAGATGGTAATTGAATGGTGGGACTGGCATTGACGCACAGCCCAATTATTAGTGGAGTGTTGGTCACGATTCGAGGACAGGTAAGAATTTAAGTAAATAATAAAACGCGAAAAATTAACTCTGATTTTTGGGTAGTTTGGGTCGTGACAATGATACCCCGCACACCGGGATCCGTGTGGTCTGGGATGATATGTGACGATTAGCCAACGTAGTCACTTGAGATATAGTAACCTGTCTCCTTGCTTGATTTACTTACTACCACATGATTTTAAATCTCTAAGTGTGATTTGTGATTGTTTAAGGTAGACCCGAAGGAGGGGTCGAGCCTCGGGGATTTGATTTGTGAAATGAAAATGAGGTTGTGATTGTGAATTGATGTGATGTAATTTTATGTGTTGAGAAAGAGTTTTATGACGTGGGTTTAAAAGGAGGTTTCGTAATGAATTGCCCTTTTTATGAATTTAAATGAGATTGAGCATGAGATGATTTATACATGATGTTTTTACCATGTTTTATATGCCAATGTACATGATTTTGATACATGATATATATGTATACTCATATGGCATAGTTTTACTTCCTCATGCTCCTACCATAAATGATTGATGCATAACACTATCAACATGTAGATAGAGTAGTTATCTACCATGCTTGCATTATTACCTTACTGAGCGTGTGGTTGCTCATCCCTCTCTATTTCCCCCTACAGAGCGTGCATAGTAGCCCAGTGAGGACTGAGGCGTGGTATTTTGGACTCCACTGCATTTCCATCGCTTAGAGGTATATACACAGTGATTCTTTTTATATCTAAACAATGTAAAAGCACAGTATTCTTTTGAGTTGTAATTATGGGGGATGTAGATGTCAGTAAAACATGCTTTTGTATAAGTACAAGATTAAATGCAAATGTATGACATCGTTTTATTTAACTGAGAATGAATGAGATGTGGTGTTTATTATTGACTCACAGCCCAACAGTGTGTGGTGAGTTAGTTCACGACCGGGTAAGGTAACAGTAAAACGTAAAATTTTTTTAGGGATTTTCGGTTAAAGAGAATGGAATTGGGTTGTGACAGAGATTGGTATCAAAGCTGTGTTGGCCTGATGTGAGTCATTAATAAAACGTAGGAAAGTACATCCCGATAGTACTGTGCTTTTGTTTAGATATAACTGTGTATACTGTGATGGATTGAGCTTAGTGAATTATTATAATACAGGAAGTTAGGCACTATGCCAGTTACACGCAAAGGTAGAGGGGCGAGAGCACGTGCTAGAGGCCGTAGAGGTAGGCCTGAGAGCCGTGCTGAGCCATAAACTGAATAGGCTCCACCGAATCCTGCTGAGAGAGTAGAGGATACTGAGGCTCGCTTCGCTAGGTTAGAGCGGAGTATTGAGAATTTGGTGGAGATAGTCACGCAGGCCTTGGGCGCCGGTGACAGACGAGGTCCCGCGGCACAGCCTACTACTGAACAGGCAGCTGCAGAGGCGGAGAGACCTCAGACTACAGAGACTGCTACTGCTACACCACCTCCAGTACAGGATACAGATTCTCCTATCGCTCTACAGTAGAGCGGTATTGATTTGGGTTATGACTGTGACTTGAGTAGGTTGCGAGAGTTTCAAGCGTTGAAACCCCCAGTGTTTAGAGGGGTGAAGGACCCAGTGGTTACGGAGGATTGGGTGTATGAGATGGAGAAACTATATAGGTTTTTTCGATGCACTGCAGCTGAGAAGGTAGCCTTTGCCGTGTTCATGTTGAAAGGTGAGGCAAAGCACTGGTGGAGGTCCACCGAGGCTATTTTGAGGGCCAGACACTCTAAGATCTCATTGGAGATATTTCTAGAGGCCTTCAGGAGACAGTACATTCCAGCTACCGCACAGAGGAAACTGCGGATGGAATTTATGAATTTGGTTCAGGGGAACCGGATTGTGGACGAGTATGAATCCAAGTTTATGTCCTTGGGGAGATATGACCCGGACACGATGGGTATTGAGACCCGAAAGATACAGAAGTTCATGGATGGATTGAGATTGGCCATCCGGACTAAGCTAGCTCCCTTCGACATTTTGACTTATGAGGAGGCTGTACATAAGGCTCAGTTGTGTGAGCAAGACTTTAAGCGATATGCCTCCGAGCTTGGGAGAATCAGTGTTAGAAAGGTCAGAGATCGAAAGAGATCCGAGAGGGATAGAGTGGCCAGGAAAGGAGGCCCAAGGTATTTTGAGAAGAGACCTAAGATCAAGGAGGTGCAGGAGAGAGCTGCTAGACCTCCCGTATACCCAGCCTTGACTGCACCGAGGGGTATAACTATTAGAGGACCACGACCTACCATGGATCAGTGTAGGAGATGTGGGAGATACCATGGGACTAGGCCATGTCAGGTGCCCCCTGTTTCGTGTTTTAGGTGTGGGAGGCCAAGACATATATCGAGGTTCTACACTGAGATGATTGAGGTTGCCCCACAGAAGGGCAAGGAGCCTGAGGGAGCTCCAGTTGAGACAGCAGCCCCGAGGAGGAGGGCTACAGCTGAGGAGAAAGGGAAACAAGCTACGGGTGTGAGCAGAGGAAGGGTGCACGCACTGGACTAGGACACTGTAGACGCATCGACGGATGTGATTAAAGGTACCATCCGAATCTTTGATTTAGAAGCATTGGTATTATTTGATGCTGGTGCCACGCATTCTTTCATATCACCTTCCTTCGCGCATAAATTGTTAAATATGTGAAACCAACATTGTTGGATAAAATGTTGATGATTTCCACACCCATGAAGGATAAACAATTGGCTGAGCATGTATGTAGAGATTGTAAGTTAAAGATAGAGGGAAAGGAAATGATAGCCAATCTGATTTTATTGAATATGAATGATTTTGATGTAATATTGGGAATGGATTGGTTGGCTACCAATCGTGTTGTGATGGATTGTCATGCCAAAGCATTGATGTTTTCAGGATTAGACAATCTTATTGTAAATTTTGATGAAAAGAAATAATATGAAAATAGTATGTTGTTGTAAATAAAGGAGTATGATTTTAAATGCATATTGCTTGAGAGATAAATTATTGTTTATGATAAATGTTAAATGTGGAGTGATGGTTTATGTTACTAACGATGGAGAGGATGATGTGAAGGGTTCATTGCATACGTGGTTGATATAGATGAGGCACACCCGGAATTGAGAGACATAGCCGTAATTATGGATTACCCTGATGTCTTTCCGGATGAATTATCAGGACTACCACCTGAAAGGGAAATGGAATTTTACATTGAGCTTGTGCCTGGTACAGAGCCGATATCGAAACCACCCTATAGAATGGCTCCGATAGAATTGGAAGAGCTGAAGAAACAGCTGCAAGAGTTGCTGGAGAAGGGGTTTATTAGACCGAGCGTCTCACCTTGGGGAGCACCGGTTCTATTTGTAAGGAAGAAGGATGGAAGCCTCCGACTGTGTATAGATTACCGGTTGTTGAATAAGGCCACCATTAAGAACAAGTACCCCCTTCCAAGAATCGATGATTTGTTGGATCAGCTCCAAGGAGTCGAAGTATTTTCTAAGATAGATCTGCGGTCAGGGTACCATCAGTTGAGGATCAGGATTGGAGATGTACCCAGGATAGCATTTCGTACCCGTTATGGCCACTACGAGTTTTTGGTGATGCCATTCGGATTGACGAATGATCCCGCAGCATTTATGGCATTGATGAATGATATATTCAATCCATACCTGGACAAGTTTGTAATAGTATTCATTGATGACATTTTGGTGTATTCCAAGTCCAGGGAAGATCATGAGGAGCACTTGAGGATAGTTCTGCAGACCCTCCGAGAGAGAGAATTATATGCCAAACTCAGCAAGTGTAACTTTTGGTTGGAACAGATCTCATTTCTGGGGCATGTTGTGTCAAAGGATGGGGTATCAGTGGATCCATCCAAGATAGATGCAGTTATATAGTGGGAACAGCCCAAGACAGTTACTGAGATCAGAAGTTTCCTGGGATTGGTAGGATATTAATGGAGATTTGTAGAGGGTTTCTCCAGACTAGCTGCTCCATTGACACGCCTCACGCGAAAAGATGTTAAGTTTGTGTGGGATGAGGCATGTGAGAGGAGTTTTGAGGAGCTTAAGCGTCGATTGACGACTGCTCCAGTTCTCACCATTCCTACCAGCTCAGGAGGATTCTCGGTGTATATGGATGCATCACACCAGGGACTGGGCTGTGTGCTTATGCAGGATGGGAAGGTAGTTTCCTATGGATCTAGACAGTTGAAAGATCATGAGAGGAACTACCCGACACATGATTTGGAGTTGGCGGCTGTAGTATTTGCTTTGAAAATATGACGCCACTATCTCTATGGTGAGAAATTTCAGGTGTTCACAGATCATAAGAGCCTTAAGTACCTGTTCTCGCAGAAAGAGCTGAATATGAGACAGAGGAGATGGCTCGAACTCTTGAAGGACTATGATTGTGAAATCATGTACCACCCGGGTAAGGCAAATGTAGTTGCCGATGCTTTGAGTAGAAAGAACCTTGGGTTGGTGTCATATATGATGGTACGGGAACATGAATTGTTAGAACACTTTGCGAACCTCAGTTTGGATGTAACCCCACCTGGATCTGAGAGACTTGAGATCATGGCTAGTTTGAGACTAGAGCCAGAGTTGATTGGCCGTATTCGGCGAGCCCAGCAGAGCGATCGACGATGCATCGATTGGCTGAGGCAGATACAGACAGGTGTGGGCATTGATTTTGAGCAGAGTGCTGATGGGTTATTGAGGTTCAGAGGCAGAGTATGCGTTCCCAGGGATCTTGAGATCAGGGGAACGATTTTATCAGATGCTCACTCATCAAAGTATACGATACATCCGGGAAGTACCAAGATATATCAAAACCTTCGGAAGGTTTATTGGTGGTCTGGAATGAAGAGAGACATTGCTGAATATGTCACTAAGTGTCTCGTTTATCAGCAAGTGAACATAGAGCATCAGAAGCCTGCAAGATTATTGCAACCTCTACCGATACCGACATGGAAGTGGGAGCATGTCACCATGGATTTTGTGATGGGGTTGCCGAGGACCCGTAGAGGTCATGATGCCATATGGGTTATTGTGGACCGGTTGACTAAGTCCGCCCATTTCTTAGCTATGAGAGCTACCGATACACTGAGTCAGTTGGCGAACCTGTATATTCGAGAGATAGTACGGCTACATGATGTACCAGTGAGCGTTGTTTCTGATAGGGATGCCCGCTTCACTTCCCATTTTTAGGAACATTTTTAGGAAGCGCTGGGGACCCGACTGAGTTTTAGCACCGCTTTTCATCCTCAGACAGATGGGCAGTCAGAGAGGACTATACAGACCCTCGAGGATATATTGAGAGCGTGTGTGCTGGATTTTAGAGGCTCCTAGGATGACCACCTGCAGTTAGCCGAGTTCGCTTATAATAATAGCTATCATGCGAGTATCGAGATGGCACCCTATGAGGCATTATACGGGCATAGATGCCATTCCCCTATTGGATGGGAAAAGGTTAGTGACAGACAGATTTTTGCTCTGAACTTAGTGCAGCCGGCATCTGAGGACGTCCAGTTAATATGTGAGAGATTACGGACAGCTCAGAGCCGGCAAAAGAGTTATGCTGACAAGAGACGAAGACCACTGGAGTTTGATGAGGGTGAGTCGGTGTTTCTAAGGGTATCACCATCGAAGGGTATTATGAGATTTGGTAAAAAGGGCAAGCTGAGCCCTAGATATATCGGACCCTTCGAGATTTTGGAGAGAGTGGGAGATAAGGCGTATAGGTTGGCATTGCCACCGGACTTGGCAAATGTCCACAACGTCTTCCACGTCTCGATACTTCGGAAGTATCACCTGGACCCGGCACACGTGATAAGATATGAGCCGTTGGAGCTCCATGAGAGTATGACGTATGTTGAGAAGCCGGTTCGGATATTGGACAGAAAAGAGAAAGTGTTGCGGAATAAGACAATTCCATTGGTGAAAGTTCTTTGGCAACATCACACGGCAGAAGAGGCCACATGGGAATTGGAGAACTTGATACGGGAGAAGTACCCCCAACTTTTTGAAGAGTGACTTGGTTCTAATTTGGAGGACCAAATTCCTTGAAGGAGGGGAGAATGTGAGACCCCGTATATGTAGAGTTCTAATGTGTAATGAATGTGAATGGACTTGTAATGTAAAGTATGATCGATGTAAGTCCATGGATTCAATGTATGTATGTGTAATATGATTTGTAACGTACATACAAGTTCCATTGAGTATGAATATAAAGAGATGAGTTCCTATGAGTGATGGATGTGATTGAAACTCAAAATGAGTAGTGTGGTAAAGTGGAATGAAGTTATGCTTCCATTTGGTTTTATGTAGCATACCTTTGGACATACAATGAATGCACACAAGTTTCAATGTGCATAAGGTATGAATGGATGACATTTTCAAGTTATAAAGGTGGATGGATGAGAAAATAGCCAGGGCAACAGATTAAGGATGTGTTGGTATGAGTTGCAGCAAGGAAACTGCAGGAAATCTAGAAAACATGAAGGCCAGATCGATCTCATAGGATGAGAGATCGATCTGGAAGAGCCAGAATGCTCTTATTTGGGCAATGGAATAGAGCAGATCGATCTCTAATGGGGCCAGATCGATCTCCTAAGCATTCTATGATGAAAAGATCGATCCTCAAGCACCCAGATCGATCTCCTTAGCTCTCTGTTTGGGACCAGATCGATCTCATGCTTCGACAGATCGATCTCATGCTTAAAATTTCGTAAAAATGAGAGATTTAAGGGGACCAGATCGATCTCCTCTTGGACCAGATCGATCTTCTCAAGCTATTTCTATATAAGGAGGGCTGAAAATCTGAAAATTTCGGAAAAAACACCAATCTTTCATTTCTAACCCAAAAACCTAACTTTCTTTATCTAAAATCAGCCATTTCCAGCGAGAATTGAGGGGAGACCATTAGACATTAAGTTGTTCATCTTGAGGAGGAGAACAACATAGTTGGAACCCAAAATCCCATTGTGGGTATTGAAGGAGATAAGGGTATTGACATTTGGAGCAAGAAGAAAAATCATATTTGGTAAGATTCTAACACTCCAATCCAAGTACATTGTCTATTTAATTGATTTTGGAGTTGTTCGGCATGAGTATGTATGGATGGAAACACCTAGCTTGTGTTAGAAACTAATGTAACCTAGAAAATGGAATGCCTCTAGTGTGAGAAAGTATGATTTGGGGAGTTGGTGGTTTATGGGTTATGATAAGTTGTTAAATGAGTAATGTGGGTGATTTGGAATGGTTATGTGGAGTTATAATGTGGGTTTAAGTGAAATTATGAAAATGAGTATGTAAATGCTTGACAAATGCTATAGTGAGGAAATCAATGAAATATGAACACTATGAGCTTGATATCGATTTAATATCGATTTGGAATGAGTTAATAGGCCTAAAAGAATCCATAGACTCGAGTTATGGGTAAAGTAATGAAACGAGGCCTTAAGAGCGTCACTAGAAACTATAGGTCGAATTGACTATAGTGAACACACGATGTCATATTATATGGATCGAATATAATGCGGGATACGATTTTGTGCAGTCCCGAAGAGTTCGTTGAAGACGAATCGAACCGTACGAGTAAGCAGCTTAAGGAAGTGGAATCACGCATCGCGATTCCAGGTAAGGAAATTCTGTAAGTATATAGAGGTAGCTGCTCGTAATTTACGGGATTATAGGGTGTTTATGAAATGCATGAACGTTTGAGAATTTGGTTGTTTGGTATGCGAAAATAGTTGTGAATATTGGATGATTTGGTTTTACATGGATGTATAAAAAGGGATAGTAATGTTAATAATTGCATAAATCACGTGTTTTTAATGCTTTTACAAAACACAATGCTTTGATTTGAGCAAATAAAAGGATAGGCCGGCTAGTACTTGAATGATTCTTTGAAATAGCCCATGTGAGGCGCTTAGCATGTTTTGAGATGTTTTGAATGCATGTGAGCCGCCTATCTTGTGTATGTGATTGAATTTGCGCTAGAGCCTCGCTCGCGCTAGATTTCTATGCTTTCACTTGTGTGAAACATGCTTGAGCTTAGCTCGCACTTTGATTTGAATTGTGACGATATTTTATAAACCGTACTAGAGCTTACGCTCGTACGTGGATTTAAGTGGTTTTTCTTATGCATATAACCGTACTGGAGCTATGCTTGTACGTGGTTTCTTCATATTTTTATGCATAAATGCCGTACTAGAGCGTTGCTCGTATGAAGTGATTGGTTTTGATGCATGAATTTGTGCTAGAGCGTAGCTCGCGTCAGTTTTCACACTGTGGTATGTATGAGGCCGTGGTGAGAGATACAGATTGGTGTTCAGGGAACCCAACAGGCCTAACAGACCTCTTGAGTGGGGTGAGGGTGAGGGGCTAGGACCTGACATAATCCATTCAGGGAACCCAACAGGCCTAACAGACCTCTTGAGTGGGGTGAAGGTGAGGGGCTAGGACCTGAATCAAGGAACCCAACAGGGGCGAGTAAGGCCATGAGGGGCTAGGACCTGGTATTGAGGTTACTCCCATGCGCTCTTGAGACTATAAAGGTTACACTTGGTATGGGGTAGATAAGACCTATGGCAGGCACCCCCAACCATGTTATGGGTCCGCGGAGTACGATGTACCATGTATATCACATGGAGTACGATGTACCGCGTGGTGGTTACTTGAATTGAGAAAGTCTGGCGGAGAACTAACCCACCTTCGTACCAGCATGATACCCCGCACACCGGGATCCATGTGGTCTGGGATGATATGTGACGATTGGCCAACGTAGTCACTTGAGATGTAGTAACCTGTCTCCTTGCTTGATTTACTTACTACCACATGATTTTAAATCTCTAAGTGTGATTTGTGATTGTTTAAGGTAGACCCGAAGGAGGGGTCGAGCCTCGGGGATTTGATTTGTGAAATGAAAATGAGGCTGTGATTGTGAATTGATGTGATGTGATTGTATCTGTTGAGAAAGAGTTTTATGACGTGGGTTAAAAAGGAGGTTTCGTAATGAATTGCCCTTTTTATGAAATTAAATGAGATTGACCATGAGATGATTTATACATGATGTATTTACCATGTTTTATATGCCAATGTACATGATTTTGATACATGATATATATGTATACTCATATGGCATAGTTTTACTTCCTCATGCTCCTACCATAAATGATTGATGCATAACACTATCAGCATGTAGATAGAGTAGTTATCTACCATGCTTGCATTATTGCTTTACTGAGCGTGTGGTTGCTCATCCCTCTCTATTTCCCCATACAGAGCGTGCAGAGTAGCCCAGTGAGGACTGAGGCGTGGTATTTTGGACTCCGCTACATCTCCATCGCTTAGAGGTATATACACAGTGATTCTTTTTATATCTAAACAATGTAAAAGCACAGTATTCTTTTGAGTTGTAATTATGGGGGATGTAGATGTCAGTAAAACATGCTTTTGTATAAGTACAAGATTAAATGCAAATGTATGACATCGTTTTATTTAACTGAGAATGAATGAGATGTGGTGTTTATTATTGACTCACAGCCCAACAGTGTGTGGTGAGTTAGTTCACGACCGGGTCAGGTAACAGTAAAACGTAAAAAATTTTTAGGGATTTTCGGTTAAAGAGAATGGAATTGGGTCGTGACAAATTACATGTGCTAGATTCGGGTGGTACTTCCTTAACATAGAGATGTGGAAGATGTTATGAACGCCCCCTAGCTCAGGTGGCAATGCTAGCTTGTAGGCCTTATCTCCCACTCTATCAAGTATTTCAAAGAGTCCAATGTAATGAGGACTTAACTTTCCTTTCTTTTTGAACCTCGTTATACCTTGGGAAGGGGAAACTCGTAAAAACACTGATTTACCCACTGTAAATTCCAATGGTCTCCGTCTCCTGTCAGCATAACTTTTTTGTCTACTCTGAGCTTTCTGTAACCTCTCACAAATTAATTGGACGTCCTCAGAGGCTTGTCTCACTAAATCGGGAACAAATATCAGTCGATCGCCAACCTCTTCCCATCTAATAGGGGAACGGCATCTGTGGCTATACAAGGCTTTATATGGTGTCATCTCGATACTCGAATGATAATTGTTATTATAAGTGAACTCTGTGAGTGGTAAATGGTCATCCCATGAGCCTCCAAAATCCAATGCACACGCTCTCAACATATCCTCCAGGGTTTGTATAGTCCTCTCCGACTGACCATCTATCTAAGGATGGAAAGCTATGGTAAAACTCAGTTAGATCCCCATCGATTCCTGAAAATGTTCCCAAAAGTGGGAAGTGAAGCGGACATCCCTATAAGAAACAACGCTCACTGGAACACCCTGCAATCTCACTATCTCAGGCACATATAGTTCCACCTATGTACTCAGAGTATCGGTGGCTTCATAGCTAGGAAGTTAGCCGACTTCGTCAATCTGTCCACTATTACCCAAATCGCATCGTGATTCCTGCGGGTCCTAGTAAACCCATCACGAAATCCATAGTTACATGATCCTATTTCCAAGTCTGCATAGGTAGAGGTTGTAATAGCCCTGCAGGCTTCTGATGTTCTACCTTCACCTGCTGACAGATAAGACACTTTTCCACAAATTCAGCTACATCTCTTTTCATCCATAACCACAAATACACTATCTAGAGATTCTGATATATCTCGTTACTTCCCCGATCCAGTGTATAATTCGTCGAATGAGCTTCTATCAAGATCAATCTCTTGATTTCTGGATCATCGGGAACACATTCCTACCCCTAAACCTTAGCAAACCATCTGAACTCAACTAAAACTCAGTCTCTGTACCCCTCTGTATCTGCCTAATAATATCACTACAGTGCTAATCAATCTGTTGTGCCTGCCTACTACGATCTATCACATTGGGTTCCAACCTCAAGCTAGCTACCATAAAGCCACTATCATTATCAGGCGGGGTCACATCCAAACTGAGGTTCGTGAATTGTTTCAACAGCTCATGTTCCCTGGTCATCATGTATGATACCAACTCGAGATGCTTTCTACTCAATGCATCGGCTACTATATTCGCCTTGCCCGGGTGGTACAAAATCTAGCAATCATAATCCTTCAGAAGCTCGAGCCATCTTTTCTGCCTCATGTTCAACTCTTTTTGTGAGAACAGATACTTAAGGCTCTTATGGTCTGTAAGTACTTGGAATTTCTCACCATACAGATAATGGCGTCATATTTTCAAAGCAAATACCATGATCGCCAACTCTAAATTATGGGTCGGGTAGTTCCTTTCATGATCCTTCAGCTGCCTCGATCCATAGGTACTACCCTCCCATCTTACATCAGTACACAACCCAGTCCTTGGTATAAAGCATCTGTATATATAGAAAAACCTCCTGAGCTAGTAGGAATCGTGAGAATCGAAGCTGTAGTTAATCTCCTCTTTAACTCCTAAAAACTCTTCTCACATTTATCATCCCACACAAATTCAACATTCTTTCTTGTGAGACATGTCAACGAAGGAACAACCTAAGGAATCCCTCCACAAATTGTCGATAATATCCCGCTAAATCCAAGAAACTCCTGATCTTCGTGACTGTTTAGGGTCTCTGTCACTGAACCACTGCCTCAATCTTGGATGGGTTCACTGAAACACCATCCTTCGATATAATATGACCCAGAAAAGAGATCTGTTCTAGCAAAAAATCACATTTACTGAGTTTAGTATATAACTTCTTCTCTCGGAGGGTCTGTAGCACTATCCTTAGGTGCTGCTCATGCTCCTCTCTAGATCCCGATTACATAGGATATCATCGATGAATACAATAACGAATTGATCCAAATACTGGTAAAATACCTCATTCATCAACGACATAAAAGTTGTGGGAGCATTCGTCAACCCGAATGGCATAACTATAAACTCAAAATGACCATACCGGGTGTGAAAAGCTGTCTTGGGTACATCTCCATCCTAAATTCTTAACTGATGGTACCCAGATCTTAGATCTATCTTAGAAAAGACCTACGCTCCTCGAAGCTGATCTAACAAGTCATCGATGTGTTGAAGGGGGTACTTATTCTTAATGGTCGCCTTCTTCATTAACCTGTAGTCAATACACAGTCGGAGGCTCCCATCATTCTTTACAAACAGAACTGGTGCTCCCTAAGGCGATACACTCGGTCTAATGAACCCCTTATCCAACAACTCCTGTAACTACTTCTTCAGTTCCTCCAATTCAATCAGAGCCATTCTGTATGGTGGCTTGGATATCGGCTCTGTACCAGGTGCCAAATCTATAAAAAAATTCCAACTCTCTATCCGGTGATAACCTTGGTAAATCATCCAAAAAGACATCTGAAAATTCCTTAGCCATTGGGATGTGTCACAATTCTGGGCATACCTTATCCGCCTCAACTATGTACGCAATATAACCTTTCAAAATATCAATTATCAAATCAGTGCATAATTTCATATATTTCACTCACAACCACAACTACTTTCGTTACTTTTCAAAGGGATTTTACATTACATTTCTCGGGGAAACTTACGGTAACGTTATCTACCCCTGAAAATGTTACTATCTTAGAAAAACAATCTACTACAACATGGTTCCAACCAATCCATTCCTATGATTAAATCAAAGTATCTTATATACATTAAAATGAGGTTGACTGTCATTCCATTTCCCTTACTTTTAACTTACAATCTCTAAATGGATACTCCACTAGCTGACTATTATTTATGGGAGTGCTTATCAGCATCCTCCTACTTAACGAGGCCAGCTTCACATACTTAAACAATTTACATGCAAATGCAGGTGATACAAATGAATGCGTGGCACCAGGATCTATCAAAACACATGTTCACCACATCTGACGACTGATCTGGAGTATCCTGGTCTAATGCGTGTACTCGCCCTTTGCCAACCACATGCTTTCCCTTCTCTTTAGTTGTTGCCCTCCATCTCAGAGTAAGAGTATCAACAGGAGCTCTCTCTGGCTCCTTGCTTTCTCTGGGGTACTCTCAATCATCTCTGGGCAATTTCGGATCATATGCCCTGGTTTCCCACATTGAAAACATATTGTAAGAGATCCATAACATAGTCAAGTCCCATGGTACCTACTGTACTTACTGCACTTTTCTGTAGTAGGTCATGACCTTCCAATCACTATTCCCTAATGTTGGAGGCAAGGCCGAATACACAGAAGGCTTAACTGTCATCTCTTGGATTTCCTCCATCCTCGACCTCTTCCCATAAAATCTCTTGCTTTCTCTATAACTGAAGCCTCTATCCACTGTCTGTCTCTTCCTGTCTCTGTCCCTCACTCTACTAACCTTTCCATACTCTAAGGTAACTCATTCGATGTCTTGTTCACACAACTGTGCCCTGTACACTGCCTCCTCATAGGTTGGTAAGTCAAAATGGACCAATCGGGACCTGATAGCTGGTCCAGCCATCCATAAACTTTCAGACCTTCTTGACCTCACTGTCCATCGTATCAAGATCATACCTGCATAGGGAGATGAATTTAGTCTCATATTCATCAACCGATCTGCTCCCCTATGTCAAATCTAAAAATTCCATCTACAGCCTTCGCTGCGCAGTATTCGAAACATATTACCTTTGGAAGGCTTCAAAAAATACATCCAAGCAGATCTTTGTATGTCGGGCTCTTAAAATGGGTCGGGTGGACTTCCACTAGTGCTCTACTGATCCCTTCAGCATGAATGCGGCAAATGTTACCATCTTGGTAGTAGTGCACTCAAAGAACCCATATAGTTTCTCAATCTCATCCACCTAGTCCTTTGCAGCTACTGGGTCTTTAACTCCACTGAAAGATGGCGGCTTAAATTTTTGAAACTGCCGTAACCTATTCGGGTCACATCCATAACCCTAATCTCTACTTCTCTATGGTGGAGCAATAATAGAAGGCATTTCCTATATTGGTGGGGGTGTGGGAGTATCTGTAGTCTAAGGTTCTTGGACTGGCTGTGCAGACATCTCAAGAGTAACAACCAGTTCATTATCATCACCCTATGCAGCTGGCTCTTGCCCGTCCCCAGCTCCAGGCAATGACTGTGCAATCAACTCCATAATCGCCTCTAAGCTCCGTTCTATCCTCGTGAAGCCTGCCTCAATACTCTCTGGTCTCTCTGCCAGACCTTGTGGAGCATGCTCAATATCAGCCTCTACATTACCTCCTCGTGAGTCTCATATGGAAATGACTCAGCATGGCCCCAAAGCCTACCCCTCTAGCCTCTAGCTCGTGCTCTCGCCTCTCTACCGTGACTGGTATTAGGCATTATGCCAAGATTCTTATATTCACAATCATTTCTTAGTCAAACCTATCTCGATAGACACAATTGTATCTAGACAAGCATAGTAACATGAGGATGTAAGTTTCCTAAATTTTGACACCGACACACATCAGACCAACCCAACTCTAATACCACCCCTGTCACAACCCTCAATCCACCGAAAATAAACTGATTTTTTTTGTTCTTCATTTATCGATTATTATTTAATCCAATTCTTATTGTTTATTCTTTACCTTTACCTTAACTGATCGTGAACAGTTACACCTTTAACAGTTAGGTCGTGTATCGGTGTCAATCTCATCCAATCATACCATTTCAAATTACAATTCATTTAAATGTAAACACTTGTATTTCTAAATCAGAGTTACTGTTTACATGTGTTTATAATCTTTTACATCCCCAAAATTACATTTAAAGATATTATTGTGCTTTGACATGTCTAGACACAAAAAACTATACAAATGTGTATACCTCGTGTGATGGGATGCAGCGGACACCAAAATCCAATCATCAGTCGCCCACTATCTACTGTAAGTGCTCTGTAGTAGGGGAAAATAAGGGGGTGAACAAACCAAACGATGAGTAAGGCAATCATGTGAGCAGGTAGATAACTGTACTATCTACGTGATCATGATGCCATGCTTAAATCACACATTTACTTGTCATACTCCAAATCATATGTTCGTGCTTGTGTTCATGCCATTGAAAGCAATTCATGCTAATAAAATCAGTGCACAGTTCTCAAAACATAGCATGGAAAATCATCATGCGTAAATCGAAATCAAGGCATGGTAAATCATCATGCAAAGTGCACTTATAAAAGCATTTCAAATCTCAACACAAACCGATACAAAATCATCACTCATCAGGACTCAACCCCTCTCATGGACTATCCTGACCCACAAACACATTTTAAAACATGGATTTCTCATTCAACAATAGACATGTGAGATAGGCATATAAAATAATAAGGGTACTAACTAGGATTATGGCCATATCCTTTGTGATCTGAGGCTACACGGATCCTAGTGTGCGGGGTATCACCTCTATCTGCTTCCGTACGAGAGGTGGGTCACGTCCAACCCGCCAATCATAGCAGAATCCATCATCCGAAGACGACATATATAATATCACACACGGTACTGCTTACTCCATGCTACTTGCACGGCATAACGTACTTCGTGGACCAATGTCATCACAATATATCCTGCCACATCTCAATACGCACGTGCGAGCCTATTTAATCGGCGTGGCACACAGCCTACCCAAAGTTCCCAGCATGGTTTCGACATGTCATAAAACAACGTGCGAGTAATCTCAAGCACGGTAACAAGTATAATGGACATCTAGTGCAAGCTATGCTCCAGCACCATGTCAAAACTCGTATGAAAACTAGTGCGAGCTAGGCTCCAGCACAGTGTCATAAAATCCATGTAAAACTCTAGTGCGAGCATCGCTCCAGCACTAATTGTCACGACCCTCAACTTACCAAAATACGTACAAATTTTTTGCATTTTCATGCATCAATCTTTAATCATCCTTCCTCGATCGTGAACAACCACACTCATAACAGTTGGGCTGTGTGTCGACGTCTAACTCACTCCACCATACCAATTCAATTTGAAACATTATTTATGAGTAAACACTTGTATAAATGTATATATATCAGAGTTGTTACATGTGTTTACATTGTTTTACATCCCCAATAGTTAAATACAAAATGCTACTGTGCTATGTCTAGTTTAGATACAAAATAATCCAAGTGTGTATACCTTTAGCGATGGGATGCAGCGGATTACCAAAAGGGAAACGCCCCCAGTCACGCTCAATCTATACTCAAATCTCTGTAGAGAGGGGGAAAATAAGGGGGTGAGCAAACCACACATTCAGTAAGGCAATCATGCGAACAGGTAGATACTGCACTATCTACGTGATCGTGATGCCATGCTCAAAAGCATTTAATTCATCATTTATCTCAAAACATGAGTGTATGATTGTGCTAATGGTATGTAAAGCATTCATGCTATTAAAATTCAGTGCACATTTCAACTCAAAGCATGGTATAAATCATCATGCATAATTCACAATAAAAGCATGGCATTACCCATCATGCATTTTTACAATAAAGCATGGCATTAAACCTCATGCATCCGTGCACTTTAAAAAACCATTAACAAATCAATTCAACACTGGTCAGGTCTCAGCCCATCCCTCGGACCTTCCTAACCCACAAATCATTTCAAACATGGATTTATTCTCAAATAGCAGTAGACATGTGAGATAGGCAGTTCAACAATAGGTAATAACCTCAAGGCCTATGTACATAACCTGTGATACCAGCTACATGGATCAGGTGTGCGGGATACCACCACTATCTGCTTCCACACGGGAGGTGGGTCAAATCCTACCCGCCGGTCCATAGCAGATCTCGTCCCAAGACGGCACATCACATCTCAACACGGTACAATGTACTCCATGCTACATGCACGGTACAACGTATTCCGTGGACCCAATTAACACATCATATCATGCCACATCTCAAACGCACGTGTGAGCCTATTTAATCGGTACGACCTCTTGTCTACCCGAAGCTCCTAACATGGCTAATTAATCATGTCAAAACAATGCACGTGTGAGCCTATTTAATCGATGTGACACCCAATCTACTTGAAGCTCCAAACAGGGCAACATGCAAGGTGGGCATCCAATGCGAGACAAACTCGAAGCACAATGCCAAAACAATTATGAAATCCATGTGAAAACTAGTGCCTCTTGCACTCATGTGTATAAAACACGTCAAATCTCGTGCGAGTCATACTCTAGCACGCTTTCATACTCACGAAATCATGTAGGTGGCTCAAAACTTTGCAAAGTATGGTTAACAAAACCAAAACACGCTCATTTCTTTTACAAATCATTTCAATGTCAGCCAACCTACCAATCATTTGCTAAAAAGCAATAAAACATGATTTTCAAAGCAATATGCTTTTGTTTTCATGCACATTTCTCAAACTCCCAACTTTTACCCTTCAATCACCCAACATCATTTCCTAATCTCATGCATTCTAGCAAAACATTTAAGTGCCCAAATTGCGTACAGATATCTCTAAGAGTCCACACAAATCCCTTACCTCTATTTACTTGGTGTGACTCCTTTCCTTTTAGCTTCTCACGCTCTTGGCTCAACTCGCCTCGGCGTATCCTTGGATGCTGCGATTCATTCATTAAATCAATTGAGTTAATGTATTTAACCCATACTTGACCTCACTAGTCAATATTATTCACTTGTGCATTTTACCAATGCCTTAATCCACATTTTACCTCTTTTAGGTAAATCTCATAATTTATCCACTAACCATATCTTAAAATCTTACCACAATACTATTAATAACTTCTACATATCTCATTCATCATTAATCTCCATACAATTCCACTTTCTCACTCTAAACCATTTCTAGGTCATAATCATTCCAATGCATTTTAGATAGTTTCTAACCATCCATACTCATGCCAAACAACTCCAAAATCAATTATATAAACAATGTACCATAGTTGGAGTGTTAGAATCTTACCCAATTTGATTTCTCTTCTTGCTCCAAATGGCAATGCCCTTAACTCCTTTAATACCAACAATGGGAAAATGCCTTCCAACTATGTTGTTCTTCTCTTTGATAGGAACAACTTTGCCTCTAATGGTCTCTCTTCAAACCTCACTAAAAATGGCTGATTTTAGAGAGAGAAAGTTAGGTTTTTGGGTTGAAAGTGAAAGGCTAGTGTTTTTCCAGAAATTTTCTGATTTTCAGCACTCCTTATATAGAAATAGCTTGAGGAGATCGATCTGGTCCAAGAGGAGATCGATCTGGTCCCCTTAAATCCCTCTTTTTCATGGCATTTTAAGTATGAGATCGATCTGTCGAAGCATGAGATCGATCTGCTCCCAAACAGAGAGCTAAGGAGATCGATCTGGGTGCTTGAGGATCGATCTTTTTACTACAAAATGCTTAGGAGATCGATCTGGCTCCATTGGAGATCGATCTGCTCTATTCCATTGCCCAAATAAGAGCATTCTGGCTCTTTCAGATCGATCTCTCATCCCATGAGATCGATCTGCCCTTCATAGTTTCCAGATTTTCTACTATTCTTCTGCAGCAACACTCACCAAACATCCTTAATTTGCTACCATGATCCTTTTCTCATTCATTCATCTTTGAGGCTTGACAATGACATCCATACATACCTTATTCCTATTGAAACTTGTGTGGAATCCTTGTATAACCAAAACTATACGATGTAAACCAAATGGAAGTGCACAACTTATGCAATTCTACTTCCATTTTACCACACTATTCATAATCCATTCCACTCACATTCTCCACATGTTTAAGTCCATTTCTTTACATTCACACATAATGTAACTTATATGTACAATCACAACTCTTATTACAAGTGTGTACATTAACTTATGGACTTACATCACATATACTTCACTTATGAATTCATAGTACAACTCTATTTACATTTCTATGTACATATATACCATTATACATATACGGGGTCTCACATTCTCCCCCACTTAAAAAATTTGGTCCTCCAAATTAGAACTAATTATTCTGTGAACAACTCGGGATACTTCTCCCGCATCAAACTCTCCAATTCCCATGTGGCTTCTTCCACAATGTGATGTTGCCAAAGTATTTTCACCAAGAGAATTGTCTTTGTCCTCAGCACTTTCTCTTTTCTGTCCAATACCCGAACTGGCTTCTCATCATAGGTCATACCTTCATTGAGCTCCAATGGCTCATACCTTATTACATGCGTGGGATCCGGGTGATACTTCCTCAACATGGATACGTGGAAGACGTTATGCACACTTGCCAACTCTAGTGGCAATGCCAACCTATACGTCTTATCTCCCACTCTATCCAGTATCTCAAATGGCCCTATATATCAAGAGCTCAACTTTCCCTTCTTCCCGAATCTCATAATTCCCTTCGAAGGGGAAACTTTCAAAAACATTGACTCACCCACATCAAACTCTAGTGGTCTCCGTCTCCTGTCAGCATAACTCTTTTACCTACTCTGAGCTGTCGTAACCTCTTACATATCAATTGGACGTCCTCGGAGGCTTGTCTAACCAAGTCGGTAGCAAAGATCTGTCTGTCACCAACCTCTTCCCATCTAATAGGGGAACGACATCTACGCCCATATAATGCCTCATATGGTGCCATCCCGATACTCGCATGAAAACTATTATTATAAGCGAACTCTGCGAGTGGCAAATGGTCATCCTAGGAGCCTCCAAAATCCAATGCACATGCTCTCAACATATCCTCCAGGGTCTGTATAGTCCTCTCTGACTGACCATCTGTCTGAGGATGAAACGCGGTGCTAAAACTCAACTGGGTCCCCATCGCTTCCTAAAAATGTTCCTAGAAGTAGGAAGTGAAGCGGGCATCCCTATCAGAAACAACGCTCACTGGAATTCCATGTAGCCTCACTATCTCGCGCACATATAGGTTCGCTAACTGGCTCAGAGTATCGGTGGCTCTCATAGCTAGAAAATGGGCTGATTTTGTCAACCAATCCACAATCACCCATATGGCATCATGACCTCTACGGGTCCTCGGTAATCCCATCACAAAATTCATGGTGACATGCTCCTACTTCCATGTCGGTATCGGTAGAGGCTGCAATAACCCTGCAGGCTTCTGATGCTCTACCTTCACCCGCTGACAAACGAGACACTTAGCAACATATTCAGCAATGTGCTTTTTCATTCCAGACCACCAATAAACTTTTTGAAGGTTTTGATACATCTTAGTACCCCCATGATGTATCGTATACTTCGATGAGTGAGCCTCTGTTAAGATCAACCTTCTGATCTCTGCATCATCAGGAACACATATCCTACCTCTGAACCTCAACAATCCATCTGAACTCAATCCAAAGTCCGTGTCTGTACCCCTATGTATCTGACTGACAATATCACTGCACTGCTGATCAACTCGCTAAGCCTGTTGGATTCGATTTACCAGATCCGATTCTAATTGCAGGCTAGCTATCATAAATCCACTATCAGAGTCATGCGGGGTCATATCCAAACTGAGGTTCGTGAACTATTCTGTCACGACCCAATTCTATTCTCTTTAATCCAAAATCATTGAAAATTTTTCGCGTTTTACTGTTACCTTACCCGGTCGTGAACTAAACTCACCACACACTGTTGGGCTGTGAGTCAATAATAAACACCAAATCTCATTCATTCTCAATTAATTAAAATGATGTGATACATTTGCATTTAATCGTGTACTTATACGAATACATGTTTTACTGACATCTACATCCCCCATAATTACAACTCAAAAGAATACTATGCTTTTACATTGTTTAGATACAAAAAGAATCACTATGTATATACCTCTTAGCAATGGAGATGCAGCGGAGTCCAAAATACCACGCCTCAGTCCTTACTGGGCTACTATGCACGCTCTGTAGGGGGAAATAGAGTGGGATGAGCAACCACACGCTCAGTAAGGCAATAATGCAAGCATGGTAGATAACTACTCTATCTACATGCTGATAGTGTTATGCATAAATCATTTATGGTAGGAGCATGAGGAATAAAACTATGCCATGTGAATATACATATATATCATGTATCAAAATCATGTGCATTGGCATATAAAACATGGTAGAAACATCATGTATAAATCATCTCATGCTCAATCTCATTTAAATTCATAAAAATGGCAATTCATTAAGAAACCTCCTTTTTAAACCAACATCATAAACCTCTTTCTCAACACATAATTACCACCAAATCAACTCACAATCACAACCACATTTTCATTTCACAATTCACGCATGTGTATAAAAACTAGGTCACTATATCAAAAGTGCCTATGTGGACCATTACATCATAAATCATCCCAGACCACACGCATCCAGGTGTACGGGGTATCACGCTGGCACGAAGATGGATTATCCCTCGCCAGACTTTCCCACCACATAACCATCATGCGGTGCATCGTACTCCATGTGATATACACGGTACAGCGTACTCCGCAGACTCATATCGTGATTGGGGGTGCCATTCCTAGGTCTTACCTACCCCATACCAAGAGTTTTCCATATCCGTGAAGGAGAGCCTCCCTGCCGAACAGAGCCTCCCCGCTTAACAGAGCCTCCCTGCCTCCTCGGGCTTAAGGATGTAGGGCTTAAGGATCCTTCCGTAAGAGAGCCTCCCCACCGAACAGAGCCTCCCCACCTAACAGAGCCTCCCCGCCTCTTTAGGCTTAAGGATGTTGGCTTAAGGATGTAGGGTTTAAGGATCTTACCGTACCCATGTAGGAGAGCCTCCCTGCCCAACAGAACCTCCCCGCCCCTCAGGACGCGTTCGAACCACTGAGGACGCGTTCTGAGGGGAATTTCCCTGAATGGAACAAAGCCGTGAGGCCCAATGGGCCAAAGCGGACAATACGTGGATGTTGTTGGCGTTGTTGCACCACCCTTGTTAGACCACCATCGTTGTTGTGGGCCCAAGAGGGGTGGCCATGGCCGATGGCAGGGGTTGGCCGGGCAGGGGTCGGCCGTCACATATTATAACTATGCTTTCCATATTTACACGGGCTAGAGTCCCGCAATAATTTATGAAAACTATGTTTTCTATGAGAAACGGGCTAGAGTCCCGTAATAATTTATAAAAACTATGTTTTCTATGAAAAACGGGTTAGAGTCCCATAACGATTTTAAGAATCGGGTTAAAGTCCTGTAATGATTTTTAATACACGGGTATAAGGCCCGAAATGATTTTGATAAAATGGGTAAGAGGCCTAAAATGATTTTTGTGGGGTAAAAAAAAAGGGCATGATATGACGATAGTCAGAGGATCTGGGGTCGATCTCGCATACATAGGGTAGCGTATGGAGACGATCGAGGATCTACCTATAGGGTAGCGTATGGAGACGATCGAGGATCTACCTAGCCGACGGCCAGAGAACGGGCAGGCTCTGACTTGACATGAGAAACGTGTGCATAGTCCACACTTGGTGATGCACGTGAGTTCGTGCGTATAGTCCCCATTTAGTGGTGCACGAGAGAAAAGGCAGCGTACGACCCTAATCCAGTCCTACGGCTCCCCTGTACAATGGCCATATGTACCTACGATGAACGTCCTACGAGACCAAATGTATGATGTCCTTCGGGACTAATATATGAGACGATTGCCTGACCTTACACGATGAATTGACAGAATGATATATATATGTTTTCACACATTTCATGCTACCTATTTTATGATTTGCTATTGAGCACATTTTTTATGATGAGATTTTAAAGGTAGCCATGAATTATGTTTTATGAAATGTGCATATGATAGTACGACTTCACTTTCAAAGTGATAAGCATGTTATGATATGCATGATTAAGTTTTGAGATGTTTTTTACTTGTTTACACGACGTGATCTGCATACTATATATGAGTTTTACCAAAAAGATGCATGATGTGTAAACTTATGATTTAAGCATGCTTTTACTGCTTTTACGAAATGTAAGCATCTCTACTCCAGTACATGTTTATGCTGATTTGTAAACCCAAGAGTTTTACCATGTTTTGAGTATTTAAAGCTATTTTAAATGTATCTCTTACTGAGCCTGAAAAACTCACCCCTCTCCTCTCCATCTCCCAGATTATCTATAGCGAGTCTACTGCACCTACGAGACTGTGGTCGTTGACAAGGTAGTTCGACCTTTCATGGATACTTTCGTAACCTTGAGGTACAACTTTACTCATATTCCAGACATGATGTAATGCATGGACACTATTGTATATAACTTTTGGGATGTAATAGATGTAAATGATTGTATACAGAGTCTTAGTTATGCAGTATAAATGAATGAATATATTTAGTTGTTATATGATTCTAAGATATGAATGAAAAGTATTGAGGATATGGGTTGAATAATATAAATTGCGTTTCAAACTCTGCAGGTTGGATTAAGTCATAACGCAGCCGTTATGCTACCAAAATTTTTAAAATAAAAGAGGTTTTAAATCTAGACAGGGATAGGAAAACAACATAGTTAATGGATAAAAAGTTTATATTAGCCCCATTTTTTCCGCGCTTTTGGGGTGTGACAGTTTGCATTGTATCAAAGCAAATATTGTGTAGTACTATCATGTCTAGTAATTAGAGTGTATTACATCCCAATGTGTCTATGCATGTCTGGTAATAAGGTAAGCTTATTTGTCAAAGTATGACTTAATTTATGGATTTTGTGCAAATAGTAGATCGCTAATCATGAGTGGTAGATGGGGCCATTCACAGAGATGAGCTCAACCCACTCTACCATCTTTCCCTCAACCCGAGAGCCCTACTGATAGAATAAGGAGGCTTGAAGAGACAGTACATTGTATGAGAGAAAGACTTACAACCTTTACCACTATGTTTACCCAACAGTTTGGGGTACGTACACCTGGTACTGAGACAGCTACTCTTATGCCTAATCCTCCTCCCCCACCAGTTCCTCCAGTAGCCTCAACCCTCAGCCAGTAGTTCCCCAGCATAGGGATGACAGAGAGACTCAGAGGGTGCGAGATTTTCTTGAGTATGCATCCTCTGGAGTTTACTGGGCTTAAGGACCCGGTTAAGGCTGAGGAGTGAATCATTGATATTGAGGCGATATTTCAGTTTTGGGGTGTACTGATAGGGAGAGAGTGACTATGGCAGGTTAAATGATGAAGGGACAGGCTAAGTTCTGGTAGAGGTCGACACAGAGGATATTAGCTGAGGATCCCTCAAAGATCACATGGAATGCTTTCTTAGTCGCATTTTGAGAGCAGTATGTACCGCTTGCAGCTTGAAAGAAGATGCATGTAGAGTCTTGGATTTGTAACAGGGAAGTTCTACAGTAGACGAGTATGAAAACAAATTTACAACCCTGATGAGATATGATCTAGAGACAATTAGAGATCTCAAGCGTCGGACACAGAGATTTTTGGCAGGATTGAGATCTGGGATCGGAGATAAGTTGTTGGGTCAGAATATCGTGGACCTCAGATATGCTCTGAGGAGATCAGTCAGAGTTAAGGGAAAGAGAGCAGTTGCTTCTCGACATGATTTCAGAAGGGGTTAGCCTAAGAGACAGAGGGTGGAAAGACCTCAGATAGGGGCTGGTAAGCCCAAGACTCTAGTTGGTGTCTTAGGTATGATTAGATGCCTTGAGATAAGAGTGCCACGGTGCAGGACATGTGGTAATATTCACACTGGACCTTGCCGCACAGGTACATTTACTTGCTGCAGATGCGGTGAAGCAGGACACCTGATGAAGGAATGTCCACTTCTGAGATCTCAGGAACCTCGTGAAGCACCTAGACAGATAGAGAGATCGACTCAGGCTCCACAGAGGAGAGCCACAGCCATAGACAACAGCAAAAAGCATGTCTCCTAGGGCCGAGTGTTTGCTCTTGATTAGGAGACAGCAGATACATCCTCTGATACTATCCGAGGTACTTTTATTGTCTGTAATCAAGAAGCACATGTACTATGTGACCCAAGTTCCACACACTCGTTTGTGTCACAATAATTTGCATGTAAGTTTCATAGGAAACCTGGAGTCATTAGATTACATGTTGCACATAAGTACACCTATGCACGCGATACAGAAAACAGATATGATATGTAAAGCTTGTGATATGATGGTAGGAGATAAGAAGTTGTTAGCAGATCTAGTATGGTTGAATATACAAGACTTTGATGTAATATTTGGCGTGAATTGGTTAGCTACCAATTATGTAAGTCTAGACTGCTACACTAAGACCTTAACTTTCTCCTTATCAGAAAAGTTCAGTGTATGTTTATTAGAAAGTAATAAAAGTGCATAGTGTTAAAGTTATGAAATGATATAATGTTTATGTATGAGATTGACGTATGATGTTTGATTGTGTGAAGGATATATTGCTTTCATTTTTGATGAGAGTCGGAACCACCTAGTATATAGGATGTTTCGGTGGTATGTGAGTTTCCTGAAGTATTCCTAGAGGACTTACTGGGATTACCACCCGAGAGAGAGGTTGAGTTTGCCATTGAGCTAATACCAGATACTCAACCCATCTCCAAGCCACCTTATCGAATAGCATTGGTAGAGTTTAGAAGAATTAAAGAAGCAGTTGCAAGGATTACTCGATAAGGGGTTTATAAGGCCTAGTGTGTCACCATGCGGTGCACCAGTACTATTTTTCAGAAAGAAGGATGGTAGTTTCCGTCTATGTATAGACTACATGCTTTTGAATAAAGCAACAGTTGAGAATAAGTATCCCCTGCCAAGGATAGATGACTTATTTGATCAGCTGAGAGGGGCTTTAGCGTTTCAAGGATAGATTTGAGATCGGGTTATCATCAACTAAGGATTAAGGAGGCTGATGTACTGAAGACAGCATTTCAGACCCGATATGGGCACTACGAGTTCCTAGTTATGCCCTTTTGGATTGACTAATGCCCCAGCTGCATTCATGAGTCTTATGAACAATGTCTTCTGAGAATACTTAGATAGATTAATGATAGTATTCATCGATGACATTTTGATTTATTCTAGATCCCGGGAAGAGCACGAATAACATTTGAGGAATGTGCTCCAGACTCTCCGTGAGAAGAAGTTATATGGTAAATTCAGTAAGTGTGCTTTCTGGCTAGAACAGATTTCATTTCTCGGACATGTGGTAACTAAGGATGGAGTGTCAGTAGATCCGTCCAAGGTAGATGCAGTATTGAAATGGTAAGGACCGATGACAGTCACGGAGGTCAGAAGCTTCTTAGGATTGGCATGGTATTACCAATGGATTGTCGAAGGGTTTTCACAGATAGTAGCTTCATTAACCAGACTGACCTATAAAGAGGTTCAGTTTATATGGTCTGAATAGTGTGAGCAGAGCTTACAAGAGCTCAAACGTCGATTGAATATGACACCAGTCTTGACCATTTAGAGTGGTTCTGGGGGGATTTATGGTATACAATGATGCTTCCCACCAAGGTCTTGGCTATGTACTTATGCAGCATGGTAGAGTGGTAGCTTATGGATCCCGTCAGCTAAAGGATCACGAGCATAATCATTCCACTCACGACTTGGAGTTAGCTGCAGTAGTGTTTGCACTTAAGATATGGCGGCATTAATTATATGAAGAAAGATTTTAGATCTTCACTTACCACTAGAGTCTTAAGTACTTGTTTGATTAGAAGGAGCTGAATATGAGATAGTGGAGATGGATAGAGCTCCTGAAAGACTATGACTACGAGATCTTATATCATTCGGGCAAGGCGAATGTGGTAGCTTATGCCCTGAGTAGAAAGGGTATGATGTCCTACATGATGATTAAAGAGTGGGACTTATTGGGACAATTCATCGAACTCAGGATCAGTATGGATGAGATTGAGCATGGATACATGGCTAGCCTACAGATTGAACCAAGTATACTAGACCAGATTAGAGCTGGATAGCGAAACGATTAGAGGTTACTGGATATGGTTAGCCAGGCAGAGGATAGATCGCAGTCTGAGTTTACGATCAGTAATGATGGATTATTGAGGTATCGAGGCCGTATCTATGTGACACATGATGACACCTTGAGACAGAGCATTCTAAAGGAGTCCCATTGTTCTAGATTCACTTTGCTTCTGATTTAATGGAACATGCAACTGAGGGTGTTCA
Source organism: Firmiana major (assembly GCA_033439115.1). Lineage (NCBI taxonomy): Eukaryota > Viridiplantae > Streptophyta > Magnoliopsida > Malvales > Malvaceae > Firmiana > Firmiana major. Next base: position 35,708,718 of record CM065895.1, on the reverse strand, counting down.
ACTCATCTGTGACAGATTGAGGACCGCACAAAAAAGTTATGCCAATGTGCGTAGACATCTTCTTGAATTTCAAGTTAGGGACTCCGTATTTGTTAAGGTGCCACCGATGAAGGGTATAGTACGCTTCAAAAAAAAAAAGGAAGTGCTACGATTTAAGACAATTCCACTAGTAAAGGTTCTCTGGCAACATCATAAGACAGAAGAAGTCACTTGGGAATTAAAGAGCCAAATATGGGAGAAGTACCCTTACCTGATTGATAGACCAGCTTGAATTCAGAGGATTGAATTCTTAAAGGTAGGGAGAAATGTGAAACCCGATATTTTTCCATATTATGATGCTCATGAGAAGTAAATTATAGCTCAATGTAACGTTTTACAGGCCCGTAGACGATTAAAGCACTCGATTGTAGCGTGGGACCCAATGGCATGCAAATCGAGGTAAGGTCCTAGACCCGAGAATTCCTTTAAAATGTCATGTTCATGGATGGAATGATGTGTAGAAGGGAAAACTAAGTGATTGGAAATGCAAAAGTTAGTTAAACTCGGGTTTTAAATTAAATCGAGAAAACGGACCTAATAAGGGAAATAAATGCGTATAAAATTCTAGAAATTCGTGAAAATTATTCTGCGACCACAGAAAATTATTATAAGGTGAAATTGACATGGGAAATAAAAATCATAAAGAAATATGGAGATTTAGGGGTTCAAATAAATTTTTAAAGCTAATCGAAAGCTTATTTCCATTTTGCTCAGTATTGGCCAAATCGTGCAAAATGAGCTCGTTCATGAAATATTTCTTAAACAAGTGATCCCTATATTTTTATGGGACATACTATAGACATATTATAACAATTGAGAAGTTGAATTTTGAAGAAATCTGATCAGGATTACTTTTGGTAAATTTTATAAAACAGAACAGTCATTTCCCCTGCACTTAGTAAACTGTCAGCCAATGAAAACAATCCCATTTGATGACCTTCCCGATTTCTTTGCCTCTGATATTTTCCATATTGAATTTCAACTAGATAAGCTTCATAAAAAGGTAAGAACCATCCCGAACTGTTGCAAAACCCGAGAGTTATCCCTCACCCATTATGCCGTAGATGTTACCCCTATTCCTGACTGGCATGACTTTTTCGGCCACCTTCCGGCCATTTTAAGGCAACAGTCCCTTCATATGAAATGTTCCTCTTCCTCCCCTATACCACATATAAAAAATTCAGACCTAAATGAAGTCATTTACCACATGAAACATTAGAGAGACGAACGGGATAGAAAACTGCCCTGTTTCGAGGTAAGCAAAAATTCAATTTTTGGATGAATTTGATGAGGTTCTTGGATGATTCTGAACACTTATAAGCTCTATACATGTTTTATTACAGCTAAGTGACAATTTGGAGACCTAAAACCGAAGTCAAACTTGGTCAAAGGAGTGAAGAAGTTGAGGTATGGTGATGATGATGTGATAAGTTGTTAATTTGTAAATTTTGATGAATTCTTGTTGGAAGAAAGTTGATGAATTGAATTATATGATTGAATTCAATTTCTGCCAGCATGATTTAGCTGCTAGAATGATGAATATGGATGTAATTAAAATGAATTTACAGTTAAAATTATACTGTAAAGGTTCGGTTTAGTGTTTAACTAGGTGAATTATCGAAATAATGCAAGAATCGATACTTTAAGGTCTTGTATGATGTGGAATGAGTTGCTGGAATGTAAGACACCATATAGAGGTATTGAAAATGAATTTAAAGGTGTCAAATATGTTAAGTAAGCTTAAATCGAGGTTTAAATCGATAAAACCGAGCAAAACGAGTAAAGTAGCAAAAAGTCAACTTTTGGTCCACATTTTAGATGTAATCACATATTGAATATATTAACATGAATTTGAGCTATATGTGATGAGATAAGCTGGTATGTGATAGCTCGGGTTATCGACACGTATTTCGAGGTGAGCTCAAAAATCGAGGAACGTGCACTACCTTCGACGTTAAGAGGTAAAGGATATAATTTAGAGTAGTATTAGTACTCCTCAACCTTACCAAATGTTTATGTGGATAGTTAGTTTATTTTCCATGAAAAAGGGCTTTCTCAAAAATTGGGAAGAATACTATTCACTCAAAACCGGAATAAACTTATCCTAACCTTTCAAAATGACTTTTATTTCATGAGATACATTTTAGTAATTATGTTTATGTATATAAAAGTGATTTTCACTTATGAATTGAAAGCATAGTGTTTTCATGTGAGATTTCGGGTGAAAGTCCCGATATGTTTTATGAAACAATGTTTTCATGATACGGGTTAAAGCCCCGAAACAGCTTTTAAGCTATATTTTCATGGTATGAGTATGAGTCCCAAGAAATAACTATTATAACTATGCTTTCCATATTTACACGGGCTAGAGTCCTGTAATGATTTATGAAAACTATGTTTTCTATGAGAAACGGGCTAGAGTCCTGTAATGATTTATAAAAACTATGTTTTCTATGAAAAACGGGTTAGAGTCCCATAACGATTTTGAGAATCGGGTTAAAGTCCCGTAATGATTTTTAATACACGGGTATGAGGCCCGAAATGATTTTGATAAAATGGGTAAGAGGCCCAAAATGATTTTTGTGGGGTAAAAAAAAAGGGCATGATATGACGATAGTCAGAGGATCTGGGGTCGATCTCGCATACATAGGGTAGCGTATGGAGACGATCGAGGATCTACCTAGCCGACGGCCAGAGAACGGGCAGGCTCTGACTTGACATGAGAAACGTGTGCATAGTCCACACTTGGTGATGCACGTGAGTTCGTGCGTATAGTCCCCATTTAGTGGTGCACGAGAGATAGGGCAGCGTACGACCCTGATCCAGTCCTACGACTCCCCTGTACAATGGCCATATGTACCTACGATGAACGTCCTACGGGACCAGATGTATGATGTCCTTCGGGACTAGTATATGAGACGATTGCCTGACCCTACACGATGAATTGACGGAATGATATATATATGTTTTCACACATTTCATGCTACCTATTTTATGATTTGCTATTGAGCACATTTTTTATGATGAGATTTTAAAGGTAGCCATGAATTATGTTTTATGAAATGTGCATATGATAGTACGACTTCACTTTCAAAGTGATAAGTATGTTATGATATGCATGATTAAGTTTTGAGATGCTTTTTACTTGTTTACACGACGTGATCTGCATACTATATATGAGTTTTACCAAAAAGATGCATGATGTGTAAACTTATGATTTAAGCATGCTTTTACTGCTTTTACGAAATGTAAGCATCTCTACTCCAGTACATGTTTATGCTGATTTGTAAACCCAAGAGTTTTACCATGTTTTGAGTATTTAAAGCAATTTTAAATGTATCTTTTACTGAGTCTGAAAAACTCACCCCCCTCCTCTCCATCTCCCAGATTATCTATAGCGAGTCTACTGCACCTACGAGACTGTGGTAGTTGACAAGGTAGTCCGACCTTTCACGGATACTTTCGTAACCTTAAGGTATAGCTTTACTCATATTCTAGACATGATGTAATGCATGAAAACTATTATATATAACTTTTGGGATGTAATAGATGTAAATGATTGTATACAGAGTCTTAGTTACGCAGTATAAATGAATGAATATATTTAGTTGTTATATGATTCTAAGATATGAGTGAAAAGTATTGAGGATGTGGGTTGAATAATATAAACTGCGTTTCAAACTCTGCAGGTTGGATTAAGTCATAACGCAGCCGTTATGCTACCGAAATTTTTAAAATAAAAGAGGTTTTAAATCTAGACATGGACAGGAAAACAACATAGTTAATGGATAAAAAGTTTAAATTAGCCCCATTTTTTCCGCACTTCCGGGGCGTGACATTATCTTTGTGGATGCTTTAAGAATTGATTTTTTAGTTGTGGGATGATTTGTCACGACCCATTTGTACGTAAATGGTTACAAATTTTTCACTTTTTCATTTCCTTACCTGTCGTGAACAGTTTCACTTCTAACAGTTGGGCTATTAGTCGACATTAGTACCTCTTGTTGTTAGACCCGATTTTATCGTAAGAGCAAAAAGGGAATAAATAGAAATTTTCGAGTGCATTTAAAAATGCAAAAGGATTGAAATGGTATTCCTGAACACGTACAAGGGTAAAACGATCAAAAGATCAAAATTCGATATTAATCGGGACAAGAAAAATTTAATTAAAAAATGGAATTGAGAAATCTTGATCAATAACGAAGAAATAATTAAATTCTGGGTTAAATTGATTAAGATATGAATTTATTGGAATAAATCAAAATTTTCTTATCGAAAAATAATCCCGAAAATAATCAAAAAAAATACCAAAAAGGTAAAATCGGACTGATAAATTCATTTATAGATTAAATGAATTAAATAATAATTTTTGAAGATATTTTGGCAATTTTAAAATATTTTAATTGATTAAAATAATAATAAAAGTTAATTATTAAAAAAAACAAATCTAAAACGCGAATTGGAAAAGAGGAAACAGAAACGAAATAGAGAAGCGAGGAAGCCGAGACCGAGGAGGTTCGTCACCGGTGAGCCACCGGCGAGGCCTAGGGGCCTGCGAGGGCCGGTGAACACAACCCAGCACCGAGCGAACAACCTGCGGCCAAGATGCACCGTGGAAGTCGTCGAAAATCGCTGAAAACGGAGGAGGAACCCACGGAAGAGAAGCCTCGATCGGTGGCCATCGACGCCGATTCGAGCCACACTGAGGCCCGATTTAGGGAGCCCATGCGATGGAGCACCGAACGGCAGTGGAATCACGTCGGGAACCGACCGGACGGCGTCGGAATGACCAAATGGTGACTGAACCGGTCGAACTGGACTGAACCGACCTAACCAAACCAGACCGAACCGGTGGTCTGAATCAGGTTGAACTGGATCGGACCGGTTCAGCCAAAAAGAGAAGGAAAAAAGGAAGAAAAAGGGAAAAAGAAAAAGAGAAAAAATTGGAGAAAATTTCAGTGATGCAATCGAGCTTTGGGTAAGTCGGTAAGCAGTCGAATTAACCGATTTAATTTTTGAAATATTTAATCTGATAAATAATCGACTGAAAGTTTGCCCGAAAATATATTTAATTGTGTAGCTCGACAATTGGCATCCACCGAGAGCTCGAGACAGCCTCGATTTACGTACTATCATGGAATCACGGGTATGTAACCCTTATTTATGACAATTTACATCGTTATGCGTGATTGATATTTATCGCATAAATTACAGATTTAATTTTCGGATTAAATGAATTAAATTCTGAAAATTGAGATAAATTATCGTAAATATTAAATTGAGATATCTGAGAATTTAGAATGTGGCTAAATAAATACTGATGGGCCCAATGAGCCCAATAGGCCTCGATAAAGTGTAGTAAATGGGCTTAAGGCTGATTAAGGCCCATTATGGTACAATCGGGCCCAATATGGGTAAATGGCCCAATGATTTAAATTAAGCCAAGAACATATGAAATACAACTAAATTGTATTGTATTTGACCTGATGAATGTGTATCCGCAGTTTCAGAGATTTGATTTGGATTGAGAGCAAATCGGACTGCGTGACGAGACATCAGTGAAAGGTCAGACTGTGCAGAAAAATGAGGTAAGGGAATTATGTGAGTAGCTAGAGGTAGCTACGCGTATTTTAAATAGTTTTTCTGTACATTGATTATGTATGTATACACAGTTATAGTATAATGATCCTAAAAGTGGTTTAAATGATTTTTAAGGATCAAAATAGGTGAAATGTCTATTTTACCCCTATTGAGGGAAGTTCACCTAAGGATGGTGAAAGCATGACATGCATGAAATGCATGATTTAAGGAAATTTATGGTTTAAGGATTTTATTGGTTTTAATCAAAGCAAATCGATAGATTGGCCAGTAATCTCATGAATTTCACATGATAACACTACGTAAGTGCTATTTGTATTTAAATGGAAATTTCTTTGGAAAATAGGCCAACTATCAAGTTTATATGAAAACAGATAGTGCCGACACGTAGTTCGCACTATATCTGCGTTTGTGAATGTGCATAAATGTGCTTGAGCGGTTGCTCCCACCAACTTGTGACATCATATGCATGACATGTGCTAGAGCGGTTGCTCGCACTGATTTTTATTCCTATGAAATGCATGAGAAGTGCTCGAGCCTAGCTCGCACTCTGTTTTGACATGTTTTGATATGTTTTGATTTGTTTTGATGTGGTATGCATAAAATGGTGCTGGAGTGATTGCTTGCACTAGTTTTAATGATTTGACATGCATGAGAGATGCTGGAGCTTAGCTCGCATCCTGTTTTGATTTGATATTGCATAAAGCGGTGCTGGAGTGTAACTCGCACGAGATTTGATTTAATTATGCATAAAGCGATGCTGGAGTGTAACTCGCACGAGATTTGATTTACTTGAGCATTTATTTGTGCTGGAGCTTGCTCGCCTAAAGTTTTATATGGTTTTTATAATTCATTTGAATGTCGTACTGGAGTTTTCTCGTACGAGATTTTCACTGAGTTTCTATACATATCCGTACTAGAGCATTGCTCGTACGTGGATTTTACTTGAAATTATAATCAGTTTAAGTCGTATTGAAGCGCTGCTCGTACGCAGATTTTACTGATTTTTATGAAACCGTGCTAGAGCTTTGCTCGCACGAGGTTTTCTGATATCATGAATATGCATGGAGCCGTGCTTGAGCTTCCCTCGCACAGGGATTTATATTACATGCATATAGCTGTATTGGAGCCTTCTGTAGACTGTGTGTCACAGTGAGATGATATGCTCACACGTGCATTCTGAGACAGAGATGATTTGGGTGGATAAGACATATTGCAGGCATCCCTGATTGAGCTTGGGTTCACAGAGTACGTTGTACCGTGTATGTCACGCGGAGTACGCTTTACCGTGGGGATTGTTGGAGTGGAGTGGCATTAGCCGCGAGGCAGCAAGCCTTGCCCTCGCAATCCTGGTGTTATACTGTTCTGGCGGGTAGGACGACCCACCTCCCGTTTCAGGTGTGATACCCCGCACACTAGGTATCGTGTTGCCAGGGATCACTAGGATATGGCCATAGTCCTCGATGTTACTGATATAATCAGCTGATTGTCTCACATGATATAACTATTGGTCGATAGACCAGGGTAGACCCGAAGGAGGGGTCAGGCCCCCAATTTTATGATTTTATGATATGTGACCCTGAAAGAAGGGTGGTTTTATAACCGAAGTTTTATAATGAATTTTAACGAATTGTTTTATGAGTTTGAAATGGAATTATGAGATTGTTTTATGAGTTGATTGACCCAGAAGGGTTAGTTTTTACTGCAGTTTTAATGTATTGATTTAAATGCAGTAGCATGTGAAGTTTTCCATGCTTTCATTTGAAATCCATAATTTGTCTTACATGACATGAAAGACTGCATGATCTTGATTTAATTCATGCTTATTATGATTTAATGATGTCACATAAAATGCTTTGATGCATAAGTAGTATGATTTATATATGCACGAACAGTTTTATAAACTAAGTCATTGATGGTTGCATGACTTTGTGCTTGATGATTTTAATGAAAAGAAATGGATTTAAGGGCATGGCATTATGAGCATGTAGATAGTGGAGCTATCTACTTACTTGCATAATTGCCTTACTGAGCGTGTGGTTTGCTCACCCCCCCTTATTTTCCCATCTTTTTAGAGCACTTGCAATAGTTATTAAGCGGCTGAGGACTTGCATTCTGGGTATTTGCTGCTTCCCATCGAGAGATAGGTATACACATTTGTATAGTTTTGTATCTGAACATGTAATGCACAGTACTGTGAATGGATATGAAGTCGGGGATGTAGGATTATAAATACCATTGTGTATGTATCAATTTAAAGTCAAAGAATAGTAAACTCTGATATATGAATGTGAATATGGAAATGGAAGGGTAAATGGTGTGAAGTGACTAACACCGAATCATAGCCCAACTGTTTATAGGATGGTCACGATGAGAGAAAGGTAAGAATTAAATAATAAATGAAAAAGCGAAAAATTTACTCTAATTTTTAGATAATTTGGGTCGTGACACTTGTCATGTTACTTACCTTAACATCCATTTCCATATCACATTTACATAAAAGGATCTACTGTCCTTTAACTTTAACTAATTACATTCATAACTGTATTTACATAAGTTTACATCCCTGATATTTCATCCATGTACAATACTGTGCTTTTACATGTTTAGATACAAAAAAGATACCAGTGTGTATACCTCTTGGTGATGGGAAGCAGCGAATGGTACGAGACTAGTGCCCACTCTAAGTGACTTAGACGTTCTATCCGCAAGTGCACGGGTCGTACAAGTAATAATGGGATTTGAGTCCCAGATTATCGTCCCACAGAAAAGTGATTAGCCTAATTAACTACCGGTTAATCTTACCCTAAGTATATCCTAGTAAATTATGAATTTTTAGTGAGTGATTTACAAGGCTAACAATACTGAATATAATAAAAACTATAAACTAAAGAAAATAAGACCGAGATAAAATTACTTATAGAACTCCGAGTAATTAAAAGCATTAACCTACAAAAGATAATTAAAACAATTAGTTAACGCAATTAAAAATGAAATTATGAAAATAAAAAACAAAATTAATTAAACTAAAATTCAACAATCCTAAAAATAAAATATGCATGTAATTAAACTAATTAATAGAAATGCAAATTAAACTAACCTAAAGTCTAATAAAATAAAATCCTATTAACTTAAGGAAATTCTTAAATCTAACTATGAAATTAACTACCTATATAATGATCCTAAATTAAATCTAACTCTAACTAATTACTAACATTAAAACAAAATATAATTAACGCATGAGAAATAATATTTTGATTAAATTTTAAAATGAAGACTAAATTAAAAATGTATGAAACAAATTTAATCTAAATTAATTCTAAATGCAACTCATAAAATACTATACTAAAATTAAGTCTTAAAACCTATGATATAAAATTAACTATAAATTAAAAATCAAAACTAAAAAATAAATTAACAAACTAAAACACTAGAACTAACCTACAATTATCATTTAACAATTAACCTAAATTAACAACTAATAAAAGGAATGAAAACAATTAAACAAAACAATATAAATGCATTAAACATTAAATTGCAAAGATTTCTTAATAGCCAAACATGGGCTTGCTCGGTTTATAATAAAACCAACTGCCCTGACTGTGCACTGCACTCGGCAGATGGTGCATGTCCATTCCTGCTCTGCACTAGTCCTGCTCTGCTCCACTACACGTCCTCGGCATGCTACCTCCTGCCTTGCTTCTATCATCAGCAAGCCATGCTCCAACATGCTAGCCCCAAGTTTGTCTTCCTGCATGTGTTGCCAGCTACCGCTCTTGGTCCTGCTCGGCTATCGTACTCTCGACTATGTCCAACTGCTGCTGATCATGCTCACTGGCTAGACTGCCCAGTTGTGCCCACGATACCAGCTTGCTTCATCACCGAACATCAGTAGACACAGAGGATGTCCAGCATCCTTCCTACCTAATTGAAGATAATAATCAGTGCATAAGCAACACCACAGAACATCACAAGCGTGACTAACGGATGGGTGAAGAGACAGTAAAATTAAACAGCACAAACATAAAAAAGGAATGACACAGTTAGAAACGAAAGCACTAATTTGTGAAATAAGCATGCAAACTAGAATGAAAATCAAAAGCTAAAACCATGATTTACTGCTGTAGTAACCATGTTTCTGCAAGCTTCAATCCTACTGGCTGTAAGTCAGCAGCTTCGGTTTCAGCTCTCTGGTGCAATTGACACGCCCAAAGGGTATTATCCGCAAGTGCACGGGTCGTACGAGTAATAATAGGATTTGAGTCTCGGATTATTGTCTCACAGAGAAGTTGACTAGCCTAATTAACTACTGGTTAATCTTACCCTAAGTATATCCTAGCAAATTATGAAGTTTTGATTATGGGTGGTCTACTAAGTTTGAAATTAAAAATACTGAAAAAAATAAAAGCTATAAACTAAAGAAAATAAAACTGAGCTAAGATTTACTTACCGAGCTCCACGCAATTAAAAGCAAATACCTACGAAAATAATTAAACAGTTAAGATTAATTAACGCAATTAAAATAAAAAGCAAAAAATGAAAATAAAGAAACAAGATTAGTTAAACTAAAATTAAACAAGCCTAAAATAAAAAGTGCATGTAATTAAACTAATAAAAATTGCAAATTAAACTAAACTAAAATTTAATGGAAATAAAGACTAAATTAAAAATGCATGAAACACATTTAATCTAAATTAATCCTAAATGCAACATATAAATTCTACATTAACACTACGTCCTAAATCATATTATAAAAAAAATCAACTATTATCAAAATTAACATTAACAATTAAAGTACCAAACAAAGAAACTAACCTACAATTTGATTTAAAACTATACCTAAACTAACAATTGAAACATTAAACCATTAACATAAAAACATGAAGTTTAAATGAGATAAAATGATGCTACCAAACGCAGCCTTGTTCAGAATGCACAAACTAATCCCGAGCATGTGGTACTGTGCATTATCTTTCCAAATGCATGTTTATTTCCAGGTTGTGTTGACGGGTTACCCTCTACTCCAGGTATTCTCGGTCCCAGCTACTCTTGGTTTGCTGCATCCAGTCCTGCAATCGACTGCTGCTCCAGGCAAGGTCCGCTTCTGCTATTTCTGCCTTGGTGCGTCTCTGTTCCAGGTGCTCACGGGTTCAGCTACTGGCATGCTGCACCCTGCTTCTCGGTTCTACAATCGACTGCTGCTCCAGGCCTGCTTGGCTACCAACGATACTGACCTACTGCTGCTCCAGGTTCTAGCTTTGCTCTCGATTTTGTCCTACTCCAGGCAGTGCTCACGATTTGTCCAGGTTACTGCACATGTCACTGCCTCGACCTGCTACAGCTGTTGTTCCTCGGCCTGCACAGCTCACTCCCACGTACTGCAGTATGTCCTGCACTGCCTCCCTTCGTGTCCTGTTGCTTTTCGGTCTTGTGTAAATAGCTTCTGCTTTGATCTCCTTCACCAGCAACAACAAAAAAGGGATTAGTGCAAAATTACAGTAACTTTATGATGAACAGTAAAAGGATTTAAAAGCAGAGCAGAACAGAGGAAGACTATTGATCCCAGTTCACTGCTATGGTGTATTCCAGCTCCTATTTTGTATCACATGATAGTAGTTGGCCAACATTGTCAGCACTGAAATGAAGAAAGGCTTCTATCTAATCAGAAGATAATAAACCGAAACAAAAAAATGTACATACAGTAGTTAAAATGAACCGCGAAAATTGGAAATGCAAAGATTCTAACACCATGAAATGCTTACTTCTCTAAGCAGTCATCATTGTTCTGCTATGCCAACAAATCGGGAGTAATACCCGACATCCAACACTCCTCAAAATACCAGAATAAGATAAAAGCAGTAAAGATTGAAGCATCCAAAGTGATAAACGACTAAGCAGTATGAAAACAAGGAAATAAAACCTAAGAGTAAATGGAACTAGTGAGACTCGGGTAAGGCAAAAATTCAAGATGCAACAAAACTTAAATCGCAATCAAAGGGAAATGTAAAGAAAAGAATTGAAATGATTTAAGGTTGAGCAGCTATCACCATGCTCTCCTCTCAAACCGAATGAACACTAATTGAAAATGAGAAACAAATGTGAATAAAAGAAAATACTAACTACTAAAAATGAGAAATTTGCATTAAAAAAATTGAAAGCATCTAAAAGTTTAACAATGGTGGCTGCTAAGAGAATTAAAAACTAACTTGAAAAGCTTGTAAAAATAACAAGGGAAATTGTTTGTGAACCGTAAAAATAAATGGGAGCTAAATGTAAAAGTGAAGCTTGAAAATAAGGAAAAATAAATTAAAACTATTCTAACACTACTCCTAACTTACTCCTACTCCTACTTACTTCTACTCCTACCCTAAATTACATAGTTTTTCAATTGTCATCCATGTCTTATTTATACACACAAAAGGGGTATAATTGTAATTTCTACATCTTAGATGAGTTGGCATTTTTTTGGCCACTTGTCTTTACACCATTAGCTCCTTGAAAAGATATTTCCATGTCATCGGTCTTCTTGTCTAATTGGATGTGCTAGGTGGCATGGCTCGTGTTGTCCGCGTGGTCCAATCTCGATTTTAGCTCAATTTCGGTCCATTTTGTATCGAAATATTCAAAATTCATCCAGATTTAATTTATCTGCAAACATGAGAATTTTAATTAAATAAAGGGGATAATTAACAAAATAAATTGGGAATTTAAATAATTAATTAGGAAATTAAGCATAAATAATTCTAAAAATATAGAATTATCACACCCTCAAACTTGAGCTTTTGCTAGTCCTCAAGCAAAACAAAATTGATGTAGGAATGACAAGTACAAAACATAATAATTTTTCCAATATTATCCTCAAAAATAAAGTATAGACTATGATCTTAAAGATTCACAATTACAAGTCAAACACTCAAAATCATTCAATCATAAGTCCTAACCCAAATTAGACCCCTCGTGCGTGTGTGAAAATGTCAGAGTCACTTCACAGTACATTATCCGGATCAAATTATGCAAACATAGTGAATGCAAAGTCAGAGACATGTGATCATTCCTATAAGTTTGCTTTTCACTTCTCTCTCCACTAATATAGTCACACTCAATCAAAGATCAATAGGACTTTATTAAGCTTGTAATGTAAGGCTGGGGCTAAGGTATGATAAAGTCGATTTAGGTTTAATTACCCCTTAACATGCATTACTTCTAGGATCTTAATGTAAGAGCTCAAATTTATTTCCCCTAAACTTATTTCTTTTGCTAAACATTTTTTTTTTGAATTTTTCTTCTTTCTTCTTTTCTTTTTCTTTTTCTTTCTTTTTCATCATTTTTTTAATACATACTCTTTTATTATCACTTAATACCCATATGGCTCACAATATATCCCAATGACTTTTCATGCTTTTGGGGTAAAGGATAGGAACAAAGCATTTAAGCTAAGGAAAATAACGCAGGTATATTTACAAAGAAAAGCTTATTTGGCCCAGATGGGTGACTAGGGGTAGAATATGTACAAGGAAGGCTAGAAAGGCTTAAATGATCCAAAGATAGCCTAAATAATCTCCCTAATCAAGTGTGATCTAATATTTCACCTCGAGATCAGATCAATCAAATTCTAGAATATGATACACAAAATGAACTAAACAAATGTAATCCTAAGTCCACATAAGCTTTCTCTAAATAAATGTACAGATTCATGACATGACATGTGCGTAAGATGAGAAAATCACAATCAGAATCAAGATAAATTCAAGAATTCAACTTCATGCTTTTCCTATAATCATGCTTCTTAGTCAATCAAAATCAGACTTAATCATGGGGTCATATCATCGAAATATGGGAAAACTACATGGTAAGCACTAAATCACTCCACAATCAAACAATTTAAGCTTAGATTTTTGAAAAAATTTTGAAAACTTTTTCAATTTTACTCAAGTTTTCAAAAAATGCTCAAGTGATATCCCCTCCCCTAAACTTAACGTGCACAGTGTCCTCAGTGTGCGGATAATATAAGAATTGAAGTTCAGGAACAGAGTACTCCCCTATCTGATGATGATGATGAACAATCGAAGCTTGATTGAAAACATAAAACTAGAAAAGAAACCTATAAAATAAATAAAGAAAGAAACAACAGCAAAGAAAGAGAACTATATACAAGTGAAAAGACAAGTTAAGCCACTTCAAATGCAGCTAAAGAACATAACACTTAGCAGCAGGGCGAAGAGTAGGAGGCTCAGCCAGAGTGGTGACAAAATGTTAACAGTTAAATCCTCTTGAGCTCTATCTATTTCCCTCATTCTTTTAGATTTCTTATGTTCAAGCCTTATATCCTTCATCCTAAAACAGTCTTGAAAGTCATCAGGGATCTTCAAAGGTTTGAAAACATGAAATGTTACCTCCTGATCTAGGACTCTTATAGTCAACTCCTCCTTTTGTACATCAATTAAAGTTCTACCAGTCGCTAGGAAAGGTTTGCCTAGTATAATGGGGACTTCCCTGTCTTCTTCCATGTCTAAAATAATAAAATTTGCAGGAAAAATAAACTTGTCCTCCTTTACTAAGACATCCTCAATGACCCCCTTCAGATATTTAATGGATAGATCAGCTAGCTGAAGGGTCACTGTGGTGGGCCTGACATCCCCTATTCCTAACTTTTGATAAATAGACCATGGCATTAAATTTATACTTGTGAGACCCCGTATATGTATAGCTGTATATAGGAGCATGGGAATGTAAATAAAATCATAAGTATAATGATACATTTGTAATGTGAAGTATATGCAGTGTAAGTTCATAAGACTATGTACGCACTTGTAATAAGAATCGTGATTATACGTACAAGTTGCATTATGAATGAGTAGGAAGAAATGAACTTAAACACGAGAAGAATGTGATTGAAATGGTATATGAGTAGTGTAGTAAAATGGAAGGAAAGATTTTTATAAGTTGTATACTTCCATTCGGGAAATATCGTGAAAATTTGGTTTTACAAAGATTTCCCACAAGTTTCAATATATACTAAGTGTGATTGGATGACATTTTTAAGTCTCAAGGAGGGATGAATGAGGAAAGGACTATGGAGGTAAATTGAGAAAGTTTTGAATGAAGTTGTTATAGAAAAACTACAGAAAATCAAGAAATATGGAGGCCAGATCGATCTCATAGGATGAAAGATCGATCTGGGAGAGCCAGAATGCTCTTATGTGAGTAATGGAAGGGAACATATCGATCTCCAAAGGGATCAGATCGATCTCCTTAGCTCTCGGGTTGGAAGCAGATCGATCTCCCCTAAGACCAGATCGATCTCCTTAAGCTTCTGTTCGACAGCAGATCGATCTCAAGCCTCGATAGATCGATCTCCTGCCTTTAAAAAGTCTTAGAAAAGAGGGATTTTAGAGGACCAGATCGATCTCCACCCAAGGAAGATCGATCTCATCAAGTCAAAACTATAAATAGGAGCAGTTGGATCTGCTGATTTTCGGGATAAACCATTTCTTTCCACTTCAACTCAAGAACCTAGCTTTCTCACTCCTAAATCCAGCAATTTTCAGTAAGATTTGAGGAAAAGCTATTAGAGACAAAGTTGTTCACATCAAAGAGAAGAACAACATAGTTGGGAGGTATTTTCTCCATTTGTTGGATTTAAGCAACAAGGTGTATTTCTATTGGAGCAATGAGGAAATCAAGCTAGGTGAGTTTCTAATGCAAATACCCAAGTACATTTGTTTGGATATTGATATGGGAAATGATTAGTATGCATAGATATGATAGAAACTACCTAGAAAGTAAAGAATCCACCATAACCTAAGAATGGTCTAGTGTGAGAAAGTGGAATGTAGAAGTGTTAATGATGAATGAGATATCTTGAGAGGATGATTATGTTGTGGGCATGGTTTGGGCATGTAGATATTAGGATAAAATTGTGAGATTTACCACAAAGGGGTAAAAATGTGTATTTAAGGCATTGGATAAATGCTTAATTGAACAAGAGTTAGAAACGTTAACTCGAGTGTTTGATGGATGAATTTCAGTTTTGGATGATACGCCGGAGTAAGTCGAGAGGAGAACGCGAGAAGCCTAAAGGCGGATAGTTGTACACAAGTAAAGCGAGGTAAGGGACTGTGTGTTAGCTATAGAGATGTTCGTACGTATTTTACAACAATTTCGTAGATATATTGCTAGAACTAGTACGATATTATAATTCTATGAAATGATATGGAAGCATGAAAAGTACTATGATGTATATATGTATTGAGAAATGGGATAGGGTAAGGAAATAGCATGATATGCATGTTTTCAATGTTTTTCTCTAATTTACATTGATCTTGATGATTGAGAAATGTTGATGATAGGTTGGCTAATTTTACATGTTTTAGCATGAAGAGGCATGCTGTATGAATAAACATGTTTTGAGTTTTAAAAAGAGAAAATAGCCACTTATCAGTTTTGAGATGAGATTTGGTGTTGAAGCGCTAGCTCACACCCGTTTTAATGCCTTGATGTACCGTGCTGGAGTTTTAACTCGCGCGAGGGTTTTGAGAAAGTGCGGGAACTTTGCTCGCACCTGTTTTGTTGAGTTGAGGTAAACCTGGGGGTCTGGGACCCAAGGGGATACCAGCCGACGGCCATTTGAACGGGCTGGGCCTGAACGATAGATCGTACCGCGCTGGAGCTTTGTGTTGACTGTGTGTCACGCTGCTTGCTCGCCTGGTATATGAGACATGGTTTAGGATGAAAAGTCCATCGGAGTTAGAGTATAGACTTGGGTCCACGGTCGTACGTAGAACAGTGTAGTTATCCATTGGTATACTATGTATCGTGCTGGGTGCACGTGAGTACGAGTATCGCGTAGATGACACACGACGTATATTCACCGTGAGTATACGAGGAGATGAGGTGGATTGAGATGAGCCGGAGGGTAGGACTGACCCATTCCCTTTCAGGCGAAGTGATGCCGTGTGCACACCTGATCAGTGAGGCCTGGGATCACTGACTATGGCCATATGTCGTGGATATTTGATTGTCGAAAATTCCATGCCTGTCTCAGAGATTAGAGAAACAGAGATAATCTCAGAAAAGAATGAGATTTTGTGTCTTTGATAAATCTCTAATTTCACATTCGTGCCATAAGGGCACTATTTATGAGCATGTTTTAAATGGAAGCTTGATATTTGATTTACACGAAAATGCTATTGAGAAATATGTTTAAATGCATTTTTCGTATGATATTTCCATTTATAACAAAAACATGGTTTTGGTTTATGCATGCATGGGCTATGTAGGTAGTGCGATATCTACCTGCTAGCATACATTTCCTTACTGAGCTGTGGTTTGCTCATCCCACTATTTTCCCCCTCCAGGTACTGAGAAGTAAGAGAGCGGTGGTCTCTAGGTCTTTTGTGTTGAACAGATCCCACAATTCCGTAAAGGTATAAGATTGGTATACACGAGTATTTTGTATCTAATTTATCGTATCGTACAGTTATATCTTGGAATTGTAAACAGTATTATGGGGATGATATGTAAGCACATGGTATTTATACAATTGATTTTGTATATCTACATACACACCTAGGAGTGTGAATTAAGATTTAAATCTTCTGCTGTAAATGAATGAAATTTTAGTAATTGCATCTTCTCACAGCCCAACCGTATCAGAGAATGTATGGATAGAAGGGTTCCTAGAAGTGGGGTGTGACAGGTTTGGTATCAGAGCGTGGTTGGTCTGATGTGAGTTGATGTTTAGGACTAAGAAAACATACATCCCCAAGTTACTGTGCGATATTTAGATACAAATGTGTGTACGGAGCTGGTAGTGAATTAAATGTTTGTTATAATGCAGGAAAGTTATCAGGCTAGTGAGTTATGCCTGAGAGACACCGCAAGAGGGGAGAGAGCTCGAGAGCTCTAGGGTGAAATGACAGGACTGAGAGGCACAGTAGATCATCCTCTAGTCATGAGCCCCAGGAACAGATTGAGGCTTCTGATCCTCGAATAACTCGATTGGAGGAAGACATGTGCACGATGATAACCATGATGGGTCAGATCATGGCTAGGTTTGAGGGTACACCTGGTACAGTGGGACAGGCTGCACCGAATCCCCCAGCAGCTGCACCTGAACCTGAGAATGTTGCACCTGCGCAAGCTGAACCGGTTATGCCACGGGAACCTCATATTCGACCCGTACCTCCTCCAGTAGCCCCACAGTAGTATGATGATGATTTGGGGTATGGATATGACTGTGATATGGAGAGATTGAGGCATTTTATGGACTTTAAACCTCCTTCGTTTAGCGGGGTAAAGGATCCGACAGTGGCTGAGGACTGGATCAGTCAGATGGAGAAGTTATTCGACTTCTGTAGATGTTCAGCTACGGAGAGAGTAGCGCTTGTGGCCTTTGTATTAAGAGGCGAAGCAGAGCACTGGTGGAAGTCCACCAGGCCGATGTTGAGAGCTCAAGGTATGACTATCACTTGGGATATGTTCTTGGGTGTTTTCAGAGAGCAATACATCCCAGATACTACTCGACTGAGACTACAGATGGAATTTTTGAATCTGACTCAGGGAATCGAACAGTTGATGAGTACGAGTCACGATTCACTTCACTGGGTCGATATGATCCGGACTCGATCAGAAGTGAAGCTATCAGAGTCCGTAGATTTGTAGATGGACTGAGACCTTCAATCCGAGCGAAGTTGGCCCCATTTGAAGTCGCTACATATAAAGAGGCTGTCCGACGGGCCCAGTTATGTGAGCAAGATTATGACTTGCAGATTTCTGAGTTTAGTTGGGGTAAAGACAAGGGTCCGAGGAAGCTGGGAGATGGCAAGAGTGCCAAATTTGGTCGAAAATTCATGAGTAAGCGTCGGAGAGAGGTAGATGAGTACCGGAAAAAAGTTGCTAGACCTTTTATGCCTCCGACTCAGACACCAGCCAGGGGTATAGTGATTGGTGGACCCCGACCGACTACAGATCAGTGTAGACTATGCAGTCGATACCATGGTGGTAGGCCATGTCATCTTCAGGGTACCCGATGCTTCAGATGTGGTAAATTTGGACATTATGCCAGAGAGTGCCCGGAGATAGTTGAGGCAATTCCACAGAGGGGTAAGGAGCCAGAAAGGGTCCCTACAGTTGCACCTCCTACAAGAAAGAAAGCCTCGGCTGAAGAAAAAGGAAAACAAGTTGTGGGTCAAGGCAGGGTGTATGCGATAGACCAGGCATCGGCTGATACCTCTTCTGAAGTGATAAAAGGTACAATCTTGATTTTCAATCTAGAGGTTATAGCTTTGTTTGATTCTGGTGCTACGCATTCCTTCATATCACCTGCATGTGCATCTAAGTTAAAAGGTTTTGTAGAACCCACATACTTGAGTAGGACTTTACTAATAAGTACTCCAATGAGAGTTAGCCAATTAGTTGAGCAAGTGTATAAAGATTGTAAAGTGATGGTGGGAGATAAGTGCATGACAGCCAACTTGATTTTATTGAATATGTATGACATTGATGTAATTTTGGGAATGGATTGGTTAGCCACCAATCATGCTGTCATAGACTGTCGTTCTAAGTCCATTAAGTTTTCTCTACCTGAAGAATGTGTTGTAAGATTTTAAGAGAAGAAATGGAATCTTAAATTTTGTGTTAAGTACAGTACTTTGGTATAAATGACTGGAGTGTTGTTTTGAAGGTTTTGTTGCTTATGTGGTGGATTTGAACAAAGTACATCCGGATATGGAGGACATCCCAGTGGTCAGAGAATTCCCTGATGTCTTTCCAGACGACCTACCAGGATTGCCACCTGATAGAGAAACAGAATTTGGTATAGACTTAACGCCTGGAACTGAACCAATATCTAAGTCACCATATAGGATGGCTCCAGTTGAGTTAGAGGAATTAAGGAAACAGCTGCAAGAGTTGTTAGAGAAGGGGTTCATAAGACCGAGTGTCTCACCATGGGGAGCCCCGGTATTATTTGTGAAGAAGAGAGATGGGAGCCTCGGGTTGTGCATCGACTATCGGATGCTGAACAAGGCTACCATCAAGAATAAGTACCCCTTGCCACGCATTGACGATTTATTGGACTAGCTTCGGGGAGCACAGATCTTTTCCAAGATAGATTTGAGGTCTGGGTATCATCAATTGAAGATTCGAAAGGAGGATGTGCCCAAGACAGCATTTCGTACCCGCTATGGCCATTACGAATTCTTAGTGATGCCTTTTAGGTTGACCAATGCGCCGACAGCTTTTATGGCTCTAATGAATGAAGTATTCGAGCTATACCTGGACCAGTTCGTAATCGTGTTCATTGATGATATATTGGTATATTCAAGGTCCAGAGAAGAGCATGAGCAGCACTTAAGGATTATTTTACAGACCCTCCAAGAGAGAAGGTTATATGCCAAGCTTAACAAATGTGACTTTTGGCTAGAACAGATTTCTTTTCTAGGCCATGTTATATCGAAGGATGGGGTGTCAGTAGATCCGTCCAAGATTGAGGCCGTTGTTCAGTGGGAATAACCTAGGACAGTCACAGAGATCAGAAGTTTTCTGGATTTGGCTGGTTACTACAGGAGATTTGTAAAAGGGTTCTCTAGATTGGCTGCTCCATTGAAACGTCTTACGAGGAAGAATGTGGAGTTTTCATGGGATGAAGCTTGTGAGAGAAGTTTTCAAGAACTTAAGCGCAGATTAACCACCGCGCCAGTTCTTATCATCCCTAACAGTTCAGGGAATTACTCGGTGCATACAGATGCTTCGCATCAAGGACTAGGTTGTGTTTTGATGCAAGAGGGAAGGGTGGTAGCTTATGGATCTAGGCAACTGAAAGATCATGAGAAGAACTACCCCACTCACGATTTGGAGTTAGCGGCCGTAGTGTTTGCGTTGAAGATATGGCGCCACTACTTATATGGTGAGAGATTTCAGATCTTTACGGATCATAAGAGTCTGAAATATCTATTCTCACAGAAGGAGTTAAACATGAGACAGAGGAGGTGGTTGGAACTCCTCAAGGACTATGATTGTGAGATTTTATACTACTCGAGGAAGGAAAATATGGTTACCGATGCATTGAGTCGGAAGAGTCTCGGGTTGGTATCACATATGATGGTTAGAGAGCACGAGTTGTTGGAACAATTCACGAACCTTAGTCTCGATATGACCCTACCTGAGATTGACAACTATGGGATTATTGCTAGCTTGAGATTAGAACCGGAGTTGATTGAGAAAATCCGATAAGCTCAGCAAATTGATCAATGGTGTATTGACATGATTAGCCAAATCCGAAAAGGGAAGGGTGCCAATTTTATATTGAGTTCAGATGGAATACTAAGGTTTGGAGATAGAATATGTGTTCCTAAGGATTTAGAGTTGAGGAAGCTGATGTCACGCCCCGAAAATACGAAAAATAGGGCAAATTTAAAACTTTTTATCTATTAGTTCACAATTAAGAGTGCATTCCTGTGCAGTGTCATACATCATCATAATTATTATGCCTCAGGATCTCATCATAATATAGCGTATATTGTACCGTATACAAATACTCAATTCCAAGTTAATTAATCCTAATACATCCCATATAATGTTATACATCAAGTGTCTGCAAGTACAGTAATTTGTCTGGGTACATGAAAAGATAAAAGATACCTCAAAATACAATATATGGCCTGGAGCTCAAGTCCTCCACTAGCCACTACTCCGTACGTCGCAGGGAGATCCTTTTTCACTTGAAGAACTCTGGGGGGAAAAGAAAACAGGGTGAGCTTCTAAATCGCTCAGTAAGGGGGGTAAGGAACTCATTTCATAAACTAAAATGCACATCACAAAATGTTTATTTGTATGTGAAACTCATTTGAAAATCATAGCATGAAAGTACTCAAAACGACATTCTCATGTCTCAAATCATGTGAAAACATGAAGTAAAAAGGCTCACTATAGAGCAATAAAAAAGCATGTGAAAACAATGCGATAAACGCTTCCTCAATGAACGTGATAAAATCACTGAAATAGTAATGCACGTGGCACAACCACTAAACACACGTGGCATGGCCACTGATTTAAATTCACACGTGGCATAGCCACTAAACACACGTGGCATAGCCACTGATTTAATTTCACACGTGGCATAGCCACTAAACACACGTGGCATAGCCACTGATTTAATTTCACACGTGGCATAGCCACTGGATAGGGTTTCACGTGGCAACGGCCACTAATTAGGGGTTCTCACGTGGCAATGGCCACCAAATAGGGTTTCTCACGTGGCGACGGCCACCAAATGGGGTATCACGTGGCAACGGCCACCAATGGGGTTTCTCACGTGGCAACGGCCACCAATGGGGTTTCTCACGTGGCAACGGCCACCAATAAGGTTTCTCACGTGGCAACGGCCACCAATAGGGTTTCTCACATGGCAACGGCCACCAATAGGGTTTCACACGTGGCAACGGCCACTAAGTATATGTGGCACAGCCACAGAATGGGTTATTCTCACGTTACCAGAACGGAGAAGAAATCGGGCTTACATGCTACCAGAGTAATGCCCGGTGTGTACTCAAAATTACACACCTAAGTCTTATCACACAAGACTGGTTTGCCTTCACGTAGAACTCATAGTGGTTTTTCTCTCATAAAACTCATTTGAAAACTATTTTGTACTCAACACAAAACAAAATAAAACCGAGTTCCAACCGGCAAAACACGCACACATTTCTCAAATCTCGATATTGCCTTAACGTAGAGCCCAATTCATTACTCACACAAATTCGACGGTTTATAAAGCAATTTCACACTCAGCTTATAAACGCATAAAACAATGGGCTCCAACCAGCTATAAAAATCGTGTGTAATTATAACTCAACGCAACACTCAACATGCTTGTTTTATAAACCACAAATCATGCTATAATAGTTTACAAGTCACATACACAAATGGTTTAGATTTCCCTTACCTCTTTGCACCTCGTATAGTGCAATCGTTTCCCTCGTATCACGAACTAGCCTCGCATTCCACTCTGGAACTCCTGAGCTATCCAAACGAAGTTAAAACATCAATACTCAATTATCTCATAAACCTCAATTCTCAAAATCGAGCATAATTGCTCATAACACCTCAAATCTCTTAATTCTCGTAACTCTACCCTAAACTACAACCTCATTCACAATATCTCAACGTCCTACATTTCTCATGCAAATCATCTACGCTAATTCACCACATTGTCTAAATTTCCATTTATAGCTCAAAATTCTCAAAATTACCAAAATTGCCAAATATCAACATTACTCCAACTACATTGCAATTTCATCAATCCCTAATCATTTCTCAGCTATTTCAACGCAATGACAACCACTAATATCATCAAAATCAGCTCAAATATCAAGATCGAGGTTTAGAAATTACCCAAAACTTATGGAGAGCTTATCTCTTGCCTCGATTCGATCCGTCTTTCGATTTCCAAGTATGTTGTTCTCCTTTTGATGAGGAACAACTTCCCTTCTTGCCACAACCTCTGATTCGGCCAGAAATGGGTGTTTTGGATGAGTGAGAAAGTTAGGTTTTCAGTGGAAATGGGGTTGGAAGAGAGAGAAAGTGAAATTGCAGGAGAAAAATAGGGGTTCCTTATATAGACTGGAGGTAGGAGATCGATCTGTCGAGGGGTGAGATCGATCTGCATTTGAATTTTGGGGACGATCTGGGCAATTTTATGCCTAGGAGATCGATCTGTCGAGGGGTGAGATCGATCTCTTTATGGCTTTATGAGATCGATCTGCCCCTTGAGGGGATCGATCTTCTCCCAAACAGAACCATTTGGAGATCGATCTCTTCCTCATGAGATCGATCTTCTCTTAAACAGAATCATAAGGAGATCGATCCTCTTCCATTGGGGATCGATCTGCTCCTTAAATTCCTCCCTCCTTGTCATTTATAACTCACCAGATCGATCTCTCCTTCTCCAAGATCGATCTGCTCCTTAAATTCCTCCTCTTTGTCATTTATAACTCACCAGATCGATCTCTCCTTCTCTCAGATCGATCTGTCCTCATAGTTTCACATTTATTTTAAACACTTAACATATAAATCTCCAATTATCATTCCCCAATTCACTTAGCTCAATAAATTACACTTCAAATTATTATTACATCAATAAAATATGTCTGAAATTCTCAGATCTCACAGCTGATCTTATCAGAGGCTCACTCGTCGAGATACACGATACACCCGGGGAGTGGTAAGATGTATCAAAATCTTCGAAAGGCATATTGGTGGTCTGGAATGAAGAGACACATAGCTGAGTATGTCGCTAGATGTCTCATTTGTCAGCAAGTAAAAGTTGAACATCAGAAACCAGGAGGATTATTACAACCTCTACCGATACCAACATGGAAGTGGGAGCATGTCACCATGGATTTTGTGATGGGGTTACCGAGAACCCGTAAGAACCATGATGCGATATGGGTGATAGTAGATCGGTTAACGAAATCGGCACATTTCTTAGCCATGAGATCTACAGATACATTGAGTGCACTGGCGAACCTGTATGTGCGAGAAATAGTGAGGTTGCATGGAGTCCCAGTGAGTGTTGTTTCTGATCGGGATGCCCGTTTCACTTCCCACTTTTGGGGACATTTTCAAGAAGTGATGGGGACCCAGTTGAGTTTTAGCACCGCTTTTCATCCTCAAACAGATAGTCAGTCAGAGAGGACTATACAGACCTTGGAGGATATGTTGAGAGCGTGTGTGCTGGATTTTAGAGGCTCATGGGACGATCACTTACCATTGATTGAATTCGCCTACAATAATAGTCATCACTCAAGTATTGGTATGGCCCCTTATGAGGCACTATACGGTCGTAGATGCCGATTGCCCATTGGTTGGGAAGAAGTTGGTGACAGATAGTTGCTCGCTCCCGATTTGGTTAAGCAAGCCTCTGAGGATGTTCAGATAATATGCGAGAGGCTACGAACAGCTCAAAGTCGACAAAAGAGCTACGCTGACAGGAGACGGAGACCACTTGAGTTTGATGTTGGCGAGTCTGTATTTTTGAAAGTATCTCCTTCTAAGGGAATAACGAGGTTTGGGAAGAAAGGAAAATTAAGTCCTCGTTACATTGGTCCCTTCGAGATTTTGGATAGAGTGGGAGATGGAGCATATAGGCTAGCCTTGCCACCTGAGCTAGCAGAAGTCCACAATGTCTTCCACGTTTCTATGCTTCGAAAGTACTACCCGGATCCGACACATGTAATTAGCTATGAGCCGTTGGAGCTCAAGGAGGATATGTCGTATGTCGAGAGACCGATCAGGGTGTTGGACAGAAAAGAGAAGGTGTTGCGGAACAAGACGATTTCACTGGTTAAGGTTTTGTGGCAACATCACACTGTGGAAGAGGCCACATGGGAACTGGAAAGTTTGATACGAGAAAAGTATCCCGAGTTATTCACAGATTAAATTGGTTCAAATTTGGAGGACCAAATTTTCTAAGTGGGGGAGAATGTGAGACCCCGTATATGTATAGCTGTATATAGGAGTATGGGAATGTAAATAAAATCATAAGTATAATGATACATTTGTAATGTGAAGTATATGCAGTGTAAGTTCATAAGACTATGTGCGCACTTGTAATAAGAATCGTGATTATATGTACAAGTTGCATTATGAATGAGTAGGAAGAAATGAACTTAAACACGAGAAGAATGTGATTGAAATGGTATATGAGTAGTGTAGTAAAATGGAAGGAAAGATTTTTATAAGTTGTATACTTCCATTCGGGAAATATCGTGAAAATTTGGTTGTACAAAGATTTCCCACAAGTTTCAATATATACTAAGTGTGATTGGATGACATTTTTAAGTCTCAAGGAGGGATGAATGAGGAAAGGACTATGGAGGTAAATTGATGAAGTTTTGAATGAAGTTGTTATAGAAAAACTGCAGAAAATCTGGAAATATGGAGGCCAGATCGATCTCATAGGATGAGAGATCGATTTGGGAGAGCCAAAATGCTCTTATGTGAGTAATGGAAGGGACCAGATCGATCTCCAAAGGGATCAGATCGATCTCCTTAGCTCTTGGGTTGGAAGCAGATCGATCTCCCCTAAGACCAGATCGATCTCCTTAAGCTTCTGTTCGACAGCAGATCGATCTCAAGCCTCGACAGATCGATCTTCTGCCTTTAAAACGTCTTAGAAAAGAGGGATTTTAGAGGACCAGATTGATCTCCACCCAAGGAAGATCGATCTCATCAAGTCAAAACTATAAATAGGAGCAGTTGGATCTGCTGATTTTCGGGATAAACCATTTCTTTCCACTTCAACTCAAGAACCTAGCTTTCTCACTCCTAAATCCAGCCATTTTCAGTAAGATTTGAGGAAAAGCTATTAGAGACAAAGTTGTTCACATCAAAGAGAAGAACAACATAGTTGGGAGGCATTTTCTCCATTTGTTGGATTTAAGCAACAAGGTGTATTTCTATTGGAGCAATGAGGAAATCAAGCTAGGTGAGTTTCTAATGCAAATACCCAAGTACATTTGTTTGGATATTGATATGGGAAATGATTAGCATGCATAGATATGATAGAAACTACCTAGAAAGTAAAGAATCCACCATAACCTAAGAATGGTCTAGTGTGAGAAAGTGGAATGTAGAAGTGTTAATGATGAATAAGATATCTTGAGAGGATGATTATGTTGTGGGCATGGTTTGGGCATGTAAATATTGGGATAAAATTGTGAGATTTACCACAAGGGGGTAAAAATGTGTATTTAAGGCATAGGATAAATGCTTAATTGAACAAGAGTTACAAACGTTAACTCGAGTGTTTGATGGATGAATTTCAGTTTCGGATGATACGCCGGAGTAAGTCGAGAGGAGAACGCAAGAAGCCTAAAGGCGGATAGTTGCACACAAGTAAAGCGAGGTAAGGGACTGTGTGTTAGCTATAGAGATGTTCGTGTGTATTTTACAGCAATTTCGTAGATATATTGCTAGAACTAGTATGATATTATAATTCTATGAAATGATATGGAAGCATGAAAAGAACTATGATGTATATATGTATTGAGAAATGGGATAGGGTAAGGAAATAGCATGATATGCATGTTTTCAATGTTTTTCTCTAATTTACATTGATCTTGATGATTGAGAAATGTTGATGATAGGTTGGCTAATTTTACATGTTTTAGCATGAAGAGGCATGCTGTATGAATAAACATGTTTTGAGTTTTAAAAAGAGAAAATAGCCACCTATCAGTTTTGAGATGAGATTTGGTGTTGAAGCGTTAGCTCACACTCGTTTTAATGCCTTGATGTACCGTGCTGGAGTTTTAACTCGCGCGAGGGTTTTGAGAAAGTGCAGGAACTTTGCTCGCACCTGTTTTGTTGAGTTGAGGTAAACCTGGGGGTCTGGGACCCAAGGGGATACCAGTCGACGGCCATTTGAACGGGCTGGGCCTTAACGATAGATCGTACCGCGCTGGAGCTTTGCGTTGACTGTGTGTCACGCTACTTACTCGCCTGGTATATCAGACATGGTTTAGGATGAAAAGTCCATTGGAGTTGGAGTATGGACTTGGGTCCACGGTCGTACGTAGAACAGTGTAGTTATCCGTTGGTATACTATGTACCGTGCTAGGTGCACGTGAGTACGAGTATCGAGTAGATGACACATGACGTATCTTCACCGTGAGTATACGAGGAGATGAGGTGGATTGAGATAAGCCGGAGGGTAGGACTGACCCATTTCCTTTCAGGCGAAGTGATGCCCTGTGCACACCTGATCAGTGAGGCCTGGGATCACTGACTATGGCCATATGTCGTGGATATTTGATTGTCAAAAATTCCATGCCTGTCTCAGAGATTCGAGAAATAGAGATAATCTCAGAAAAGAAAGAGATTTTGTGTTTTTGATAAATCTCTAATTTCACATTCCTGCTGTGAGGGCACTATTTATGAGCATGTTTTAAATGGAAGCTTGATATTTGATTTACACGAAAATGCTATTGAGAAATATATGTGTAAATGCATTTTTCGTATGATATTTCCATTTATAACAAAAACATGGTTTTGGTTTATGCATGCATGGGCTATGTAGGTAGTACGATATCTACCTGCTAGCATACATTTCCTTACTGAGCTGTGGTTTGCTCATCCCACTATTTTCCCACTCCAGGTACTGAGAAGTAAGAGAGCGGTGGTCTCTAGGTCTTTTGTGTTGAACAGCTCCCACAATTCCGTAAAGGTATAAGATTGGTATACACGAGTATTTTGTATCTAATTTATCGTATCGCACAGTTATATCTTGGAATTGTAAACAGTATTATGGGGATGATATGTAAGCACATGGTATTTATACAATTGATTTTGTATATCTACACACACACCTGGGAGTGTGAATTAAGATTTAAATCTTCCGCTGTAAATGAATGAAATTTTAGTAATTGCATCTTCTCACAACCCAACCGTAGTAGAGAATGTATGGATAGAAGGGTTCCCAGAAGTGGGGTGTGACAATACTAGCTCCTACATCACACAGGCCTCTACCAAAGAATAAATTTTCAATAGTGCAGGGTATGGTAAAACTCCCGGGATCTTTGAGCTTGGGGGGTAATTTCCTCTGGATAATTGAACTACATTCCTCAGTTAAGGCCATCATCTCATAGTCTTCTAATCTCCTTTTCCTAGAGAGGATATCCTTTAGAAACTTCACATAACTTGGCATTTGCTCTAAGGCATCTGCGAAAGGAATGTTAATGTGAAGTTTCTTAAAAACCTCAAGAAATTTAGCGAATTGTTGATCGAGTTTTTGATTTTGGAACCTCTAAGGAAAAGGTACTGGTGGTCTAACCAGAGGGGATGTAATGGAAACATGTATAGCATCAGAGGACAAGGTAGGCATTGAAGTAGAAGAAGGTATAGATGAAGAAGCACCTAGCTTTGTTTCTTTTGCAGCCTGATCCTGATGTTCCTGCTCTTTTTAAGCTGCCTCGTTAGAACTTAAGGATTCTTCAACTATGTGTTGTTCAGGTTGGGACTTAACTTGTGGATCATCATCAAGCTCTCTACTGCTCCTAAGGTTAATGGATTTCACATGTTCTTTACCCTCCCTTTGCCTAACAGGATTGACTTCAGTGTTACTAGGAAGGGTCCCATAAGGACGCTGGCTAAGAGCATTTGCTATTTATCCCACCTGAACCTCTAAGTTCTTAATTAAAGCAGCTTGATTTTGCAGGATCGTTAAGAACATCTCTTCTAGTGTAGACTTCTTCTCAGCTGCTGGTGCATGGTAATGTTGGGGCTGCATAGGTTGTGGTGGTGGTGGTTGATGAAAGTGAGGTGGATGATGCTGAAATTGAGGTGGATGGGGATGATTGGGTGGATGGTAAGGAATTTGCTGCTGTGGTGGTACCTAAATCGGTGGAGCTTGAAAACTAGGGGGTCCTACAGATATGGAGTTAGAAGTTTGCCCTTAGTTTTGGCTCCAGGAGAAGTTAGGATGGTTCCTCCACCCTAGATTATAGGTGTTTGAAAAAGGGGTTATTCTGTTGCATTTAAGAAGGGGCAACATACTGAATCGATTCTAAGTTGAGTGGACACCTATCTATAGAGTGGGTACCACTACACAGCTCGCAAGAAAGAAAAGGACTTTGGACAGAATAAACAGGATTAGGACTGGAGGAAGGATTATGTTGGGTACTGAGCGACTCTACCTTCTTCGTAAGATTAGCGATTTGAGAGGTCAAGGTAGACAACATGTCAAGCTCATAAATACCCGCCAACTTCTTTGGCAATTGCCTCTCTGAGGACCATAGATAGTTGTTAGCATTCATCTTGTCTAAGAGCTCGTAAGCTTCATCCTCTGTTTTACACATTAGCGCTCCACCAGCAGCAGCGTCAACAATGGTCCTATTTTGGCTTGTAAGTCCGTCGTAGAAGGTCTGGACTTGCAACCACAAAGACAGGCCATGGTGAGGGCACTTCCTAAGAAGCTCCTTATATCGTTCCCATGCTTTGTAAAGAGATTCAGAATCAAGCTGGGTAAAGGAAGATATATCACTGTGGAGTCTGCCCATTTTAGAGGGAGGGTAAAACTTAGCTAGAAATTGATGGGCTAACTCATCCCATGTAGAAATGGATCTTGGAGGCATGGAGGTTAACTAGTGTCACGTCCTATCCCTAAGTGAGAAGGGGAATAATCTAAGCCTAAGCGCATCATCAGATAATCCATTGTGCTTGAACGTGTTGCACAAGTCCAAGAATTGCCCAAGGTGAGCATGAGGGTCATCGTGTGGAAGCCCACTGAATTGCAATGAAGTCTGGATCATCTGAAGGATTGCCGGCTTAATTTCGAAATTGTTACCAGGGATAACTGGTGTGGCCTAATGCCGGAATAATACCCTCCGATAGTCGGCATTGCCTAATCTCCAACGGTCTTGATTTCCCTATGTTCTGCCATGATGTTTTGCAGCAGAGCTATAAATTTCCAAGAATCCTTTCGAATTTTTCTACGTGTTCATTCAATTTCAGGATTTAAAGGAAAGCACTCATAACTCCTGGCTCTACGCATGCAAACATCAGAAAGTCCTTAAATTTTTTTTTTTAATTAAATGGAGAAAATTTAACTAACCTAAACTAAGGATCTAAATATTTACAACCTAAATATTTACACCTAAGCATAATTTCACTGATATTAATTCAGGACTAATTAAAACTTCCCCGGCAACGGCGCCAAAAACTTGACACGCCCAAAGGGTATTACCCGCAAGTGCATGGGTGTACAAGTAATAATGGGATTTGAATCCCGGATTATCGTCCCACAAAGAAGTTGACTAGCCTAATTAACTACCGGTTAATCTTACCCTAAGTATATCCTAGCAAATTATGAAGTTTTGATTATGGGTGGTCTACTAAGTTTGAAATTAAAAATACTAAAAATAATAAAAGCTATAAACTAAAGAAAATAAAACTGAGCTAAGATTTACTTACCGAGCTCCATGCAATTAAAAGCAAATACCTACGAAAATAATTAAACAGTTAAGATTAATTAACGCAATTAAAATAAAAAGTAAAAATGAAAATAAAGAAACAAGATTAGTTAGACTAAAATTAAACAAGCCTAAAATAAAAAGTGCATGTAATTAAACTAATAAAAATTGCAAATTAAACTAAACTAAAATTTAATGGAAATAAAGACTAAATTAAAAATGCATGAAGCACATTTAATCTAAATTAATCCTAAATGCAACATATAAATTCTACATTAACACTAAGTCCTAAATCATATTATAAAAAAAATCAACTATTATCAAAATTAACAGTAACAATTAAAGTACCAAACAAAGAAACTAGCCTACAATTTGATTTAAAATTATACCTAAACTAACAATTAAAACATTAAACCATTAACATAAAAACATGAAGTTTAAATGAGATAAAATGATGCTGCCAAATGCAGCCTTGTTCAGAATGCACAAAGTGATCCCGAGCATGTGGTACTGTGTATTATCTTTCCAAATGCATGTTTATTTCCAGGCTGTGTTCACGGGTTGCCCTCTGCTCCAGGTATTCTCAGTCCCAGCTACTCTCGGTCTACTGCATCCAGTCTTGCAATTGACTGCTGCTCCAGGTAAGGTCCGCTTTTGCTGTTTCTGCCCTAGTGTGTCTCGGTTCCAGTACTCACAGATTCAGCTACTGGCATGCTGCACCCTGCTTCTCGGTTCTGCAATCGACTGCTGCTCCAGGCCTGCTTGGCTGCCAATGATACTGACCCACTGCTGCTCCAGGTTCCAGCTTTGCTCTCAATTTTGTCCTAGTCCAGGCAGTGCTCACAGTTTGTCCAGGTTATTGCACAGGTTAGTGCCTAGACCTACTGCAGCTGCTATTCCTCGGCCTGCACAGCTCACTCCTACATACTTTAGTAGGTCCTACACTGCCTCCCTCCGTGTCCTGCTACTTTCGGTCTTGTGTAAATAGCTTCTGCTTTGATCTCCTTCACTAGTAACAACAAACACAGGATTAGTGCAAAATTACTGTAACTTCATGATGAACAGTAGAAGGATTTAAAAGTAAAGCAAAACTGTGATGCCCCGGAAGCGCGAAAAATAGGGCTAATTTAAAACTTTTTACTCATCAATTCACAATTAAGGGTGCATTCCTGTGCAGTGTCATACATCATCATAATTATCATGCCTCAGGATCTCATCATAATATAGTATATATTGTATCATATACATTACTCAATTCCAAGTTAAATAATCCTAATACATCCCGTACATCATTGTACAATAAGTGTCTGTAAATATAACTCTAGTCTGGGTACATGAATATTAAATATCTACCTCAATACACAAAATACGGCCTAGAGCTCAAGTCCTCCACTAGCCTCTAACCCGTACGTCGCAGGGAACTCACTTCACTTGAAGCGATCTGGGGGGAGAGAAAACAGGGTGAGCTTCCAAATCGCTCAGTAAGGGAGGTAAGGGAACTCAGTTATATAAACCATATCACACATCACAAATATGTATTTGTTTATGAAACTCATTTGAAATCGTAGCATGAAAGTTCTCAAAACATCATCATCTCATAACTCATAAATCATGTGAAAACATGAAGGTAAAAAGGCTCAATGTCGAGCACTCACAAGCATGTGTAAATATATGCGATAATGGCTATTCTCAAATACGTGATAAAAATCACCTCAGTAAATAGCACGTGACAAGGTCACAAAACACAACTCATGTGTAAAACGAGACTAGGCAATAAAACTCAATTAAAACTCGTCATGGCACATCAAATATGTAATCTCCTCTGGGTGCGCATCCCAGGCATCCTCGTATAGAGGGAACGTCGACAATATGGTCGTATGCATGGTATATTGGACTTATATGTTACCAGAACAAGGCCCGGCCTTACATGCTACCAGAGCAATGCCTCGCCTCATGCACACTATCATGTGGTCCCTGGGTCAGTTCCCAGGCGCCCCACTCTCTCGGTCTTACATGCTACCAAAGCAAGGCCACCCAGCGTTACCAGAACGGGGGTCATCTCACGTTACCAAAACGGAGGCATCTCTCTTTACCAAAACGGAGGCATCTCTCGTTACCAAAACAGAGGAATATCAGACTTACATGCTACCAGAGCAAGGCCTCCCAACGCTACCAAAGAGGAGGAATAATCGGACTTACATGTTACCAGAACAAGGCCTGAGGTCCCTGGGTCGGTGCCCAGGCGTCCCACTATATCGGTCTTACATGCTACCAGAGCAAGGCCCGATGTGTATTCAACATGACACGCCTAAGTCTCAATCATTAGCCATTATCTTATAAAACGTTATGCCTTCACGTAAAACTCATTATGGTTTTCTCTCATAAAACTCATTTAAAACATTTGTGTACTCAACACAAAACATATTAAAATCGAGTTCCAACCGGCAAAACACGCACACATTTTCTCAAATCTCAATATCACCTTAACGTAGAGCCCAATTTACTTTTCACGCAAACTCAAAGGTTTATAAAGCAATTTCACACTCAGCTTATAAACTCATAAAATAATGGGCTCCAACCGGCTATAAAAACCGTGTGCAATTATATCACCACACAACACCAAACATGCTTGTATTCTCAAATTATGGTTCATGCTACAATAATTCATTAAAACACATACACAAATGGTTTAGTTTTCCCTTACCTCTTTGTACCTCGTATAGTGCAATCGTTTCCCCCGTATCACGGACTAGCCTCGCATTCCACTCTGGAACTCCCGAGCTGTCCAAACGATGTTAAAACATCAATACTCATTATCACATTAACCTCAATTCTCAAAATCGAGTATAATTGCTTAAACACCTCAAATTTCTCAATTCTCATAACTCCATCACAAACCACAATCTCGCTCACAACACCTCAACATTCTATATTTCCTATGCCACAATATCTATGCTAATACACCACATTGTCTAAATCTCCATTTATAGCTCAAAATTCCTAAATTTACCCAAGTTGCTAAATATCATCATCACTCCAACTACATTGTAATTTCATCAATCCCTAATCATTTTTCAGCTATTTCAACACAATGCCAACAACTATTATCACCAAAATCATCTCAAATATGAAGATCGAAATTTAAAAATTACCCAAAACTTGTGGAGAGCTTATCTCTTGCCTCGATTCAATCCATCTTACGATTTCCAAGTATGTTGTTCTCCCTTTGATGAGGAACAACTTTCCTTCTTGCCACAACTTCTAATTTGGACGAAAATGGTTGCTTTGGATGAGTGAGAAAGCTAGGGCTCGGTGAAAATGGGGGTTGGAAGAGAGAGAAAGTGAAATTGCAGGAGAAAGCAGGGATTCCTTATATAGACTGAGGGTAGGAGATTGATCTGACTCTTGATGAGATCGATCTGCATTTGAATTTGGGGACGATTTGGGGTAATTTATGCCTAGGAGATCGATCTGTCGAGGGGTGAGATCGATCTCTTTATGGCTTTATGAGATCGATCTGCTCCTTGAGGAGATCGATCTTCTCCCAAACAAAAACACTTGGAGATCGATCTCTTCCTCATGAGATCGATCTTCTCTCAAACAGAATCATAAGGAGATCGATCCTCTTCCATTGGAGATCGATCTGCTCCTTAAATTCCTCCTTCCTTGTCATTTTTAACTCACCAGATCGATCTCTCCTTCTCCCAGATCGATTTGTCCTCATAGCTTCATACTTATTTTAAACACTTAACATATAAATCTCCAATTATCATTTCCACAATTCACTTAGCTCAATAAATTATACTTCAAGTTCATATTACATAATTAAAATATGTCTGAAATTCTCAGATCTCACATCCTCCCCACCTTAAAAGAATTTGGTCCTCCAAATTCAACTCAACTAGTCAAAGAGATGGGGGTATTTCTCCTTCATGAGGTTCTCTAGTTCCCACGTTGCCTCTTCCCTTGAGTGATGTTTCCACAAAACTTTCACTAATGGGATGCTCTTGGTTCTCAGTACCTTCTCCTTCCTATCAAGAATTCAGACGGGTTCCTCAGTGTAGCTCATGTCCTCCTGTATGTCCATTTCGTCATACTCTATAACATGAGAAGGGTCCGGGTGGTACTTCCTCAACATAGACACATGAAAAACATTGTGTATTCCGGACATCTGTGGGGGTAATGCCAATCTGTAGGCTACCTCTCCCACTCTCTCAAGAATCCCGAATGGTCCTATGTATCGAGGACTTAATTTTCCTTTCTTCCCAAATCGCACGATACCCTTACTCGGTGATACTTTCAGAAATACTGCATCACCAACATCAAACTCAAGTGGCCGTCTACGCACATCCGCGTAGCTTTTCTGTCTACTCTGTGCAGCCCGTAGCCTCTCACATATGAGTTTCACACTCTGTACAGCTTGTTCAACAAGCTCGGGAGCATTTATCTTTCTGTCACCGACATCTTCCCAAGCTACAGGGGATCTACACCTCCTACCATATAGAGCCTCAAAGGGTGCCATTCCAATACTTGCATGATAGCTGTTATTGTACGAAAACTCTGCTAGGGGCAGGTGATCATCCCATGATCCCTTAAAATCCATCGTACACGCCCTCAACATATCCTCTAGGGTCTGAATAGTCCTCTCTGACTGACCATCTGTCTGAGGATGATAGGCGGTACTAAAACTCAATCGAGATCCCATGGACTCCTAAAAT
Source organism: Firmiana major (assembly GCA_033439115.1). Classification (NCBI taxonomy): domain Eukaryota; kingdom Viridiplantae; phylum Streptophyta; class Magnoliopsida; order Malvales; family Malvaceae; genus Firmiana; species Firmiana major. The sequence continues at coordinate 35,673,392 of CM065895.1, read as the reverse complement.
TGGGTCCAAAATCTGGAAGTAATCCGGGAATCTCTATCGGAAGTAATACTCACTGGAGCCCCATGTAATCTAGCTATCTCACTGACATACAGCTCAGCTAAGGCATCCACAGTATCTGTGCTCTTGATGGCAAGGAAGTGGGCACTCTTGGTCAATCTATCCACAATGACCCATATCGCATCACACCCTCTTCGGGTCCTTGGTAAACCCATAATAAAATCCATAGTGACATGCTCCCATTTCCATGTAGGTACAGGTAAGGGCTGTAGTAGTCCTCCAGGCTTCCGATGCTCAGCTTTACTAACCATATCTATCAATCTCTGATCACTGCGCTGCCCATTTCTCATCTGATCCATGATCCTGGGCTCTATTCGCAAGCTAGCCAAAAATCCAGTCTCTACCTCTTTAACTCTGATCCGAAGTTTGGCGAACTGCTCTAATAAATCCCATTCCCTGATCATCATAGCAAATATCATACTCTTCCTGCTCAGGGCATCAGCAACTACATTCGCCTTACCCGGATGATATAGAATCTCGTAGTCATAATCCTTAAGGAGTTCCATCAATCTCCTTTGTCTCATGTTTAACTCTTTCTGATCAAAGAGATATCTCAAACTCTTGTGATCAGTGAAGATCTGGAATCCTTTCCCATATAAGTAGTGTCGCCAGATCTTCAAAGCAAATACCACAGCGGCTAACTCCAAATCATGCGTGGGGTAATTCCGCTCATGGTCTTTCAATTGTCGCGATCCATATGCGACCACTCTTCCGTGCTGCATAAGCACACCACCCAATCCTTGATGAGATGAATCACTATACACCGAAAATCCTCCTGATCCCTCAGGAATAGTTAACACAGGTGCCGCTGTCAATCTCCTTTTTAACTCCTGAAAACTGAGCTCACATTGATCAGTCCATATGAACGGAGTCTCCTTACGCGTGAGTTTAGTCAAAGGAGCGGCAATCTTTGAAAATCCTTCCACAAATATTCTGTAATACCCTGCCAAACCAAGGAAGCTTTACACCTCAGTAACTGTCCTCGGTCTCTCCCAACTAAGCACAGCTGCTACTTTACTTGGATCCACTGATACTCCTGCCTCTGAGACTATATGACCAAGGAAAGCTATTGCTCACCATTTGTTGATAGGTGGTTCCCGCGTTCTTTAGACCGAACGGCATTACCCGATAGCAATAGGTTCCGTCATCGGTTATGAAGGAAGTCTTTTCTTCGTCTTCTGGGTGAAGCATGATTTGGTGATACCCGAAGAATGCATCCAAGAAACTGAGGAATTCGTAGCCGGATGTTTTGTCTACTAGTCTGTCAATCCGAGGTAGGGGGTATGAATCTTTAGGGCAGGCTTTGTTCAGGTCGGTGAAATCCACACACATTCGCCACTTCCCGCTAGATTTCTTTACCATCACTACGTTGGCTAACCACTCAGGGTAGTAGACCTCTCAGATGAATCCGGCACCCAGGAGTTTATTCACTTCTTCAGTGATTACTTTTTGTCATTCCGGGGTGAAACTCCTCTTCTTCTGTTTGACGGGTTTGTGCTCGGGTATGATGTTGAGCTCATGGCAAATCACTTCGGGACTAATCTCGGGCATGTCTGTCGGGCTCCAGGTAAAGATATCCGAGTTTCTCCTCAGGCACTCGACTATGTCGTTCTTTAATTGTTCGCCGAGTTGAGTCCCGATGAATGCCTTTTTTCCTCCATCCCCTTCTGTTAGCTCAATGGCTTCTGTCTCCTCTACAGGCTGAGGTTTGGGCGGATCATCGATACATAAGGTTTCTTTCCTCTGTGCTACCTTGTTGGTAGTGGAAGCGAGATAACAAGTACGGGCACTCCTTTGGTTTCCTCGTACTTGCCCGACTCCGTTGGGAGTGGAAAACTTCATCAATAGATAGCAAGAGGATATCACCGCCCTCATGTCATTCAGCACAGGTCTGCCCAAAATCATGTTGTAGGCAGCGGAGGTTGACCTAACCACCATGAACAATACTTGCTGGGTCACGTTCTTCGGGTGCTCTCCGAGAGTCACAGGCAACTCTATGGACCCGGCAACCTTCACTCGTTCGCCCGTGAATCCATATAGTGGCGTCATAACGGGCTTTAACCTATCTTCGGATATGCTCATTTTTTCGAAGCAGTTCCAATAGATTAGGTTTACTGAGCTCCCGTTATCGACCAGGACTCTGCTCACCGGGTGTTTGGCCACTACCGTGGATATCACCATGGGGTCATCATGGGGCATGACAATATCACCTTTGTCAGCCGGAGTGAACATGATGGGCTCTTCATCCGCCTGGTCCTCCATCACAACGTTAACCTGATACTCTTGCCTTGCGTAGCTTTTGCGGGAAGTAGAGGAGCTTCCTGCACTTGAGTCCCCGCCTGCGATGACATTTATTGCGGGGGCTGTAGGTTCGTTGTTTGGCGGATTAACACGGGGGATTTGCCTAACTGCTTCGTTTCTAGGCCTATCCCTTCTGTTGTCATTATTTGCCCCAGTCCGCGGACGATCATTCCTTTGGTCACGCGGAGGATAACGGGGTCTCTCGCTTCTCCACAGAAAGCGGTTGATCTTCCCCTCTCTGGCCAGTCTTTCCAACTGGTCCATTAAATCTCTGCACCTCTCTGTTAGGTGACCGTGAGCACAATGGAATTCACAGTAGGCTTCGGGGTTTCGTCCTACATCTCCAATTTTCTTCTTGGGGAATTTCAACAATCCTGCCCCTTCGATGGCTGCCAGTATTGCAGTGCGAGGCTCGTTTAACCTGGTATAACCTTCATACCTGAGCCTAGGGGCTTTGTCAGCTCTCACGGGTCTTGGGGAACTTCTCTCGGGTGCATCTCTCTCTCTCTTCTTTCCTTCCTTTGCCTCTCTGGGCTGTATCATCTTCATCACTTCTTCTTGAGCTACATACTTGTTAGCCCTAGCAAAGAGATCGAAAATTATCATCGGTTGATCGAGAGAGAGGGATTCTTGCAGCTTTTCGGAGGTAGTCCCTTGCAACATTGCAGCCAAGGCTACGCCTATCGGTAGATCTTCCACTTCCAAGGTTGCATCTCGGAAGCGATCTACAAAGCTTTTCAAGGGTTCTTTACTCCCTTGTTTAAGCGTGAGTAGGTAGGTAGCGTCTTTTTTCCTCTGGCTGTGGATCATGAAGACTTTCAGGAATTCATTTCTCAGCTGGTCAAAAGAGAAGATCGAGCCTTCGCTCAACCCGTTGAACCACTTCAGAGCATGCCCGGACAATGTGAGAGAAAAAGCTCTGCACATAATTTCGTCCTCCCATCCATGCAACAGCATGAGGGATTCATAACTCTGTATGTGATCGTAGGGGTCCGCTTTGCCGGTGTAAGTAGCCATAGAAGGCATTTTGAACTTCTTCGGCAAAGGTTTGTTCATGATCTCCTGACTGAATGGGATCCTCCTCCTTTGGCCATCGTCCGGGGATACCAGTTTTTTCTTCTCGAGGATCCTTTGGACAACCTTTTCCACGTCCTCCGACCCTCGAGCTGAGCATGGCCTTGTCCCTTCGGGTCTAGAAGAGTCCGATTGATAAGCGCCCCTTCTAGCACCTCCCACTCCGGGACTTGATATTTCGAGGCCTTCTCGTGGGTCAAAACCTCCCTGTCTTCGTTGCTCCCCAGCCCTATAGGCTCCCAGATCACGTTTTGACTCCACGGGAGACGAGCTGCGGCAGGTGGGGGAACTCTGCCACCTACGGGCTCCGGGGGAACTCTGCCGCCTGGCGGCCAGAGGAGTCTGCCGCGCGTCGGGCAGGGGTGAACTCTGCCGCCTATTAGAGGCGGGAGAGCACCGTCGCGTATCTGATGTGGGATACCTCTGCTGCATGTTGTCTGCGGGAGAGTTCTGTCGTCGTTGAGTCGCGGGGGAGTTCTACGGCACATTTGGCGAGCTCTGCCGCCTATCAGACAAAGGGGAGCTCCACCGCTGTTGAGCCGCAGGTGAGCTCTGTAGCGCGTTAACTGCTGGCGAATGCTGCCGCATGGGAGCTGCGGGTGAGCTCTGCCACCTGGCGGCCAGAGGTGAACTCTGTCGCTGTTGAGCCATGGGTGAGCTCTGTCTTGCTGGATTGGCAATAGCATTATTTTGCGTTCCTGCATCTTGTCCAGCACTTACTAGAGTGGAGGGCTGACCTCCCTCGTAGGTCTGCCTCGGTGTGTTTTCCCCTACTAACTGCTGCACTTCATGGGGTAAGCTGAATTGGGGGAGAGCGTCTCTGAAGAAGCTCACCATAGCTTTCAACGCTGTCATGGTCTCCTCATTCTTGCGCTTCAGGGTCTCAAATTCTTCTAGAGAAACCACGGCTTCTCTCTGACCCCTTTCACCATGTCTTCGTCTTTGTTCTGATCTGACAGGGGGACTCACAGAATTCTGCCCTCCTGTCACCTCCGCTGTAGAGCGTGTCCTCACCATTTTGATAGAGAATCTGGCTTTTTGTGAGAATTCCCACAGACGGTGCCAATTGATGTTGCCCTCCTGACAGCAACAAGAATATTCCTTTCACGTAGTCTGATTGCGCTAACGACTAAAGGGTGACGTCGATGCAATTTGTTCCACGTGTTCTTCGTATATCCTGCAAAAACAACAGGAATCAGATGGGGCAGGGATTTGTCCCTGCACGCGCACTCCGATGATTAAGTAAGTAATCGGAGTTGTGAATTTATGAAGAAGAGAATGTATTGCTTAAATCAGAGAGTTTAAGGCTTTTCCCTTCTTTTTGGTTCTTTTTGTTTCGGATCCCCTTTTTTCAGAGAGCTCACCTGTGTATTTATAGCTTTCTTCAAGTCGGTTCTAGTTGAGGCCCAGGCGCGTGTCTGGGCCGCGACAGAGTCATATAGCACTCTGTCGCGCTTCGAGTAAAGCAGCTTGCGGGAGACCTCTACCGCAGTCTGTGTGGGAGACTATGCCGTAGTCTGTGTGGGAGACCTCTATCGCGGGCTGTGCGGGAGACCTTTGCCGCGAGGGCAATGTGGGAGACCTATGTCGCAATAGAGGCGATGGAGTCTGTCGGGCCTACCGTGCGGCACTCATACCAGGCGACAGAGTGCCTATCGCCTCGAGCACTCTGTCGTTCAACAAGCAACTGTGTCGCGTAGCAACGTTGTCGCGAAATAGCCACGTGGCTTATTCTTGTTCTGACACGTGGCCGTCAATGGTTGGTGGATAGTTGTACACGTGGATTCTAGTGACACGACCACCATCAGTAATGAAACGAGGCCATACAAGCGTTAATGGAGGCTATAGATTAAATTGACTATAGCAAGCACAAGGGTTGCATTATATGGATCGAATATAATGTGGAATACAATTTTGTGCAGTCCCGAAGAGTTTGTTGAAGACGAATCGAACCGTATGAGTAAGCAGCTTAAGAAAGTGGAATCACGCATCGCGATTCCAAGTAAGGGAATTCTGTAAGTATATAGAGGTAGCTGCTCGTATTTTGTGGGTGTATAGGGCTTTGGAAATGTGTTTTGAAGATGTATGGATGTGACTACGAATAATTGTATGAGGATTTGGTGGTTGAAATGGTATTGTAAGGAAATGGGATAGTAAGGCTAATAATTGCATAAATCTAATGTTTTGATGTTTTTCAAAATGGAATTGCTTGGCTTTAAGCAAGTTTGTAGATGGGTCGGCTAGTGTTTTATTATTGTTGTGGAAAAGCATTAGTGAAGTGCTAAACCCAATTGCCAGGATTGTGTGATTGTGTATGAGCCGCCTATCGTATTTGTATGACATAAATCGCGCTAGAGCCTCGCTCGCACTGGATTTCTATGTTTTCACTTGTGTGAAACGTGCTTGAGCTTAGCTCGCACTTTGATTTGAATTGTGATGATGTTTTATAAATCATACTGGAGCTTACGCTCGTACTTGGATTTGAGTGGTTTTTCTTATGCATATAACCGTACTGGAGCTATGCTCGTACATGGTTTCTTCATATTTTTATGCATAAATGCCGTACTAGAGTGTTGCTCGTACGAAGTGATTGGTTTAGATGCATGAATTCGCGCTAGAGCGTAGCTCGCGCTGGTTTTCACACTGTGGTATGTATGAGGCCGTGGTGAGAGATACGGATTAACTCAGGGAACCCAATAGGCCTGACAGACCTCTTGAGTGGGGTGAGGGTGAGGGGCTAGGACCTGACATAATCCATTCAGGGAACCCAACAGGCCTAACAAACCTCTTGAGTGGGGTGAGGGTGAGGGGCTAGGACTTGAATCAGGGAACCCAACAGGGGCGAGCAAGGCGATGAGGGGCTAGGACCTGGTATTGAGGTTACTCCCACGCGCTCTTGAGACTATAAAGGTTACACTTGGTATGGGGTAGATAAGACCTATGGCAGGCACCCCCAACCATGTTATGGGTCCGCGGAGTACGAAGTACCGTGTATATCACATGGAGTATGATGTACCGCGTGGTGGTTACTTGATTTGAGAAAGTCTGGCGGAGAACTAACCCACCTTCGTGCCATCATGATACCCCACACACCGGGATCCGTGTGGTCTGGGATGATATGTGACGATTGGCCAACATAGTCACTTGAGATATAGTAACCTGTCTCCTTGCTTGATTTACTTACTTCCACATGATTTTAAATCTCTAAGTGTGATTATGATTGTTTAAGGTAGACCCGAAGGAGAGGTCGAGCCTCGTGGATTTGATTTGTGAAATGAAAATGAGGTTGTGATTGTGAATTGATGTGATGTGATTGTATGTGATGAGAAAGAGTTTTATGACGTGGGTTTAAAAAGGAGGTTTCTTAATGAATTGCCCTTTTTATAAATTTAAATGAGATCGAGCATGAGATGATTTATACATGATGTTTTACCATGTTTTATATGCCAATTTTACATGACTTTGATACATGATATATATATGTATACTCTTATGGCATAGTTTTATTCCTCATGCTCCTACCATAAATGATTTATGCATAACACTATCAGCATGTAGATAGAGTAGTCATCTACCATGCTTGCATTATTGCCTTACTGAGCGTGTGGTTGCTCATCCCTCTCTATTTTCCCCTACAGAGCGTGCATAGTAGCCCAGTGAGGACTGAGGTGTGGCATTTTGGACTCCGCTGCATCTCCATCGCTAAGAGGTATATACACAGTGATTCTTTTTGTATCTAAACAATGTAAAAGCACAGTATTCTTTTGAGTTGTAATTATGGGGGATGTAGATGTCAGTAAAACATGTATTCGTATAAGTATACGATTAAATGCACATGCATGATATCATTTTAATTAATTGAGAATGAATGAGATGTGGTGTTTATTATTGGCTCACAGCCCAACAGTGTGTGGTGAGTTTAGTTCACGACCGGGTAAGGTAACAGTAAAACGCGAAAAATTTTCAGTGATTTTCGGTTAAAGAGAATGGAATTAGGTCGTGACAATGTCAAATGGAGCCAATCGAGCTCTGATCGAAGGTCTTAATCCCTCCATAAATTTTTGAACCTTCCTATTCTAGCAGCTCGTGGTAACTGTGTCATACCTACCCAGGGATGTAAATCTGGACTCATCCTCATCAACTGTATGGTTCCCCTGAGTCAAGGTCATAAATTCCATCACCATCTTCCCCTCAGCAGTGGCTAGAATGTACTGCCTCCTAAAGGCATTCAGAAATATGTCCCAAGTCACCACTGGGTGACGTGTACTCAAGATCGGCTGTGTGGCTATCCACCAATGCTCAGCCTCTCCCTCTAATACAAAAGCCACAAAGGTGACCTTCTCTGTGGCAGAGCAATGGCAAAGTATGTAGAGTTTCTCCATATTGCGAATCTAATGCTCTACTAACACTGGGTCTTTCACCCCACTAAACGAAGATGGTCCAAACTCCCTGAACTGCCTCAGTCTACCTAGGTCACAATCATAATCTCCTTCACCACCAACCTGTTGTGGAGCTACAGGATCCTGAACTGGTGGGGAATACCTAAACTGGAGGGGGTGTAGAAATCTCTGCTTGTACAGCCCGAGGTGTACGTGCAGTCTGTGCAGGCTCATGCCTCTCAGGTGCAGCAGCTTGACCAGTAAGGTTCTCTTGTCTACCCTCAAATTTGGCCATCGCCTGTGTAAACATCTCCATAACAGTGTTTACACTGCGCTGTAATTGCATTATATGTGCCACAGTGTCATCACTAAGACCGGGTGGATCTCTACTAAAACTGGATCCACTACGCATCTTGGGCTCATCTCTATGCCTCTGAGAGAGCGAACTCTCTCCTCTACGAGTACGTTGTCTATCTGACATCCTGCATACTCAATAACAAGTGTCTCAATCACATTTCCAGCTTGGTATACACAATTGTATCCAAATAATGCACAGTGCTTTAGGGATGTATAATTTCCTAACTATGGATACTGACTCACATCAGACCAACTCCGCTCTGATACCAATCTCTGTCACGACCCTCTTCCCGTGACTTAACTTACTACTAACAGTTGGGTTGTGAGTCAACATCCATATCCACATATCATCCATTTATAATTTAAATTCATTTAATGAAATAGAAGTTGTACTTTTATAAATATACAGAAGCGTTTACATCAGTTTCTATTATATACGTCTCTTTCGTACAAAAGATAACTTTACTGTGCACTAATTTACAGGACACAAAATTTTTCTCATAAGTGTATACCTCTGTGCTGCTAAAGAACTGGAGAACACCGTAGCAGGGAGAACTGTAGTAAACTCACTACTGCATAGAATCTGTGGAGGAAATAAGGGGGTGAGCTAACACGCTCAGTAAGGAAAATACGAAAGCAAGTAGATAACTACACTATCTACATGCTTAAAATATAAACATTTATTTTCTTTATAAAACATATGCATTCTTTTAAAATATCTTCCATCAATGCAAAATCATTAATTTGCTAGATGGGTATATGCATATTCTTTTCAAATCACATAGAATCACACAGCTTCATTTTCAATTCACACAGTACACATTTAGAAATTTCTTTGCACTCAGCAAATTACTTAGTAAATCAATTTACATGAGACATAGTATGGGATATTATATCACCTTGTATCACACAGCAGGGGGGACATATGTCACCTCACACAGTAGTGACAAAATGTCATATCACATAGATAAAAGCCTTATGGCCATAATCCGGATTCCAGGCAACACTGATCAGGTGTGCGGGAATCCCATGCTTGGGGAGACAGATCAACCATCCCTTTAACCCATATAGAATCACTAAGATATCATGGCACATCATACTTTTTGGCTAACGCTCACGGTACAGCGTGCTCTCGTGGATCCTTATCACACATTTGCATTGTCTCAAAATCACGTGCAAGCAGGTCTGTGAAAGATCACTCAGCAATACATAATGGCTCTAGCATGATTTTACTCATCACATAGCAAGCTTATAAATCCACTTGCGAGCAACTCAGCGTAAGATCACACAGCATACCTGAGGCATCTAGCACAGTTTTACTCATCACACAGAAAGTTTATAAAACCTCGTGTGAGCAACTCAGCGTAAGATCAGACAGCAATACTTGAGGCCTCTAGCACAGTTTTACTTATGACACAGTAAAGTCCATACAACCACGTGTGAGCAACTCAGCGTAATACCTGAGGCCTCTAGCATGGTTTTGCTTATAATCACTTTAAATAGAGGGGGTCACATGCGAGCATAGTTAGAGTAAGATCACTTAGCAGTACTTGATGGCTCTAACATGATTCCCAAAATCTAGTACGAGCTCTTGAGTGGATCACACAACTTCACTTAGCTCTAGTACCTTTTGGTTTTCTCAAACTCCTTTTAAAATGTTGTGCGAGAGAGGCTGGTAAATCTACCATTGCCACTTTGGCTCTAGCACAAGTTCACACAGAAAAGAAATGGATGGCTTCATTCACTAAGTACGAGTGAGAGGGCAATCTCCCTTCAATCACTTGTTAAAAGATTTTCATGTGTTTACATTGTTTTACATCCCCAGTAGTTACATACAAAATGCTACTGTGCTATGTCTAGTTTAGATACAAAATAATCCAAGTGTGTATACCTTTAGCAATGGGATGGAGCGGATTACCAAAAAGGGAAACGCCTCCTGTCACGCTCACTCTATACTCAAATCTCTGTAGAGAGAGGGAAAATAAGGGGGGTGAGCAAACCACACGCTCAGTAAGGCAATCATGCGAACAGGTAGATACTGCACTATCTACGTGATCGTGATGCCATGCTCAAAAGCATTTCATTCATTATTTATCTCAAAACATGAGTGTATGATTGTGTTAATGGTATGTAAAGCATTCATGCTATTAAAATCAAGTGCACATTTTAACTCAAAGCATGGTATAAATCATCATGCATAATTCACAATAAAGCATGGCATTACCCATCATGCATTTTCACAATAAAGCATGGCATTAAACATCATGCATCCTTGCACTTTAAAAACCATTAACAAATCAATTTCAACATTGGTCAGGTCTCGGCCCATCCCTCGGGCTTTCCTGACCCACAAACCATTTCAAATATGGATTTATTCTCAAATAGCAGTAGACATGTGAGATAGGCAGTTCAATAATAGGTAATAACCTCAAGGCCTATGTACATAACCTGTGATACCGGCTACACGGATCAGGTGTGCGGGATATCACCACTATCTGCTTCCACATGGGAGGTGGGTCAAATCCTACCCGTCGGTCCATAGCAGATCTCGTCCGAAGACGGCACATCACAACTCAACACGGTACAATGTACTCCATGCTACATGCACGGTACAACGTGCTCCGTGGACCCAATCAACACATCATATCACACCACATCTCAAACGCACGTGTGAGCCTATTTAATTGGTACGACCTCTTGTCTACCCGAAGCTCCTAACACGGCTAATTAATCATGTCAAAACAATACACGTGTGAGCCTATTTAATCGATGTGACACCCAGTCTACTCGAAGCTCCAAACACGGCAACATGCAAGGTGGGCATCCAGTGCGAGACAAACTCGAAGCACAATGCCAAAACAATTATGAGATCCATGTGAAAACTAGTGCCTCTTGCACTCATGTGTATAAAACACGTCAAATCTCATGCTAGTCATACTCTAGCACGCTTTCATACTCACGAAATCATGTAAGTGGCTAAAAATTTGCAAAGTATGGTTAACAAAACCAAAACACACTCATTTCTTTTGCAAATCATTTCAATGTTAGCCAACCTACCAATCATTTCCTAAAAAGCAATAAAACATGATTTTCAAAGCAATATGCTTTTGTTTTCATGCACATTTCTCAAACTCCCAACTTTTACCCTTCAATCACCCAACAACATTTCCTAATCTCATGCATTCTAGCAAAACATTTAAGCGCCCAAATTGCGCATAGATATCTCTAAGAGTCCACACAATTCCCTTACCTCGATTTACTTGGTGTGACTCCTTCCCTTTTAGCTTCTCACGCTCTTGGCTCAACTTGCCTCGGCGTATCCTCGAAAGCTACGATTCATTCATTAAATCAATTGAGTTACTGTATTTAACCCATAATTGACCTCACTAGTCAATATTATTCACTTATGCATTTTACAAATGCCTTAATCCACATTTTACCTTTTTTAGGTAAATCTCACAATTTATCCACTAACCACACCTTAAAATCATACCACAACACTATTAATAACTTCTACATATCCCATTCATCATTAATCTCCATACATCCCACTTTCTCACTCTAGACCATTTCTAGGTCATAATCATTCCAATGCCTTTTAGATAGTTTCTAACCATCCCTACTCATGCCAAACAACTCCAAAATCGATTATATAAACAATGTACCGTAGTTGGAGTGTTAGAATCTTACCCAATTTGATTTCTCTTCTTGCTCCAAATGGCAATGCCCTTAACTCCTTCAATACCAACAATGGGAAAATGCCTTCCAACTATGTTGTTCTTCTCTTTGATAGGAACAACTTTCCCTCTAATGGTCTCTCTTCAAACCTCACTGAAAATGGCTGATTTTAGAGAGAGAAAGTTAGTTTTTGGGTTGAAAGTGGAAGGTTAGTGTTTTTCCCGAAATTTTTTGATTTTCAGCACTCCTTATATAGAAATAGCTTGAGGAGATCGATCTGGTCCAAGAGGAGATCGATCTGGTCCCCTTAAATCCCTCTTCTTTCATGGCATTTTAAGCATGAGATCGATCTGTCGAAGCATGAGATCGATCTGCTCCCAAACAGAGAGCTAAGGAGATCGATTTGGGTGCTTGGGGATCGATCTTTTCACTACAGAATGCTTAGGAGATCGATCTGGCTCCATTGGAGATCGATCTGCTCTATTCCTTTGCCCAAATAAGAGCATTCTGGTTCTTCCAGATCGATCTCTCATCCCATGAGATCGATCTGCCCTTCACAATTTCCAGATTTTCTGCAGTTCTTCTGCAGCAACACTTACCAAACATCCTTAATTTGCTACCATGATCCTTTTCTCATCCATTCATCTTTGAGACTTGAAAATGGCATCCATCCTCACTTCATACACATTAAAACTTGTGTAGAATCTTTGTATGACCAATGGTACTTAGTATAAACAAATGGAAGTGCATACTCGTGCAAATCTTCATTCCATTTACCACATTACTCATAATCCATTCTATTCATATTCTCCACGTGTTTAAGTCCATTTCCTTACATTCATACATAATGTAACTTGTATGTACAATCACAACTCTTATTACAAGTGTGTACATTAACTTATGGACTTACATCACATATACTTCACTTATGAATTCATAGCACAACTCTATTTACATTTCTATGTACATATATACCATTATACATATACGGGGTCTCACATATTAGCTAACTGAATGGTTACTGTATCACGACCCCTTTTAATCCTTTCATCTAAAAATCACCATAAATTTTTCCTTTTTTCATTTCCTTACCCGGTCGTGATCAACTCTCACAAATAACAGTTAGGCTATGAGTCAGTATTAATCATCATTTAACATTCATCTTTCAATTAATCAAAAGTAAACGCATACATTTTAAAGTTTAAGTCATATACTTATACATGACATGTTTGCTAACACTTACATCCCCCATATTACAATTCAAAATGATTACTGTGCTATTATATGTCTAGATAGAAAAGAAATTCCTGTGTGCATACCTTTTGGCGATGGAGAGCAGCGGTTATCCGAATATAACTCCTCAGTCCTTCACTAGGTTACTATGCACGCTCTGTAGAGGGGGAAAGTAAATGGGATGAGCAACCACACGCTCAGTAAGGCAATAATGCAAGCATGGTAGATAACTACACTATCTAAATGCTTATAATGTCATGCATACAAATCATTAATATCCAGAGCATGAGGAAATATTAAAAATTATGCCACATGTATATACATATATCATGTATTGAAAAGCATGAAAATATGCATGTTAACACGAAAAATCATGTAAAGCTTCTCATGCTCGTCATAACAAAACTCATCTTAAAAAGGAAGACTCATCACAAAACCATCCCTCAGGATTTAGCACTTTCTGAAAACATAGCAAAACTCGTCACAAAATAGCAATACCATCTCTTTAAAAATATCCCACAAGGCTCGACCCTCCCTCAGGTCTACCCTGGACAACACAATCATACTAAATATACAAAACCATGTGATATCATGTGAGACAGGTGGTCACTATATATTGAGAACTATGTTGGCCAACTATGTCATTATCATCTTAGACCACACGGATCCCAGTGTGTGGGGCATCATGCTGGAACAAAGGTGGATTAGTCCTTCGCCAGACTTTCAAATCAACATCATAACCTCACGATACAATGTACTTCGTGTGATGTACACGGTACAACGTACTCCATGGACCCATATCATGGTTAGGGGTGCCTGTCATACGTCTTATCTACCCTATGCCATGCATAACCTATTCAGTCTCAAGTGCACGTGTGAGCATCTCATCCGTGTGACTAGCAATCTACATGCGGCATCCACCACAGCTCGTACGAACATCTCATCCGTGTGACACATAGTCTACACAAGGCATCCAACATGACTCATTACATATCACAATGTGAAAACCAGTTCAAGCTATGCTCTAGCACGATTCATGCATCATCAAGAAATTCCCTCATACGAGCAATGCTCTAGTATGACTTTATGCATAATAAATAATGAGGAAATCACGTACGAGCATAGCTCTAGTACGATTATATGAATAAGAAAATCAATTGAAATCCACGTACAAGCAAAAGCTCCAGTATGGTTTATAAAACATCATAGCTCAAATCAAGGTGTGAGCTAAGCTCGAGCACATTTTATACATATCAAAACATCAAATCTAGTGCGAGCAGAGCTCCAGCATGATTTAACTTATTCAAATCTCATAGGCGGCTCCACTTCAACAAAACAGATTCTAAATCAAAATTAGCACTGACTTGTACTACTCTGTGAATCATGGAAATCAAATAGCCAGCCTATCCGTAAGTTTACTTAAACCAAAGCAATGTATTTGATAAAAATGTCAAAACATGATATTTATGTAATTATTAGCCTTGCTGTCCCTTTTTGTAAGATTAACTTCAAAACCAAATCATATATATATTCGTAGTCGTTCACATAAACCATTAATTCTTTTCTAGATAACTAAGCATTTGCAAAGCCCTATAAACACCCACAAAATACGTGCAGATATCTCTAGGTACTTAAAAAATTCCCTTACTTGGAATCGTGTCGAGTGATTCCACTTCCTTAGAGCTATTCGATTGTGCAGTTCGATTCACCTCCAACAAAATCTTTGAGACTGCACGAAATTTCGTATCACATCAATTTAATTCAATGTAATAAAATTCTTACGTTTACTATGGTCGATTCAACTTATACTTTTCATTAACACTTATAAGGCCCCATTTTGATTGCTTTACTTATTTCTCGAGAGTCTATTGAACTCTTTAGGCCTATTGATTCACACTAAATTGGTATTAAGTCCATAGTGCCTCTAGTTCATCATTTCCTTCACTATAGCAATTTATCTAACACCTCATATGCTTATTTTAATAATTTGACTAATCTCACAATGTAGCTTCATTCAATCATCTCAAAATCATGTGTCACCACCCTCAACTTACCAAAAATCGCCACAAAATTTTCGCCTTTCATGCATTATTTATTTATTTATCCTTACCTTAGCTCGATCGTGATCAGCTACCCTCTCAACAGTTGGGCAGTGTGTCAATGTCTACCTCACATAACCATAACAATTTCATTCGCATTAAAATTTAGAAGTAAAAACTTGTATAGATAAATCAGAGTGTTGTTTACATGTGTTTACATTGCTTTACATCCCCAATAGTTACCTACAAAATGCTACTGTGCTATAGAAAGTTTAGATTATTTCATCAGTGTGTATACCTTACGCGATCGGATACAGCGGATACTAAAAGGGAAAGCCTCCAGTCGCTCTCAATCTATACTCAATGCTCTGTACAGAGGGGAAAATAAGGGTGTGAGCAAACCACACGCTCAGTAAGGCAATCATGCGAACAGGGAGATACTGCACAATCTACGTGATTGTGATGCCATGCTAAAAACCATACAATTTCTCATTCACAACTCAAAAGCATTAGTTCATGCTTGTGTTAATGGCATGCAATATAATAAGGGAAATCTCCTCGAGGACTATGGCCATATCCTTTGATCCCAGGCTATATTGATCAGGTGTGCGGGGTATCACCACTATCTGCTTCCACACGGGAGGTGGGTCACATCCAGCCCATCGATCCATAGCAGATCTAAACATCGTCCGAAGATGGCATATCATAATCTCAACATGGTACAACATACTCCATGCTACCTGTACGGTACAACGTACTCCATGGACCCATATCAACACATCATATCATGCCACATCTAAAAAATTCACGTGAGAGCCTATTTAATCGGTACGACATCCTATCTACCTGAAGCTCCTAGCACGGCTATCAACATGTCAATTCTAAAAAATGCACATACGAGCCTATTTAATCGGTGTGACACCTAATCTACCTGAAGCTCCTAGCACGGCTATCAAGTATGGTGGGCTTCTAATGTGAGCTATGATCCAGTACCATGCTAAAACCAGTATAAAGTCTGTGCAAGTTGAACTCTAACACAACATCATAAAATCAATGTGAAAACTAGTGCGAGCTACACTCTAGCACTCATCCGTATGAAAACACATCAAATCTCGTGCGAGTCATACTCTAGCACATTTTCATTCTCACGAAATCCATGTAGGTGACTCAATTCTTTGCAAAACATGGTTATCAACCAAATCAAATTATTTCGTTTCCAAATCATTTCAAATATTAGCCAACCTATCAATCACTTGCTCAAAAGTAACAAATTAAGGTTTTCAAAGTATCATGCTTTTCTTTTCCTGCACATTTCTCAAAACTGAATTCTTTGCCCTTCAATCACCCAATTCCTTTACCTAGTATCACATGCACTCTAGCAAAACAATTTGCACCCAAATTGCTCACAGGTATCTCTAAGAGTCCACACAATTCCCTTACCTTGATTTACTCGGGGTGTGACTCTCTTCATTTATGCTTCTCGTGCTCTTGGCTCAACTTGCTCCAATGTATCCTCAAGAGCTACAATTCATTCATCAAACGCTCGAGTTAGTTTTGCTAACTCTCATTCACTATGCATTTTATCCAATGCCTTAAATACTTATTTTATCCTTTTTTGGGTAAGTCTCACAATTCATTCCATAATACCATCTTAAATCCATACCCACAACACCATTATCACCTAAAGATATATTATTCATCATTTATTCCACTACATTTCACTTTCTCACACTAACCCATTTCTAGGTTATAATCATTCCATGGCATTCTAGATAGTTCTACCATTTATATGCACACCAAATCACTTCAAAATCCATAACAACACAAATGTACTTAGTTTTGTCCATTAGAAAATCACCTCTTTGGATTTCCTTCTCACTCCAAATGACAATGCTCCTAGCTCCTTCAATACAAGAAATGGGGCAATGCCTCAAAGCTATGTTGTTCTTCTCTTTTATGTGAACAACTTTGTGTCTAATAGCCTTCCTTCAAATCTTCTTGAAAATAGGTGGATTTAGAGAGAGAAAACTAGGTTTTTGGGTTAGAAATGAAAAAGAAATGGTTACTCCCAAAATCTGCAGATCCAATTGCTCCTATTTATAGATTTAGCTTGATTAGATCGATCTACCTTGGGTGGAGATCGATCTGGTTCTCTTAAAATCATTTTTTCATGAAATTTGAAGGCAGGAGATTGGTCTATCGAAACCTTGAGATCCATCTGTCTCAAGCAGAGAGTTGAGGAGATCGATCTGGCTAGGGAGGAGATCGATTTGCTCCAACCCGAGAGCTAAGGAAATCGATCTGCTTACCTTACAATAGATCTTCTCTTTACAGAATGTTTAGCAGATCGATCTGCTCCATTGGAGATCGATCTATACTGTTCCTATTGCTCGAATGAGTGCATTTTGGCTCTTCCAGATCGATCTCCCATCCTATGAGATCGATCTGGAATTCATATTTCTCAGATTTTTTTGCAGTTTTTCGCAACAACTTACACCAAAACATCCTTAATTTGCTGTCATAGTCATTTTCTCATCCAGTTACCTTTAAGACTTGAAAATGACATTCATTCATACTTTACACACATTAAAACTTATGTGAAGTCTTTATATAACCAAAGGTAGGTAATATAAAACCAAATGGAAGCATAAAGATTCACACCTCTTATGCAAATTCATTCCATTTTTACCACACTACTCATATTCCATTCCACTCACATTCATCACATACAAAAGTCCATTTCTTTGTATTCTAACATAATGAAACTTGCACGTACATCACAACTCTTATTACAAGTGTGTATATTGAATTTTATGGACTTTACATCACTTATGGATTCATAATTACTTGTTCCAAAGTCATCCATATTATACTTCCATTTACACATATATACAAAGTTACACGTATATGGGGTCTCACATCATGCATATCTCATCACTAACACCTTAGTATAATCCATTCATCATCAACTCGACCATATCATATTTTTTCACACTAAACACATTCTAGGTTATGCTTGTTCCATTACATTCTAGGTAGTTTCAATCATCAATACATACACCAATCTACTCACAACAATAACTAGATAAATATATTTTGAGTTGGTGTATTGGAAACTCACCTTGCTTGACTTTCCTCTTTTCCAAGTTTGAAGACTCCTTTGCTCCTTCAATCCAACAAATGAAATGTTGATTCCAAGCTATTTTGTTTTTCTCTTTATAATGAACAACTTTTCTCTAATAGCTTTTTCTCAAATCTTTATGGAAGAGGTGGTATTTTAGAGAGAGAAAGCTTTGCATTTTGGCTAAAAATGAAAGAGGTGTATTGGTTTGCTGAAGAAAGAGGTTTTGCCATGGGGCTTTAATAGATTGAGAGTGATGAGATCGATCTGCTGGGGTGAAGAGATCGATCTTTCCTTAGTTTTAGCCATCGAATTCTCAAGTTTTAAAAGGGGGAGATCGATCTCCTCATTGGGGAGAGATCGATCTTTCTTGGCAGAGGCTTGAGGAGATCGATCTGCTTATGGGGAGAGATCGATTTGCTCCTGACAGAATCAAATGGAGATCGATATGCATTTAGGAGGGGATCAATCTCAACTAGGCAGAGGCATATGCAGAGCGATCTGCTCATTGGGGAGATCGATCTGCTCATTGGGGAGATCGATCTGCTCAATGTGGGGATCGATCTGGCTTTAGCAGATTAACTTGGAATTGTTCTGCTTGTATAAAGGGTCGATCTGCCTTGAATAGGAGATCGATCTGGCCTTCATCTGGGGTATTCCTACTGCATTTTCTCAGATTTTTCCAAAGTTAAACTCCCATTCAATCACTTTAATATCCATTTTGGAAATTCATTCACACTTAACACTCAAAACATCTAATTCTTATGATTCATATATAATTTAACTTGTTTGTACATCATAGAAATCATAAGATTACATTGAATTTTACAGGTCTTACACACTATGGTAGGCTTTGTAGCTCTTACCCTTATCTTTTGAGATATGAACCAAGGCATCAGGTTATTGCTAGCTCCTAAATCACATAGGGCTCTACTAAAGAACTTGTCTTTTATGGTATAGGGTATGGTAAAGCTACTTAGATCTTTGACCTTAGGGAGTAATCTCCTTTGAATGATGATACTACACCACTCAGTATATGCCACTGTCTTTTAATCTTCAAGTTTTCTCTTCCTTGAGAGGATATCCTTCATAAACTTCACATAACTAGGCATATGCTCTAAAGCATCAGCCAAATGAATGTTAGTGTGAAGATTTTTAAATACCTCTAGAAATTTAGCAAATCACTAATCAAGCTTCTGGTCTTGGAACCTCTGAAGAAAAGGTATCGGTGGCCTAACTGGAAAAGGTGTAGTGTTAGTGTCACGACCCAATTCCATTCTCTTTATCCGAAAATCTCTAAAAAAATTTTCGCGTTTTACTGTTACCTTACCCGGTCATGAGCTAACTCACCACACACTGTTGGGCTGTGAGTCAATAATAAACACCACATCTCATTCATTCTCAGTTAACTAAAATGATGTCATACATTTGCATTTAATCGTGTACTTATACGAAAACATGTTTTACTGACATCTACATCCCCCATAATTACAACTCAAAGGAATACTGTCCTTTTACATTGTTTAGATACAAAAAGAATCACTGTGTATATACCTCTAAGCGATGGAGATGCAGCGGAGTCCAAAATACCACACCTCAGTCCTCACTGGGCTACTATGCACGCTCTGTAGGGGAAATAGAGAGGGATGAGCAACCACACGCTCAGTAAGGCAATAATGCAAGCATGATAGATAACTACTCTATCTACATGCTAATAGTGTTATGCATAAATCATTTGTAGTAGGAGCATGAGGAAGTAAAACTATGCCATATGAGTATACATATATATCATGTATCAAAATCATGTACATTGGCATATAAAACATGGTAAAAACATCATGTATAAATCATCTCATGCTCGATCTCATTTAAATTCATGAAAAGGGCAATTCATTAAGAAACCTCCTTTTTAAACCCACGTCATAAAACTCTTTCTCAACACATACAATCTCATCACATCAATTCACAATCACAACCTCATTTTCATTTCACAAATCAATTCCACAAGGCTCGACCCCTTCTTCGGGTCTACCTTAAACAATCGCAAATCACACTTAGAGATTTAAAATCATGTGGTAGTAAGTAAATCAAGCAAGGAGACAGGTTACTATATCTCAAGTGACTACATTGGCCAATCGTCACATATCATCCCAGACCATAAGGATCCCGGTGTGCGGGGTATCATGCTGGTACGAAGGTGGGTTAGTTCTCCGCCAGACTTTCTCAATTCAAGTAACCACCACGCGGTACATCGTACTCCATGTGATATACATGGTACATCATATTCCGCAGACCCATAACATGGTTGGGGGTGCCTGCCATAGGTCTTATCTACCCCATACCACGTGTAACCTTTATAGTCTCAAGAGCGCGTGAGAGTAACCTCAATACCAGGTCCTAGCCCCTCATGGCCTTGCTCGCCCCTGTTGGGTTCCCTGATTTAGGTCCTAGCCCCTCACCCTCACCCCACTCAAGAGGTCTGTTAAGCCTGTTGGGTTCCCTGAACACCACGGCCTCATACATACCACAGTGTGAAAACCAGCGCGAGCTACGCTCTAGCGCAAATTCATGCATCAAAACCAATCACTTCGTACGAACAACGCTCTAGTACGGCATTTATGCATAAAAATATGAAGAAACCACGTACGAGCATAGCTCCAGTACGGTTATATGCATAAGAAAAACCACTTAAATCCACGTACGACCATAAGCTCCTGTACGATTTATAAAATATCATCACAATTCAAATCAAAGTGCGAGCTAAGCTCAAGCACGTTTCACACAAGTGAAAACATAGAAATCTAGCGCGAGCGAGGCTCTAGCGCGAATTCAATCACATACACACGATAGGCGGCTCACATGCATTCAAAACATCTCAAAACATGCTTAGCGCCTCACATGGGCTATTTCACAGCATCATTCAAGTACTAGCCAGCCTATCCTTTTATTTGCTCAAATCAAAGCATTGTGTTTTGTAAAAGCATTCAAAACACGTGATTTATGCAATTATTAGCCTTACTATCCCTTTTTATACATCCATGTTCCAAATCATCCAATATTCACAACTATTTTCGCATACCAAACAACCAATTTCTCAAACATTCATGCATTTCATAAACACCCTATAATCCCGCAAATTACGAGCAGCTACCTCTATATGCTTACAGAATTCCCTTACCTGGAATCGCGATGCGTGATTCCACTTCCTTAAGCTGCTTACTCGTACGGTTCGATTCGTCTTCAACGAACTCTTCAGGACTGTACAAAATCTTATCCCGCATTATATTCGATCCATATAATATGACATCGTGCCTTCACTATAGTCAATTCGACCTATAGTTTTCTATTAACGCTTATGAGGCCTCGCTTCATTACTTTACCCAAAACTCGAGTCTATGGATTCTTTTAGGCCTATTAACTCATTCCAAATCGATATTAAATCAATATCAAGCTCATAGTGTTCATATTTCATTGATTTCCTCACTATGGCATTTGTCAAGCATTTACATGCTTATTTTCATAATTTCACTTAAACCCAGATTATAACTCCACATAACCATTCCAAATCATCCACATTACTCATTTAACTACTTTAGCATGCCTATAAACCACCAACTCCCCAAATCACACTCTCACACTAGAGGCATTCCATTTTCTAGGTCACATTAGTTTCTAACACAACCTAGGTGTTTCCATCCATACATACTCATGCCAAACAACTCCAAAATCAATTAAGTAGACAATATACTTGGATTGGAGTGTTAGAATCTTACCAAATATGATTTTTCTTCTTGCTCCAAATGTCAATGCTTTTATCTCCTTCAATACCCACAATGGGATTTTGGGTTTCCAACTATGTTGTTCTCTTCCTTAAGATGAACAACTTAATGTCTAATGATCTCCCCTCAATTCTTGCTGAAAATGGCTGATTTTAGAGAGAGAAAGTTAGGTTTTTGGGTTAAAAATGGAAGATTGATGTTTTTCCCGAAATTTTCAGATTTTCAGCCCTCCTTATATAGAAATAGCTTGAGGAGATCGATCTGGTCCCCTTAAATCTCTCATTTTCATGAAATTTTAAGCATGAGATCGATCTGTCGAAGCATGAGATCGATCTGGTCCCAAACAGAGAGCTATGGAGATCGATCTGGGTGCTTGAGGATCGATCTTTTCATCACAGAATGCTTAGGAGTTCGATCTGGTCCCATTGGAGATCGATCTGCTCTATTCCATTGCCCAAATAAGAGCATTCTGGCTCTTCCAGATCGATCTCTCATCCTATGAGATCGATCTGACCTTCATACTTTCCAGATTTCCTGCAGTTTCCCTGCTGCAACTCACACCAACACATCCTTAATCTGCTGCCATGGCCATTTTCTCATCTATCCACCTTTATAACTTGAAAATGGCATCCATTCATACCTTATGCACATTGAAACTTGTGTGCATTCATTGTATGTCCAAAGGTATACTATATATAACCAAATGGAAGCATTTATATTCATGCAGCTTCCATCCATTTACCACACTACCCATTTTGAGTTTCAATCACATCCATCACTTATAGGAACTCATTTCTTCATATTCATACTCAATGGAACTTGTATGTACGTTACAAATCATATTACACATACATACATTGAATCCATGGACTTACATCGATCATACTTTACATTGCAAGTCCATTCACATTCATTACACATTACAACTTTACATATATGGGGTCTCACATTCTCCCCTCCTTCAAGGAATTTGGTCCTCCAAATTAGAACCAAGTCACTCTTCAAAAAGTTGAGGGTACTTCTCCCGTATCAAGTTCTCCATTTCCCATGTGACCTCTTCCGCCGTGTGATGTTGCCAAAGAACTTTCACCAAGGGAATTGTCTTATTCCGCAACACTTTCTCTTTTCTGTCCAATATCCGAACCGGCTTCTCAACATACGTCATACTCTCATGGAGCTCCAACGGCTCATATCTTATCACGTGTGTCGGGTCTGGGTGATACTTCCGAAGCATCGAGACGTGGAAGACATTGTGGACATTTGCTAAGTCCGGTGGCAATGCCAACCTATACGCCTTATCTCCCACTCTCTCCAAAATCTCGAAGGGTCCGATATATCTAGGGCTCAGCTTGCCCTTTTTACCAAATCTCATAATACCCTTCGATGGTGATACCCTCAGAAACACCGACTCACCCTCATCAAACTCCAGTGGTCTTCGTCTCTTGTCAGCATAACTCTTTTGCCGGCTCTGAGCTGTCCGTAATCTCTCACATATCAACTGGACGTCCTCAGATACCTGCTGCACTAAGTTCGGAGCAAAAATCTGTTTGTCACCAACCTCCTCCCATCCAATGGGGGAATAACATCTACGCCCGTACAATGCCTCATAGGGTGCCATCCCGATACTCGCATGATAGCTATTATTATAAGCGAACTCGACTAACTGCAGGTGGTCATCCCAAGAGCCTCTAAAATCTAGCACACACGCTCTCAACATATCCTCGAGGGTCTGTATAGTCCTCTCTGACTGCCCATCTGTCTGAGGATGAAAAGCGGTGCTAAAATTTAGTCAGGTCCCCAGCGCTTCCTGAAAATGTTTCCAAAAATGGGAAGTGAAGCGGGCATCCCTATCAGAAACAACGCTCACTGGTACACCATGTAGCCATACTATCTCTCGAATATACAGGTTCACCAACTGACTCAGTGTATCGGTAGCTCTCATAGCCAAGAAATGGGCGGACTTAGTCAACCGGTCCACAATAACCCATATGGCATCATGACCTCTACGGGTCCTCGACAACCCCATCACAAAATCCATGGTGACATGCTCCCACTTCCATGTCGGTATCGGTAGAGGCTGCAATAATCCTGTAGGCTTCTGATGCTCTACCTTCACTTGCTGACAAACGAGACACTTAGCGACATATTCAGCAATGTCTCTCTTCATTCCAGACCACCAATAAACCTTTCGAAGGTTTTGATACATCTGGTACTTCCCAGATGTATCATGTACTTCGATGAGTGAGCCTCTGATAAATTGTTCTCCTGATCTCAGGATCCTTGGGAACGCATACTCTGCCTCTGAACCTCAATAAGCCATCAGCACTCTGCTCAAAATCAATACCCACACCTGTCTGTATCTGCCTCAATCAATCGATGCACCGTCGATCGCTCTGCTGGGCTTGCCGAATACGACCAATCAATTCTGGCTCCAGTCTTAAACTAGCCATGATCTCAAGTCTCTCAGATCCAGGTGGGGTTACATCTAAACTGAGGTTCACAAAGTGTTCTAACAATTCATGTTCCCGTACTATCATATATGACACCAACCCAAGGTTCTTTCTACTCAAAGCATCGGCAACTACATTTGCCTTACCCGGGTGGTACATGATTTCACAATCATAGTCCTTCAGGAGTTCGAGCCATCTCCTCTGTCTCATTTTCAGCTCTTTCTGTGAGAACAGGTACTTAAGGCTCTTATGATCTGTGAACACCTAAAATTTCTCACCATAGAGATAGTGACGCCATATTTTCAAAGCAAATACTACAGCCGCCAACTCCAAATCATGTGTCAGGTAGTTCCTCTCATGATCTTTCAACTGTCTAGATCCATAGGCAACTACCTTCCCATCCTGCATAAGCACACAGCTCAGTCCCTGGTGTGATGCATCCGTATACACCGAGAATCCTCCTGAGCTGGTAGGAATGGTGAGAACGGGAGCAGTGGTCAACCGACACTTAAGCTCCTCAAAACTTTTCTCACATGCCTCATCCCATACAAACTTAACATCTTTTCGCGTAAGGCATGTCAATGGAGCAGCTAGTCTGGAGAAACCCTCTACAAATCTCCGATAATATCCTGCCAATCCCAGAAAACTCCTGATCTCAGTTACTGTCTTAGGTTGTTCCCACTGTACAATTGCCTCTATCTTGGATGGATCCACCGATACCCCATCCTTTGACACAACATGCCCCAGAAATGAGATCTGCTCCAACCAAAAGTTACACTTGCTGAGTTTGGCATACAATTCTCTCTCTCGGAGGGTCTGCAGAACTATCCTCAAGTGCTCCTCATGATCTTCCCTGGACTTGGATGTCACAACCCTCAACTTACCAAAATATGTACAAATTTTTCGCATTTTCATGCATCAATCCTTAATCATCCTTCCTCGATCGTGAACAACCACACACTTAACAGTTGGGCTGTGTGTCGACGTCTAACTCACTCCACCATACCAATTCAATTTGAAACATTATTTATGAGTAAACACTTGTATAAATGTATATATATCAGAGTTGATACATGTGTTTCTATTGTTTTACATCCCCAGTGGTTACATACAAAATGCTACTGTGCTATGTTTAGTTTAGATACAAAACAATCAAGGTGTGTATACCTTTAGCGATGGGATGCAGCGAAATTACCAAAAAGGGAACGCCTCCAGTCACGTCCAATCTATACTCAAATCTCTGTAGAGAGGGGAAAATAAGGGGGGTGAGCAAACCACACACTCAGTAAGGTAATCATGCGAACAGGTAGATACTGCACTATCTACGTGATCGTGATGCCATGCTCAAAAGCATTTAATTCATTGTTTATCTCAAAACATGAGTGTATGATTGTGTTAATGGTATGTAAAGCATTCATGCTATAGAAATCAAGTGCACATGTCAACTCAAAGCATGGTATAAATCATCATGCATAATTCACAATAAAAGCATGGCATTACCCATCATGCATTTTCACAATAAAGCATGGCATTAAACATCATGCATCCGTGCACTTTAAAAACCATTAACAAATCAATTCATCACTGGTCAGGTCTCGGCCCATCCCTCGGGCTTTCCTGACCCACAATCATTTCAAACATGGATTTAATCTCAAATAGCAGTAGACATGTGAGATAGGCAGTTCAACAATAGGTAATAACCTCAAGGCCTATGAACATAACCTGTGATACCGGCTACACGGATCAGGTGTGCGGGATATCACCACCATCTGCTTCCACACGGGAGGTGGGTCAAATCCTACCCGCCGGTCCATAGCAGATCTCGTCCGAAGACGGCACATCACAACTCAACATGGTACAATGTACTCCATGCTACATGCACGGTACGACGTACTCCGTGGACCCAATCAACACATCATATCACGCCACATCTCAAACGCACTTGTGAGCCTATTTAATCGGGGCGACCTCTTGTCTACCGAAGTTCCTAACACGGCTAATTAATCATGTCAAAACAATGCACGTGTGAGCCTATTTAATTGATGTGACACCCAGTCTACTCGAAGCTCCAAACACGGCAACATACAAGGTGGGCATCCAGTGCGAGACAAACTCGAGCACAATGCCAAAACAATTATGAAATCCATGTGAAAACTAGTGCCTCTTGCACTCTTTCATACTCACGAAATCATGTAGGTGCCTCAAAACTTGCAAAATATGATTAACAAAACCAAAACACACTCATCTCTTTTGCAAATCATTTCAATGTTAGCCAACCTACCAATCATTTGCTAAAAAGCAATAAAACATGATTTTCAAAGCAATATGCTTTTGTTTTCATGCACATATCTCAAACTCCCAATTTTTACCCTTCAATCACCCAACAACATTTCCTAATCTCATGCATTCTAGCAAAACATTTAAGTGCCCAAATTACGCACAGATATCTCTAAGAGTCCACACAATTCCCTTACTTCGATTTACTTGGTGTGACTCCTTTCCTTTTAGCTTCTCACGCTCTTGGCTCAACTCGCTTCGGCGTATCCTTGGAAGCTGCGATTCATTCATTAAATCGATTGAGTTAACGTATTTAACCCATAATTGACCTCACTAGTCAATATTATTCACTTATGCATTTTACAAATGCCTTAATCCACATTTTACCTCTTTTAGGCAAATCTCACAATTTATCCACCAACAACATCTTAAAATCATACCCACAACACTATTAATAACTTCTATATATATCTCATTTCTCATTAATCTCCATCAATTTCACTTTCTCACAATAAACCATTTCTAGGTCAAAATCATTCCAATGCATTCTAGATAGTTTCTAACCATCCATACTCATGCCAAACAACCCCAAAATCACTTAAATAAATAATGCACCATAGTTGGAGTGTTAGAATCTTACCCAATTTGATTTCTCCTCTTGCTCCAAATGGCAATGCCCTTAACTTCTTCAATATCAACAATGGGAAAATGCTTTCCAACTATGTTGTTCTTCTCTTTGATAGGAACAACTTTGTCTCTAATGGTCTCTCTTCAAACCTCACTGAAAATGGCTGATTTTTGAGAGAGAAAGTTAGGTTTTTGGGTTGAAAGTGGAAGGTTAGTGTTTTTCCCGAAATTTTCTGATTTTCAGCACTCCTTATATAGAATTAGCTTGAGGAGATCGATCTGGTCCAAGAGGAGATCGATCTGGTCCCTTAAAATCCCTCTTTTTCACGGCATTTTTAAGCCTGAGATCGATCTGTCGAAGCATGAGATCGATCTGGCTCCATTGGAGATCGATCTGCTCTATTCTTTTGCCCAAATAAGAGCATTCTGGCTCTTCCAGATCGATCTCTCATCCCATGAGATCGATCTGCCCTTCAAAATTTCCAGATTCTCTGCAGTTCCTCTGCAACAACACTTACCAAACATCCTTAATTTGCTACCATGATCATTTCCTCATTCATTCATCTTTGAGACTTGAAAATGACATCCATCCTCACTTCATACACATTAAAACTTGTGTAGGATCTTTGTATGACTAATGGTACTTAATATAAACAAAAATGGAAGTGCACATCTTATGTAATTCTACTTCCATTTTACCAAACTATTCATAATCCATTCTACACACATTCTCCACATGTTTAAGTCCATTTCTACACACTTATACATAATGAAACTTGTATGTACGATTACCACTCTCATTACAAGTGTGTACATTACTTATGGACTTACATCACATATACTTCACTCATAAATTCATAGTACAACTCTATTTACACTTCTATGTACATATATACCCTTATACATATACGGGGTCTCACATTGGAATACACCAATATGTCATCAATGAACACTATTACAAACTTGTCCAGGTATGGCTTGAATATATCATTTATCAGTGCCATAAATGCTGCGGGAGCATTCGTCAATCTGAATGGCATCACCAAAAACTCGTAGTGGCCATAACGGGTATGAAATGCTGTCTTGGGTACATCTCCACTCCTGATCCTCAACTGATGGTACCCTGACTGCAGGTCTATCTTAGAAAACACTTCGGCTCCCTGGAGCTGATCCAACAAATCGTCGATCCTTGGAAGGGGGTACTTGTTCTTAATGGTGGCCTTATTCAATAATCGGTAATCTATACACAGTCGGAGGCTTCCATCCTTCTTCCTTACAAATAGTACTGGTGCTCCCCAAGGTGAGACACTCGATCTTATAAACCCCTTCTCCAGTAACTCTTGCAGCTGCTTCTTCAGCTCTTCTAACTCTATCGGAGCCATTCTATAGGGTGGTTTCGATATCGGCTCTGCAGGCACTAACTCTATGTAGAATTCCATGTCCTTTTCAGGTGGTAGTCCTGGTAATTCATCCGGAAAGACATCAGGATAATCCGTAATTACGGGTATGTCCCTCAATTCCGGGTGTGCCTCATCTATATCGACCACATAGGCAATGAACCCTTCACATTATCCTCTCATCGTTAGTAACATAAACCATCACTCCACATTCAACATTTATCATAAGCAATAAATTTATCTCTCAAGCATTATGCATTTAAAAATCATACACTTCTATTTACCACAATTATACAAGTTTCATATCATTTCTTTTCATCAAAATTTACAATAAGATTGTCTATCATTTCCTTCCCCTCTATCTTTAACTCACAATCTCTACATACATGCTCAGTCAATTGACTATCATTCATGGGTGTGGAAATCATCAACATTTTATCCAACAATGTTGGTTTCACATATTCCAACAATTTATGTGCAAAGGAAGGTGATATGAAAGAATGCGTGGCACCAGGATCAAATAATACCAATGCTTCTAAATCAAAGATTCGGATGGTACCTTTAATCACATCCGTCGAAGCATCTGCGGTGTCCTGATCCAGTGCATGTACTCTTCCTCTGCTCACACCTGCAGCCTGTTTCCCTTTCTCCTCAGCCATAGCCCTCCTCCTCGGGGCTGCTGTCTCAACAGGAGCTCCCTCAGGCTCCTTGCCTTTCTGTGGGACAGTCTCAATCATCTCATTGCAGAACCTCGATATATGTCCTGGCCTCCCACACCTAAAACACGAAACATGGGGCATCTGACATGGCCTAGTCCCATGGTATCTCCCACATCTCCTACACTGATCCGTGGTAGGTCGTGGTCCTCCAATAGTTATACCCCTCGGTGCAGTCAAGGCTGGGTATATGGGAGGTCTAGCAGCTCTCTCCGCACCTCCTCGATCTTAGGTCTCTTCTCAAAATACCTTGGGCCTCCTTTCCTGGCCACTCTATCCTTCCCGGATCTCTTCCGGTCTCTGTCCTTTCTAACACTGATTCTCCCAAGCTTAGAGGCATTTCGCTAAAAGTCTTGCTCACACAACTGAGCCTTATGTACAGCCTCCTCATAAGTCACAATGTCGAAGGGAGCTAGCTTAGTCAGGATGGCCAATCTCAATCCATCCATGAACTTCTGTATCTTTCGGGTCTCACTACCTATCGTGTCTGGGTCATATCTCCCCAAGGACATAAACTTGGACTCATACTCGTCCACAGTATGGTTCCCCTGAATCAAATTCATAAATTCCATCCGTAATTTCCTTTATGCGGTGGCTGGGATATACTGTCTCCTGAAGGCCTCTAGAAATATCTCCCATGAGATCTCAGAGTGTCTGGCCCTCAAAATAACCTCGGTGGACCTCCACCAATGCTCGGCCTCGCCTTTCAACATAAACACGGCAAAGACTACCTTTTCAGCTGAAGTGCATCGGAAAAACCTATACAGTTTCTCCATCTCATACACCCAATCCTCCGTAACCACTGGGTCCTTCACCCCTCTAAACACTGGGGGTTTCAGCGCTTGAAACTCTCGCAACCTGCTTAAGTCGCAGTCATACCCCAAATCACTACCGCTCTGCTGTAGAGCGATAGGAGAATCTGTATCATGTACTGGAGGTGGTGTAGCAGTAGCAGTCTCTGTAGTCTGAGGTCTCTCTGCCTCTGCAGCTGCCTGTTCAGTAGTAATTCTCAATACTCCGTTCTAACCTAGCGAAGCGAGACTCAGTATCCTCTGCTCTCTCAGCAGGGTTCTGTGGAGCCTGCTCAGTCTGTGGCTCCGCACGGCTCTCAGGCCTACCTCTATGGCCTCTAGCACGTGCTCTCGCCCCTCTACCTTTGTGAGTAACTGGCATAGCGCCTAACTTCCTTTATTGTAATAATTTATTAAGCTCAATCCATCATGGTATACACAGTTATATCTAAACAAAAGCACAGTACTATGGGGATGTACTTTCCTACGTTTTATTAATTACTCACATCAGGCCAACACAGCTCTGATAC
This sequence comes from Firmiana major, assembly GCA_033439115.1. Lineage (NCBI taxonomy): Eukaryota > Viridiplantae > Streptophyta > Magnoliopsida > Malvales > Malvaceae > Firmiana > Firmiana major. The sequence goes on along the minus strand of CM065895.1, from coordinate 35,642,586 downwards.
CAATCTTTGTCACGACCCAATTCTATTCTCTTTAACCGAAAATCTCTAAAAAAATTTTCGCATTTTACTGTTACCTTACCCGGTCATGAGCTAACTCACCACACACTGTTGGGCTGTGAGTCAATAATAAACACCAAATCTCATTCATTCTTAGTTAACTAAAATGATGTCATACATTTGCATTTAATCGTGTACTTATACGAAAATATGTTTTACTGACATCTACATCCCCCATAATTACAACTCAAAGGAATACTGTGCTTTTACATTGTTTAGATACAAAAAGAATCACTGTGTATATACCTCTAAGCGATGGAGATGCAGCGGAGTCCAAAATACCACGCCTCAGTCCTCACTGGGCTACTATGCACGCTCTGTAGGGGGAAATAGAGAGGGATGAGCAACCACACGCTCAGTAAGGCAATAATGCAAGCATGGTAGATAACTACTCTATCTACATGCTAATAGTGTTATGCATAAATCGTTTGTAGTAGGAGCATGAGGAAGTAAAACTATGCCATATGAGTATACATATATATCATGTATCAAAATCATGTACATTGGCATATAAAACATGGTAAAAACATCATGTATAAATCATCTCATGCTCGATCTCATTTAAATTCATGAAAAGGGCAATTCATTAAGAAACCTCCTTTTTAAACCCACGTCATAAAACTCTTTCTCAACACATACAATCTCATCACATCAATTCACAATCACAACCTCATTTTCATTTCACAAATCAATTCCACGAGGCTCGATGTAAGACCCCGTATATGTGTAATGGTAATGTGTGTAATTGGATCAAATAAATATGAACGGACTTGTAATGTAAAGTATGATTGATTTAGGTCCATGGATTCAATGTACGTATGTGTAATATGATTTGTAATGTACACACAAGTTCCAATTCGTATGAATATGAAGAAATGAGTTCTTGCAAGTACTGGATGTGATTGGAACTCAAAATGAGTAATGTGGTAAATGGAAGGAAGTTGCATGAATATAAATGCTTCCATTTGGTTTTATATAGCATACCTTTGGACATACAATGAATGCACACAAGTTTCAATGTGCATAAGGTATGAATGGATGCCATTTTCAAGTTATAAAGGTGGATAGATGAGAAAATGGCCATGGCAATAGATCAAGGATGTGTTGGCATGAGTTACAGCAAGGAAACTGCAAGAAATCTGGAAAGTATGAATGCCAGATCGATCTCATAGGATGAGAGATCGATCTGGAAGAGCCAAACTGCTCTTATTTGGGCAATGGAATAGAGCAGATCGATCTCCTAAGCATTCGGTGATGAAAAGATCGATCCTCAAGCACCCAGATCGATCTCCTTAGCTCTCTGTTTGGGACCAGATCGATCTCATGCTTCGACAGATCGATCTCATGCTTAAAATTTCGTGAAAATGAGAGATTTAAGGGGACCAGATCGATCTCCTCTTGGACCAGATCGATCTCTCCAAGCTATTTCTATATAAGGAGGGCTAAAAATCTGAAAATTTTGGGAAAAACACAAATCTTCCATTTCTAACCCAAAAACCCAACTTTCTCTCTCTAAAATCAGCCATTTCCAACAAGAATTGAGGGGAGACCATTAGAGATTAATTTGTTCATCTTGAGGAAGAGAACAACATAGTTGGAACCCAAAATCCCATTGTGGGTATTGAAGGAGATAAGGGCATTGACATTTGGAGCAAGAAGAAAAATCATATTGGGTAAGATTCTAACACTCCAATCCAAGTACATTGTCTATTTAATTGATTTTGGAGTTGTTTGGCATGAGTATGTATGGATGGAAACACATAGGTTGTGTTAGAAACTAATGTAACCTAGAAAATGGAATGCCTCTAGTGTGAGAAAGTATGATTTGGGGAGTTGGTGGTTTATAGGTTATGATAAGTTGTTAGATGAGTAATGTGGATGATTTGGAATGGTTATGTGGAGTTATCATATGGGTTTAAGTGAAATTGTGAAAATGAGTATGTATATGCTTGATAAAATGCCATAGTGAGGGAATTCATAAAATATGAACACTATGAGCTTAATGTCGATTTAATATCGATTCGAAATAAGTTAATAGGCCTAAGAAGATCCATAGACTCGAGTTATGGGTAAAGTAATGAAACGAGGCCATATAAGCGTTAATGGAGGCTATAGATTAAATTGACTATAGCAAGCACAAGGGTTGCATTATATGGATCGAATATAATGTGGAATACAATTTTGTACAGTCCCGAAGAGTTCGTTGAAGACGAATCGAACCGTACGAATAAGCAGCTTAAGGAAGTGGAATCACGCATCGCGATTCCAGGTAAGGGAATTCTGTAAGTATATAGAGGTAGCTGCTCGTATTTTGTGGGTGTATAGGGCTTTGGAAATGTGTGGATTTATAGAAATGCGTTTTGAAGATGTATGGATGTGACTATGTCACGCCCCGAAAATTTGCGGAAAATAGGGCCAATTTAAAACTTTTACTCGTTAATTCACAAATAAAGAGTGCATTCCTGTGCAGTGTCATACATCATCATAATTATCATGCCTCAGGATCTCATCATGATATAATAAATATCGTATTATACCCATTACTCGATTACAGTCAATTAATCCTAATACATCCCGTATAATGTCATACATCAAGTGTCTGTAATTACAATAATAGTCTGGGTACATGAAAAGATAAATATACCTCAAAGTACGAAATATATAGCCTGGAGCTCGGATCCTCCACTAGCCACTACTCCGTACGTCACAGGGATGTCCTTATTCACTTGAAGAACTCTGGGGGGAAAGAAAAACAGGGTGAGCTTCTAAATCGCTCAGTAAGGGGGGTAGGGGACTCATTTCATAAACCAAAATGCACATCACAAAGCATTTATTTGTATGTGAAACTCATTTGAAAACCATAGCATGAAAATACTCAAAACGACACTCTCATGTGTCAAGTCATGTGAAAACATGAAGTAAAAGGCTCACTCTAGAGCAAAACAAAGCATGTGAAAATAACGCGTTAAACGTTTTCTCAAATAACGTGGCATAGCCACTGATTTAAAATCACCCGTGGCATCGCCACAAAACACACGTGGCAAAGCCACTGAATTATTTTCTCACGTGGCATAGCCACAAAACACACGTGGCAAGGCCACTGATTTATTTTCTCACGTGGCATAGCCACAATACACACGTGGCAAAGCCACTGAATTATTTTCTCAACGTGGCGCAGCCACCAATTGGGGTATAACGTGGCACAGCCACCAATGGGGTAAACGTGGCACAGCCACCGATGGGGTATAACGTGGCACAGCCACCAATGGGTTTTCTCAACGTGGCACTGCCACCAATGGGGTTTTCTCAACGTGGCACAGCCACCAATAGGGTTTTCTCAACGTGGCACAGCCACCAATGGGGTTTTCTCAACGTGGCACAGCCACCAATAGGGTTTTCTCAACGTGGCACAGCCACCAATGGGGTTTTCTCAACGTGGCACAGCCACAGAATAGGTCATTCTCACGTTACCAGAACGGAGAAGAAATCGGGCTTACATGCTACCAGAGTAATGCCCGGTGTGTACTCACAACTACACACCTAAGTCTTATCACATAAGACGGGTTTGCCTTCACGTAGAACTCGTAATGGTTTTTCTCTCATAAAACTCATTTGAAAATCGTTTTGTACTCAACACAAAACGTAATAAGACCGAGTTCTAATCGGCAAAGCACATGCACACATTTTTCAAATCTCAATGTTGCCTTAACGTAGAGCCCAGTTATAAACTCATAAAACATTGGGCTCCAACCGGCTATAAAATAATGTGCAAATTTAATCTCAACACAAAACACTCAACATGCTTGTTTATAATCATAAATCATGCTATAACAGTTTACAAATCACATACACAAATGGTTTAGATTTCCCTTACCTCTTTGCACCTCGTATAGTGCAATCGTTTCCCCCGTATCACGGACTAGTCTCGCATTCCACTCTGGAACTCCCGAGCTGTCCAAACGATGTTAAAACATCAATACTCCACATCACATAAGCCTCAATTCTCAAAATCGAGCATCATCGCTCATAACACCTCAATTTTCTCAATTCTCGTCACTCAACCCTAAACTACAACATCATTCACAATATCTTGGCGTTCTATATCTCTAAAACCAATTATCTAGGCTAATTCTCCACATTGTCCAATTTTCCATTTATAGCTCACAATTTCCTAAATTCACCAAAATTCTCAATATACATATCACTCCTACCACATTGAAATTTAATCAATCCCTAGTCATCTTTCAGCCATTTCAACACAAATTCAACCACCAATAACATCAAAATCAACTCAAATATCAAGATCGAGGTTTAGAAATTACCCAAAGCTTGTGAGACGCACAACTCACGCCTCGATCCGATTCGTCCTTCGATTTCCAAGTATGTTGTTCTCCCTTTGATGAGGAACAACTTTCCTTCTTACCACAATAGCTGATTCGGCCAGAAATGGGGGATTTGGAGGAGTGAGAAACTAGGTTTTCGGAAAAATGGAGGTTTGTAAAGAGAGAGAAAGTGAAATTTCAGAGAAAACACGGGTTCCTTATATAGACTGGAGGTAGGAGATCGATCTGCCCCCTGATGAGATCGATCTGTGTTTGAAATTTGGGGACGATCTGGGCAATTTTATGCCTAGGAGATCGATCTGTCGAAGGGTGAGATCGATCTCTTTATGGCTTTATGAGATCGATCTGCTCCTAAAGAGATCGATCTTCTCCCCAAACAGAAGCATTTGGAGATCGATCTCCTCCTCATGAGATCGATCTTCTCTCAAACAGATTCATTTGGAGATCGATCTCTTCCTCATGAGATCGATCCCTTCTCAAACAGATTCATAAGGAGATCGATCTCTTCCATTGGAGATCGATCTGCTCCTCAAATTTCCCCTTCCTCGTCATTTTTAACTCACCAGATCGATCTCTCCTTCTCCCAGATCGATCTGTCCTCATGCTTCATGCTCATTTTACACACTTAACACATAAATCTCCAATTATAATTCCCACAATTTACTTAGTTCAATAAATTACACTTCAAATTATTATTACATCAATAAATATGTCTGAAATTCTCAGATCTCACATCCTCCCCACCTTAAAAAGAATTTGGTCCTCCAAATTCAACTCAACTAGTCAAAATAGATGGGGGTATTTCTCCTTCATGAGGCTCTCTAGTTCCCACATTGCCTCTTCCCTTGAGTGATGTTTCCACAAAACTTTCACTAATGGGATGCTCTTGGTTCTCAGTACCTTCTCCTTTCTATCGAGAATCCGGACGGGTTCCTCAATGTAGCTCATGTCCTCCTGTATGTCCATCTCATCATACTCTATAACATGAGAAGGGTCCGGGTGGTACTTCCTCAACATAGATACATGAAAAACGTTGTGTATTTCGGACATCTGTGGGGGTAATGCCAATCTGTAGGCTACCTCTCCCACTCTCTCAAGAATCTCGAATGGTCCTATGTATCGAGGACTCAATTTTCCTTTCTTCCCAAATCGCATGATACCCTTTCTCGGTGATACTCTCAGAAATACTGCATCACCAACATCAAATTCAAGTGGCCATCTACGCACATCCGCGTAGCTTTTCTGTCTACTCTGTGCAGCCCGTAACCTCTCACATATGAGTTTCACACTCTGTACGGCTTGCTCAACAAGCTCGGGAGCATTTATCTTTCTGTCACCGACTTCTTCCCAAGCTACAGGGGATCTACACCTCCTACCATATAGAGCCTCAAAAGGTGCCATTCCAATACTCGCATGATAGCTGTTATTGTATGCAAACTCTGCTAGGGGCAGGTGATCATCCCATGATCCCTTAAAATCCATCGTACACGCCCTCAACATATCCTCCAGGGTCTGAATAGTCCTCTCTGACTGACCATCTGTCTGAGGATGATAGGAGGTACTAAAACTCAATCGAGATCCCATGGACTCCTGAAACTGGGTCCAAAATCTGGAAGTAAACCGGGAATCTCTATCAGAAGTAATACTCACTGGAGCCCCATGTAATCTAGCTATCTCGCTGACATACAGTTCAGCTAAGGCATCCACAGTATCTGTACTCTTGATGGCAAGGAAGTGGGCACTCTTGGTCAATCTATCCACAATGACCCATATCGCGTCACGACCTCTCCGGGTCCTCGGTAAACCCATAATAAAGTCCATAGTGACATGCTCCCATTTCCATGTAGGTACAGGTAAGGGCTGTAGTAGTCCTCCGGGCTTCCGATGCTCAGCTTTCACTTGCTGGCATACTAAACACCTGGCCACATACTCTGCCACATCTCGCTTCATACCACTCCACCAATACACCTTTCTCAAGTCTCGGTACATCTTAGTACTCCCTGGGTGCATGGTGTATCGCGAGCAGTGGGATTCTCTCAATATCTGTCTCTTTAGGGTATCATCGTCCGGTACACATATCCGTCCTCTGAACCTCAACAATCCATCCTCACTGATGGTGAGATCCGACTGCGAACTCTGCTCAGCTTGGCTAACCATGTCTATCAATCTCTGATCACTGCGCTGCCCAGTTCTAATCTGATCCATGATCCTGGGCTCTATCCGCAAGCTAGCCAAAAATCCAGTCTCTACCTCTTTAACTCTGATCCGAAGTTCGGCGAACTGCTCTAACAAATCCCATTCCCTGATCATCATAGCAGATATCACACTCTTCCTGCTCAGGGCATCAGCAACCACATTCGCCTTACCCGGATGATATAGAATCTCGCAGTCATAATCCTTAAGGAGTTCCATCCACCTCCTTTGTCTCATGTTTAACTCTTTCTGATCAAAGAGATATCTCAAACTCTTGTGATCAGTGAAGATCTGGAATCTTTCCCCATATAAGTAATGTCGCCAAATCTTCAAAGCAAATACCACAGCGGCTAACTCCAAATCATGTGTGGGATAATTCCGCTCATGGTCTTTCAGCTGACGCGATCCATACGCGACCACTCTCCCGTGCTGCATAAGCACACACCCCAATCCTTGATGAGATGCATCACTATACACCGAGAATCCTCCTGATCCCTCAGGGATAGTTAACACAGGTGCCGCTATCAATCTCCTCTTTAACTCTTGAAAACTGAGCTCACATTGATCAGTCCATATGAATGGAGTCTCCTTACGTGTGAGTTTAGTCAAAGGAGCGGCAATCCTCGAAAATCCTTCCACAAATCTCCTGTAATACCCTGCCAAACCAAGGAAGCTTTGTATCTCAGTCACTGTCTCGGTCTCTCCCAATTAAGCACAGCTGCTATTTTACTCGGATCCACTGATACTCCTTCCTCTGAGACTACATGCCCAAGGAAAGCTATCCGGTTCAGCCAAAACTCACACTTACTAAGCTTTCCGTATAATTGCTTATCTCGGAGTATCTGAAGTACTAACCACAAATGCTGTGCATGCTCCTCATACGACCGAGAGTACACCAGGATATCATCGATAAAGACTATCACAAACTTATCCAGATAGTCTCTGAACACCTCGTTCATCAATCTCATAAACGCTGCAGGGGCGTTCGTCAATCCAAAGGACATCACCAGAAATTCGTAATAGCCATACCTTGTCCTGAAGGCCATCTTTGGAATATCTTCTTCCTTAATCCTCAATTGGTGATAGCCCGATCTCAAATCAATCTTAGAAAAGACTGATGCCCCTCTTAGCTGATCAAGTAGATCGTCAATCCTGGGTAGTGGGTATTTATTCTTCACCGTGGCTTTATTCAATAGCCGATAGTCCACACATAATCTGAGACTACCATCCTTCTTCTTAACAAACAGCACTGGCGCTCCCCACGGTGAAACACTGGGTCTAATAAACCCTTGATCCAATAACTCCTGTAGTTGTCTCTTCAATTCCTCAAGTTCCATTAATGCCATCCTGTAAGGAGGCTTAGAGATCGGCTGAGTATCTGGTACCAAATCAATGGTAAACTCCAGCTCTCTCTCTGGTGGTAAACCTGGCAATTCATCTGGGAAAACATCCAGAAATTCGCAAACCACAGGTATATCCTCAATCCTCGGGTGTTCCCGCTCATCGTCCGAGATGAGTGTCTCATAACCTTCACATGAATAATCATATTTAATATTCTCCAAAATAATATTAAAATTCTCAAATTATTTACTAGAAATCCGTATAATCATTCCCTCAATATCTCAATTGTACACTGTAAGGTTCAGGTAGGGAGAAAGTTACAATCTTAGTGTAGCAGTCTAAACTCACTCGATTGGTCGCCAACCAATCCATTCCCAGAATTACATCAAACCCATGTATACTTAACATGATTAGATCTGCTAACATCACTCTATCTCCCACCTTAATCTCACACCCTCTACAGATTAACTCAGTTCTCTGGGATTCACGCATAGGGGTATTTACATGTAGTATATATTCTAGAGGTTCAAACTTCAAGTTTAATCTACATGCAAAATGCTCAGAAATAAACGAATGCGTGGATCCTGAATCAATCAACACATGAGCCTCATAATTACAGACAGAGAGTGTACCTCTTATAGTTTCTGCCGAAGCGTCTGCGGTCTCCTTATCCAGGGCAAACACTCGTCCCTGTGCCACAGGTTTCTTCCCTTTCTCTGCCGCAGTGGCCCGTCTCTGGGGATCCACTCTCTGAGGCTGTTGTCTAGTGGGCTCCGAAGCATGTGGTATCTGAGGTTGGGGACAGTCCTTCACTCTGTGACCTATGTCACCACATCTGAAACATCCATGGATCGACCCAGTACAACTTCCCTCATGCGATCGGCCGCAGTCTCTACAAATCCTCATCTCCGGTCTGACATATCGTGGGGTCTCCTTGATAATAGGATAGGCTCTGGGTCTCTCCAATCTGTCCCTCTGCACCTCAATCCTTCCTCTTCTGAAGGAACCTCTCCGAGCCTCTGACTGGAAAAGTGCTGGCCTCTTGCCCTTATCTCTATTCACCGCTCTGAGCTCATTCTGGGATTGTACCATCTCAATCCCTCTTTCAACCTCTTGTGCTCATCTCAGAGCATCTCCAAACTCAGTAATACATAGCCCCATCAGTCTATCTCTAATGACGGGCTTCAACCCATACACAAACTTCTCTGTGCGGAGCTCTTCACTCTTGAAGGTCTCTGGGTCATATCTCAATAGTGCGGTGAACTGGCTCTCATAGTCATCCACCGACATGTCACCCTGTACCAAACTCAAAAACTCGGCCTGTTTCCTTCTCTGGGCTGCTCGTGGTACATATTGGGTTCTAAAAGCTGTCTGGAAATCTTCCCAACCAATCTCATCCTGGCGGGACATCAAGATACCCTGGGTAGTACCCCACCAATCTCGAGCTCTCCCCTTCAGCATATAGGCACTCATACTGACTCTCTCAGCATTGGTGCACCCCAGTAAATCAAATATAACTCTCAACTCCGTCAACCACTCCTCAGCCTCTGTAGGATCCTTCTTTCCCTTAAATGCAGGTGGATTCATCTTCAAAAATTCCTTTAGTCGGACCTTACTTCTGTCCTCAGGCTGAATGACGGGAGGCACTGGGGGTATGGGAGGTCCTGGTGGTGGTGTAGGGGTAGTATCCGAGGCATTAACTCCAAAGTGTTGCGCGAATAGCGCTGCCATCTGCTCAAAACCTTGCCTCACATCGGTCTCAATCCGATTAAATCGAGAGTTAGGACTCTCTGGTTGTGGGACAGGTGGTGGAGGGGACTCTGCCTACCTCCTCGAACGACCTCGTCGTTTACTCATTCTCAATCTCAACTCGTCTCCTGCGCGTACATATCACAATTGATTGAAATCTCAATCCTTAATTTCAGTTCATGACCAGACTATTACAGACACTTGGGATGTATTCTATTTCAGTTAATCGACACTGACAGTACTAGACACCCTAAGCTCTGATACCAAGAAAACTCTGTCACGCCCCGAAAATTTGCGGAAAATAGGGCCAATTTAAAACTTTTACTCGTTAATTCACAAATAAAGAGTGCATTCCTGTGCAGTGTCATACATCATCATAATTATCATGCCTCAGGATCTCATCATGATATAATAAATATCGTATTATACCCATTACTCGATTACAGTCAATTAATCCTAATACATCCCGTATAATGTCATACATCAAGTGTCTGTAATTACAATAATGGCCTGGGTACATGAAAAGATAAATATACCTCAAAGTACAAAATATATAGCCTGGAGCTCGGATCCTCCACTAGCCACTACTCCGTACGTCGCAGGGATGTCCTTATTCACTTGAAGAACTCTGGGGGGAAAGAAAAATAGGGTGAGCTTCTAAATCGCTCAGTAAAGGGGGTAGGGGACTCATTTCATAAACCAAAATGCACATCACAAAGCATTTATTTGTATGTGAAACTCATTTGAAAACCATAGCATGAAAATACTCAAAACGACACTCTCATGTGTCAAGTCATGTGAAAACATGAAGTAAAAGGCTCACTCTAGAGCAAAACAAAGCATGTGAAAATAACGCGTTAAACGCTTTCTCAAATAACGTGGCATAGCCACTGATTTAAAATCACCCATGGCATCGCCACAAAACACACGTGGCAAAGCCACTGAATTATTTTCTCACGTGGCATAGCCACAAAACACACGTGGCAAGGCCACTGATTTATTTTCTCACGTGGCATAGCCACAATACACACGTGGCAAAGCCACTGAATTATTTTCTCAACGTGGCGCAGCCACCAATTGGGGTATAACGTGGCACAGCCACCAATGGGGTAAACGTGGCACAGCCACCGATGGGGTATAACGTGGCACAGCCACCAATGGGTTTTCTCAACATGGCACTGCCACCAATGGGGTTTTCTCAACGTGGCACAGCCACCAATAGGGTTTTCTCAACGTGGCACAGCCACCAATGGGGTTTTCTCAACGTGGCACAGCCACCAATAGGGTTTTCTCAACGTGGCACAGCCACCAATGGGGTTTTCTCAACGTGGCACAGCCACAGAATAGGTCATTCTCACGTTACCAGAATGGAGAAGAAATCGGGCTTACATGCTACCAGAGTAATGCCCGGTGTGTACTCACAACTACACACCTAAGTCTTATCACATAAGACGGGTTTGCCTTCATGTAGAACTCGTAATGGTTTTTCTCTCATAAAACTCATTTGAAAATCGTTTTGTACTCAACACAAAACGTAATAAGACCGAGTTCTAACAGGCAAAGCACACGCACACATTTCTCAAATCTCAATGTTGCCTTAACGTAGAGCCCAGTTATAAACTCATAAAACATTGGGCTCCAACCGGCTATAAAATCGTGTGCAAATTTAATCTCAACACAAAACACTCAACATGCTTGTTTATAATCATAAATTATGCTATAACAGTTTACAAATCACATACACAAATGGTTTAGATTTCCCTTACCTCTTTGCACCTTGTATAGTGCAATCGTTTCCCCCGTATCACGGACTAGTCTCCCATTCCACTCTGGAACTCCCGAGCTGTCCAAACGATGTTAAAACATCAATACTCCACATCACATAAGCCTCAATTCTCAAAATCGAGCATCATCGCTCATAACACCTCAATTTTCTCAATTCTCGTCACTCAACCCTAAACTACAACATCATTCACAATATCTTGGCGTTCTATATCTCTAAAACCAATTATCTAGGCTAATTCTCCACATTGTCCAATTTTCCATTTATAGCTCACAATTTCCTAAATTCACCAAAATTCTCAATATACATATCACTCCTACCACATTGAAATTTAATCAATCCCTAGTCATCTTTCAGCCATTTCAACATAAATTCAACCACCAATAACATCAAAATCAACTCAAATATCAAGATCGAGGTTTAGAAATTACCCAAAGCATGTGAGACGCACAACTCACGCCTCGATCCGATTCGTCCTTCGATTTCCAAGTATGTTGTTCTCCCTTTGATGAGGAACAACTTTCCTTCTTACCACAATAGCTGATTCGGCCGGAAATGGGGGATTTGGAGGAGTGAGAAACTAGGTTTTCGGAAAAATGGAGGTTTGTAAAGAGAGAGAAAGTGAAATTTCAGAGAAAACACGGGTTCCTTATATAGACTGGAGGTAGGAGATCGATCTGCCCCCTGATGAGATCGATCTGTGTTTGAAATTTGAGGACGATCTGGGCAATTTTATGGCTAGGAGATCTATCTGTCGAAGGGTGAGATCGATCTCTTTATGGCTTTATGAGATCAATCTGCTCCTAAAGAGATCGATCTTCTCCCCAAACAGAAGCATTTGGAGATCGATCTCCTCCTCATGAGATCGATCTTCTCTCAAACAGATTCATTTGGAGATCGATCTCTTCCTCATGAGATCGATCCCTTCTCAAACAGATTCATAAGGAGATCGATCTCTTCCATTGGAGATCGATCTGCTCCTCAAATTTCCCCTTCCTCGTCATTTTTAACTCACCAGATCGATCTCTCCTTCTCCCAGATCGATCTGTCCTCATGCTTCATGCTCATTTTACACACTTAACACATAAATCTCCAATTATAATTCCCACAATTTACTTAGTTCAATAAATTACACTTCAAATTATTATTACATCAATAAATATGTCTGAAATTCTCAGATCTCACAGACTACGAATAATTGTATGAGGATTTGGTGGTTGAAATGGTATTGTAAGGAAATGGGATAGTAAGGCTAATAATTGCATAAATCTAATGTTTTGATGTTTAGCAAAACGAAATTGCTTGGTTTTAAGCAAGCTTGTAGATGGGTCGGCTTATGTTTTATTGTTGTTGTGGAAAAGCAATTGTGAGTGCTAAACCTGATTGCTGGGATTGTTCGATTGTGTATGAGCTACCTATCGTATTTGCATGACATAAATCGCGCTAGAGCCTCGCTCGCGCTGGATTTCTATGTTTTCACTTGTGTGAAACGTGCTTGAGCTTAGCTCTCACTTTGAATTTGAATTGTGATGATGTTTATAAACCGTACTGGAGCTTACGCTCGTACGTGGATTTGAGTGGTTTTTCTTATGCATATAACTGTACTGGAGCTATGCTCGTACATGGTTTCTTCATATTTTATGCATAAATGCCGTACCAGAGCATTGCTCGTACGAAGTGATTGGTTTTGATGCATGAATTCGCGCTAGAGCGTAGCTCGCGCTGGTTTTCACACTGTGGTATGTATGAGGCCGTGGAGAGAGATACGGATTAACTCAGGGAACCCAACAGGCCTGACAGACCTCTTGAGTGGGGTGAGGGTGAGGGGCTAGGACCTGACATAATCCATTCAGGGAACCCAACAGGCCTAACAGACCTCTTGAGTGGGGTGAGGGTGAGGGGCTAGGACCTGAATCAGGAAACCCAACAGGGGCGAGCAAGGCCATGAGGGGCTAGGACCTGGTATTGAGGTTACTCCCACGCGCTCTTGAGACTATAAAGGTTACACTTGGTATGGGGTAGATAAGACCTATGGCAGGCACCCCCAACCATGTTATGGGTCCGCGGAGTACGATGTACCGTGTATATCACATGGAGTACGATGTACCGCGTGGTGGTTACTTGATTTGAGAAAGTCTGGCGGAGAACTAACCCACCTTCATACCAGCATGATACCCCGCACACCGGGATCCATGTGGTCTGGGATGATATGTGACGATTGGTCAACGTAGTCACTTGAGATATAGTAACCTGTCTCCTTGCTTGATTTACTTACTACCACATGATTTTAAATCTCTAAGTGTGATTGTGATTGTTTAAGGTAGACCCGAAGGAGGGGTCGAGCCTCGTTGATTTGAATTGTGAAATGAAAATGAGGTTGTGATTGTGAATTGATGTGATGTGATTGTATGTGATGAGAAAGAGTTTTATGACGTGGGTTTAAAAAGGAGGTTTCTTAATGAATTGCCCTTTTTATGAATTTAAATGAGATCGAGCATGAGATGATTTATACATGATGTTTTACCATGTTTTATATGCCAATTTTACATGACTTTGATACATGATATATATGTATACTCATATGGCATAGTTTTATTCCTCATGCTCCTACCATAAATGATTTATGCATAACACTATCAGCATGTAGATAGAGTAGTTATCTACCATGCTTGCATTATTGCCTTACTGAGCGTGTGGTTGCTCATCCCTCTCTATTTTCCTCCCTACAGAGCGTGCATAGTAGCCCAGTAAGGACTGAGGCGTGGTATTTTGGGACTCCGCTGCATCTCCATCGCTTAAAGGTATATACACAGTGATTCTTTTTGTATCTAAACAATGTAAAAGCACAGTATTCTTTTGAGATGTAATTATGGGGGATGTAGATGTCAGTAAAACATGTCCTTGTATAAGTACATGATTAATGCGAATGAATGACATCGTTTTATTTAACTGTGAACGAATGATAAGTGATGTTTATTATTGACTCACAGCCCAATAGTGTGTGGTGAGTTAGTTCACGATCGGGTAAGGTAGCAGTAAAACGTGAAAAATTTTTAGTACTTTTTGATTAAAGAGAATGGAATTGGGTCGTGACACTCGACCCCTCCTTCGGGTCTACCTTAAACAATCGCAAATCACACTTAGAGATTTAAAATCATGTGGTAGTAAGTAAATCAAGCAAGGAGACAGGTTACTATATCTCAAGTGACTACATTGGCCAATCGTCACATATCATCCCAGACCACACGGATCCCGGTGTGCGGGGTATCATGCTGGTACGAAGGTGGGTTAGTTCTCCGCCAGACTTTCTCAATTCAAGTAACCACCACGTGGTACATTGTACTTCATGTGATATACACAGTACATCGTACTCCGCGGACCCATAACATGGTTGGGGGTGCCTGCCATAGGTCTTATCTATCCCATACCAAGTGTAACTTTTTAGTCTCAAGAGCGCGTGGGAGTAACCTCAATACCAGGTCCTAGCCCCTCATGGCCTTGCTCGCCCCTGTTGGGTTCCCTGATTCAGGTCCTAGCCCCTCACCCTCACCCCACTCAAGAGGTCTGTTAGGCCTGTTGGGTTCTCTGAATGGATTATGTCAGGTCCTAGCCCCTCACCCTCACCCCACTCAAGAGGTCTGTTAAGCCTGTTGGGTTCCCTGAACACCAATCTGTATCTCTCACCACGGCCTCATACATACCACAGTGTGAAAACCAGCGCGAGCTACGCTCTAGCGCAAATTCATGCATCAAAACCAATCACTTCGTCCGAGCAATGCTCTAGTACTGCATTTATGCATAAAAATATGAAGAAACCACGTACGAACATAGCTCCAGTAAGGTTATATGCATAAGAAAAACCACTCAAATCCACGTACGAGCGTAAGCTCCAGTACGGTTTATAACATATCGTCACAATTCAAATCAAAGTGCGAGCTAAGCTCAAGCACGTTTCACACAAGTGAAAACATAGAAATCTAGCGCGAGTGAGGCTCTAGCGCGAATTCAATCACATACACACGATAGGCGGCTCACATGCATTCAAAACATCTCAAAACATGCTTAGCGCCTCACATGGGCTATTTCACAGCATCATTCAAGTACTAGCCAGCCTATCCTTTTATCTGCTCAAATCAAAGCATTGTGTTTTGTAAAAGCATTCAAAACACGTGATTTATGCAATTATTAGCCTTACTATCCCTTTTTATACATCCATGTAAAACCAAATCATCCAATATTCACAACTATTTTCGCATACCAAACAACCAATTTCTCAAACGTTCATGCATTTCATAAACACCCTATAATCCCGCAAATTACAAGCAGCTACCTCTATATACTTACAGAATTCCCTTACCTGGAATCGCGATGCGTGATTTCACTTCCTTAAGCTGCTTACCCGTACGGTTCGATTCGTCTTCAACGAACTCTTCGGGACTGCACAAAATCGTATCTCCCATTATATTCGATCCATATAATATGACATCGTGCGTTCACTATAGTCAATTCGACCTATAGTTTTCTATTAACGCTTATGAGGCCTCGTTTCATTACTTTACCCAAAACTCGAGTCTATGGATTCTTTTAGGCCTATTAACTCATTCCAAATCGATATTAAATCGATATCATGCTCATAGTGTTCATATTTCATTGATTTCCTCACTATGGCATTTGTCAAGCATTTACTGCTCATTTTCATAATTTCACTTAAACCCAGATTATAACTCCACATAACCATTCCAAATCATCCACATTACTCATTTAACTACTTTAGCATGCCTATAAACCACCAACTCCCCAAATCACACTCTCACACTAGAGGCATTCCATTTTCTAGGTCACATTAGTTTCTAACACAACCTAGGTGTTTCCATCCATACATACTCATGCCAAACAACTCCAAAATCAATTAAATAGACAATATACTTGGATTGGAGTGTTAGAATCTTACCAAATATGATTTTTCTTCTTGCTCCAAATGTCAATGCCTTTATCTCCTTCAATACCCACAATGGGATTTTGGGTTTCCAACTATGTTGTTCTCTTCCTCAAGATGAACAACTTAATGTCTAATGGTCTCCCCTCAATTCTTGCTGAAAATGGCTGATTTTAGAGAGAGAAGTAGGTTTTTGGGTTAAAAATGGAAGATTGGTGTTTTTCCCAAAATTTTTAGATTTTCAGCCCTCCTTATATAGAAATAGCTTGAGGAGATCGATCTGGTCCCCTTAAATCTCTCATTTTCATGAAATTTTAAGCATGAGATCGATCTGTCGAAGCATGAGATCGATCTGGTCCCAAACAGAGAGCTAAGGAGATCGATCTGGGTGCTTGAGGATTGATCTTTTCATCACAGAATGCTTAGGAGATCGATCTGGTCCCATTGTAGATCGATCTGCTCTATTCCATTGCCCAAATAAGAGCATTCTGGCTCTTCCAGATCGATCTCTCATCCTATGAGATCGATCTGGCCTTCATACTCTCTAGATTTCCTGCAGTTTCCTTGCTGTAACTCACACCAACACATCCTTAATCTGCTGTCATGGCCATTTTCTCATCTATCCACCTTTATAACTTGAAAATGGCATCCATTCATACCTTATGCACATTGAAACTTGTGTGCATTCATTGTATGTCCAAAGGTATACTATATATAACCAAATGGAAGCATTTATATTCATGCAGCTTCCATCCATTTACCACACTACCCATTTTGAGTTTCAATCACATCCATCACTTATAGGAACTCATTTCTTCATATTCATACTCAATGGAACTTGTATGTACGTTACAAATCATATTACACATACATACATTGAATCCATGGACTTACATCGATCATACTTTACATTACAAGTCCATTCACATTCATTACACATTACAACTTTACATATACGGGATCTCACATTTAATTGGTGTGAAGCTAAAAGAAGAGTAAGATGATGAAGAAGAAGCACTTAACTTAGGCTTCTCTACTACCTGATCATCATGTACATGCTCCTTTTGAGCTGTTTCTTTAAAACTTAGGGGCTCTGCATGGTAACCTGAACCTAACCCTAAACTCTTAAGGTTATGGCCTTAACATGATTCTTACCCTCCCTTTATCTAATAAAATTAGATTCGGTATTATTAAGGAGGGTCCTTTGTAGACATTGCGTGAGAGCATTGGCTATCTGTCCTAACTTGGACTTCCAGGTTCTTAATGAAAGCAGCCTGATTCTACAAGATAGTCATGAACACCTCCTCGAGTGAAGGCTTCTTCTCAACTAGAAGTGCAGGTGTGTGTTGAGGCTGCACAGGTGGTGGTAGTGTTGGATGATGCTAAAACTGATGTGACTGATGAAAATGATGAGACGAATGATGTGGGGTTGCTGAAGTGGTAGTATATGTGCGGGTTGAGGTTGAAAACCAGTAGGTCTCAAAGGTCTGAAAATGGATGATTGTCCCTGATTTTGACTCCAATAGATATTAGAATGATTCCTCTTCTAGATATTCTAAGTATTGGAGTAGGGATTGTTCTGCTGCCTCTAAAGTGGGGCAACATGCTGAATAGACAATCTAATAGGTCAAGGTAGATAAAGCATTCAACTCATAAATTCTTGTAGCCTTCTTAGGTAGTTGTTTCTTTGATGACTGCTGATAAATGTTGTTGCTAACTTATCTAACAGACTGTATGCCTCCTTATTCATTTTGCACATCAAGGCTCCTCCAGCAGTAACATTGACGATAGTCCAATTCTAGCTAGTTAGTCCATTATAGAAAGTTTAGACTTGAAGCCATAAGGATAAACCATGATAAGGACACTTCCTAAAAAGGTCATTGTATTTTTCGCAAGCCTCGTAAGGGACTCAAAGTCGAACTAAGAGAAATAGGAGATATCTGTACAAAATTTAGTCATTTTAGACAGAGGAAAAAATTTGGCTAAGAATTGATGGGTCAACTCATCCCATGTGGAGATGCAACCAGTGGGTAAAGTAGTCAGCCAATGTTTAGCACCATCCCTAAGTAAGAAAAGGAATAGTCAGAGCCTAAACACATCATCCATGAGCCCATTATGCTTAAAGGTATTATACAGTTCTAAGAAGCTCCCTAAGTGAGTATGTGGGTCATCATGGAGAAGCCCACTGAGCTGAAGAGAGGTTTAAATCATTTGGATAATCACGAGCTTAATTTCAAAGTTATAGGCTAGGATAGCTGGTGGCCTAATGCCAGTATAGTAGTACTCTCATATGGTTGGGATTGCAAAATCTCCTATGGTTCTAATCTCTCTGTTTTCAACCATCATGTCTTGTAGCGGAGCTACTATTTTCCTAGACTCCTTTCTTTTTTTCCTAAGTGTTCTCTCTATTTTAGGATTCAAAGCAATCAAAGTTGTTTGCTCTACGCATACAGACAATCATAAGTCATTAAAGATATTTTATTTTGAAATTTATGAATTTGTTATTTTTTAATAGGAGAGAGAAAATCTAACTAATCCTAAATAAAGGCTCTAAATATTTACAACCTAAGTATGTACATAGCTAGAAGTATAGCTAAGCATAATTCACCGATATCAGCTAATGGCTCAATGCCATCCTCGACAATGGTGCCAAAAACTTGATGTGTCCTAAACATATATACCGCAAGCCCACAAATCGTACAAGTAATAAAAAGATTTGAGTCCTACATTATCATCACATAGAGAAGACACTAAGCTTAACTAAGTACAAGTTAATTGTGAGATCTGAGGATTTCAGACATATTTTAATTATGTAATACAAGTTAATTGTATGAAAGTTAATTGTGGTTAGTACTTCAGATACTCCGAGATAAGCAATTATATGGAAAGCTTAGTAAGTGTGAGTTTTGGCTGAACCAGATAGCTTTCCTTGGTTATATAGTCTCAGAGGAAGGAGTATCAGTGGATCCAAGTAAAGTAGCAACTGTGCTTAGTTGGGAGAGACCGAGGACAGTTACTGAGGTGCGAAGCTTCCTTGGTTTGGCAGGGTATTACAGAAGATTTGTAGAAGGATTTTCAAGGATTGCCTTTCCTTTGACTAAACTCACGCGTAAGGAGACTCCGTTCATATGGACTGATCAATGTGAGCTCAGTTTTTAGGAGTTAAAAAGGAGATTGACAGCGGCACCTGTGTTAACTATTCCTGAGGGATCAGGACGATTTTTGGTGTATAGTGATGCATCTCATCAAGGATTGGGGTGTGTGCTTATGCAGCACGGAAGAGTGGTCGCATATGGATCGCAACAGTTGAAAGACCATGAGCAGAATTACCCCACGCATGATTTGGAGTTAGCCGCTGTGGTATTTGCTTTGAAGATCTGGCGACACTACTTATATGGGGAAAGATTCCAGATCTTCACTGATCACAAGAGTTTAAGATATCTCTTTGATCAGAAAGAGTTAAACATGAGACAAAGGAGATGGATAGAACTCCTTAAGGATTATGACTGCGAGATTCTATATCATCCGGGTAAGGCGAATGTAGTTGCTGATGCCCTGAGTAGGAAGAGTATGATATCTGCTATGATGATCAGGGAATGGGATTTGTTAGAGCAGTTCGCCGAACTTCGGATCAGAGTTAAAGAGGTAGAGAGTAGATTTTTGGCTAGCTTGCGGATAGAGCCCAGGATCATGGATCAGATTAGAACTGGGCAGCGCAGTGATCAGAGGTTGATAGATATGGTTAGCCAAGCTTAACAGAGTTCACAGTCGGATCTCATAGTCAGTGAGGATGGATTGTTGAGATTCAGAGGACGGATTTGTGTACCGGACGATGATACCCTAAAGAGACTGATACTGAGAGAATCTCACTGCTGGCGATACACCATGCACCCAGGGAGTACTAAGATGTACCGAGACTTGAGAAAGGTATACTGGTGGAGTGGTATGAAGCGAGACGTGGCAGAGTATGTGGCCAGGTGTTTAATATGCCAGCAAGTGAAAGCTGAGCATCGGAAGCCTGGAGGGTTACTACAGCCCTTCCCTATACCTACATGGAAATGGGAGCATGTCATCATGGATTTTATTATGGGTTTACCGAGGACCCGAAGAGGTTGTGATGCGATATGGGTCATTGTGGATAGATTGACCAAGAGCGCCCACTTCCTTGCCATCAAGAGCACTGATACTGTGGATACCTTAGCTGAGCTGTATGTCAGCGAGATAGCTAGATTACATTGGGCTCCAGTGAGTATTACTTCTGATAGAGATTCCCGGTTTACTTCCAGATTTTGGACCCAGTTTCAGGAGTCTATGGGATCTCGATTGAGTTTTAGTACCGCCTATCATCCTCAGACAGATGGTCAGTCAGAGAGGACTATTTAGACCCTGGAGGATATGTTGAGGGCGTGTACGATGGATTTTAAGGGATCATGGGATGATCACCTGCCCCTAGCAGAGTTTGCGTACAATAACAGCTATCATGCAAGTGTTGGAATGGCACCCTTTGAGGCTCTATATTATAGGATGTGTAGATCCCCTGTAGCTTGGGAAGAAGTCGTGATAGAAAGATAAATGCTCCCGAGCTTGTTGAGCAAGCTGTACAGAGTGTGAAACTCATATGTGAGAGGCTACTAGCTGCACAGAGTAGATAGAAAAGCTACGCGGATGTGCGTAGACGGCCACTCGAGTTTGATGTTGGTGATGCAGTATTTCTGAAAGTATCACCGAGTAAGGGTATCGTGCGATTTGGGAAGAAAGAAAAATTGAGTCCTCGATACATAGGACCATTTGGGATTCTTGAGAGAGTGGGAGAGGTAGCCTACAGATTGGCATTACCTCCACAGATGTCCAGAATACACAACGTCTTTCATGTGTCTATGTTGAGGAAGTACCACCCGGACCCTTCTCATGTTATAGAGTATGACGAGATGGACATACAGGGGGACATGAGCTACACTGAGGAACCCGTCCGGGTTCTCGATAGAAAGGAGAAGGTACTGATAACCAAGAGCATCCCATTAGTGAAAGTTTTGTGGAAACATCACTCAAGGGAAGAGGCAACGTGGGAACTAGAGAACCTTATGAAGGAGAAATACCCCCATCTCTTTGACTAGCTGAGTTGAATTTGGAGGACCAAATTCTTTTAAGGTGGGGAGGATGTGAGATCTGAGGATTTCAGACATATTTTAATTATGTAATATGAACTTGAAGTATAATTTATTGAGCTAAGTGAATTGGGAAATGATAATTGGAGATTTATATGTTAAGTGTTTAAAATAAGTATGAAGCTATGAGGACAGATCGATCTGGGAGAAGGAGAGATCGATCTGGTGAGTTAAAAATGACAAGGAAGGAGGAATTTAAGGAGCAGATCGATCTCCAATGGAAGAGGATCGATCTCCTTATGATTCTGTTTGAGAGAAGATCGATCTCATGAGGAAGAGATCGCTCTCCAAATGTTTCTGTTTGGGAGAAGATCGATCTCCCCAAGGCGCAGATCGATCTCATAAAGCCATAAAGAGATCGATCTCACCCCTCAACATATCGATCTCTTAGGTATAAATTACCACAAATCGTCTCCAAATTCAAATGCAGATCGATCTCATCAAGAGCCAGATCGATCTCCTACGCTCAGTCTATATAAGGAATCCCTGCTTTCTCCTGCAATTTCACTTTCTCTCTCTTTCAACCCCCATTTTCACTGAACCCTAGCTTTCTCACTCATCCAAAGCACCCATTTCCGTCCAAATCAAAAGTTGTGGCAAGAAGGAAAGTTGTTCCTCACCCAAGGGAGAACAACATACTTGGAAATCGAAAGACGGATCGAATCGAGGCAAGAGATAAGCTCTCCACAAGTTTTGGGTAATTTCTAAACTTCGATCCTTATATTTGAGATGATTTTGGTGATGATAGTTGTTGGCATTGTGTTGAAATAGCTGAAAAATGATTAGGGATTGATGAAATTACAATGTAGTTGGAGTGATGATGATATTTAACAACTTTGGTAAATTTAGGAATTTTGAGCTATAAATGGAGATTTAGACAATGTGGTGTATTAGCATAGATATTGTGGCATGGGAAATATAGAATGTTGAGGTGTTGGGAGCGAGATTGTGGTTTGTGATGGAGTTATGAGAATTGAGAAATTTGAGGAGTTATGAGCAATTATGCTCGATTTTGAGAATTGAGGTTGATGTGATAATGAGTATTGATGTTTTAACATCGTTTGGACAGCTCGGGAGTTCCAGAGTGGAATGCGAGGCTAGTTTGTGATACGGGGGAAACAATTACACTATACGAGGTGCAAAGAGGTAAGGGAAAACTAAACCATTTGTGTATGTGTTTTGATGAATTGTTGTAGCATGAACCATGATTTGAGAATACAAGCATGTTTGGTGTTGTGTTGTGATATAATTGCACACGGTTTTTATAGTCGGTTGGAGCCCATTATTTTATGAGTTTATAAGCTGAGTGTGAAATTGCTTTATAAACCTTTGAGTTTGCGTGAAAAGTAAATTGGGCTCTACGTTAAGGCGATATTGAGATTTGAGAAAATGTGTGCGTTTTTTGCCGGTTGGAACTCGGTTTTAATATGTTTTGTGTTGAGTACACAAATGTTTTAAATGAGTTTTACGAGAGAAAATCATTATAAGTTCTACGTGAAGGCATAACGTTTTATAAGATAATGGCTAATGATTGAGACTTAGGCGTGTCATGTTGAATACACATCGAGCCTCGCTCTGGTAGCATGTAAGACCGATATAGTGGGACGCCTGGGAACCGACCCAGGGACCACAGGCCTTGTTCTGGTAACATGTAAGTTTGATTATTCCTCCGCTTTGGTAGCATTGGGAGGCCTTGCTTTGGTAGTATGTAAGTCCGATTATTCCTCCGCTTTGGTAGCGTTGGGAGGCCTTGCTCTGGTAGCATGTAAGTCCGATATTCTTTCGTTTTTGTAACGAGAGATGCCTCCGTTTTGGTAACGTGAGATGACCCCCGTTCTGGTAACGCTGGGTGGCCTTGCTTTGGTAGCATGTAAGACCGAGAGAGTGGGCCGCCAGGGAACCGACCTAGGGACCACGTGATAGTGTGCATGAGGCAAGGCATTGCTCTGGTAGCATGTAAGGGCGGGCCTTGTTCTGGTAACATATAAGTCCAATATACCATGCATACGACCATATTGTCGACGTTCCCTCTATACGAGGATGCCTGGGATGCGCACCCAGAGGAGATTACATATTTGATGTGCCATGACGAGTTTTAATTGAGTTTTATTGCCTAGTCTCGTTTTACACATGAGTTGTGTTTTGTGACCTTGTCACGTGTTATTTACTGAGGTGATTTTTATCACGTATTTTGAGAACAACCATTATCGCATATATTTACACATGCTTGTGAGTGCTCGATATTGAGCCTTTTTACCTTCATGTTTTCACATGATTTATGAGTTATGAGATGATGATGTTTTGAGAACTTTTATGCTACGATTTCAAATGAGCTTCATAAACAAATACCTATTTGTGATGTGTGATATGGTTTATATAACTGAGTTCCCTTACCCCCCCTTACTGAGCGATTTGGAAGCTCACCCTGTTTTCTCTTCCCCCCAGATTGCTTCAAGTGAAGTGAGTTACCTGCGACGTACGGGTTAGAGGCTAGTAGAGGACTTGAGCTCCAGGCCGTATTTTGTGTATTGAGGTAGATATTTAATATTCATGTACCCAGACTAGAGTTATATTTACAGACATTCATTGTATAATGATGTACGGGATGTATTGGATTAATTAACTTAGAATTGAGTAATGTATATAATACAATATATACTATATTATGATGAGATCCTGAGGCATGATAATTATGATGATGTATGACACTGCACAGGAATGCACCCTTAATTGTGAATTAATGAGTAAAAGTTTTAAATTAGCCCTATTTTTCGCGCTTCCGGGGCGTCACATTAATCTTATCCTAAGTATATCCTAGCCAATTATGAATAATTTTTAAGCTTGATCTATTAGGTTTATATTAAAAATAAAAGAAGTAAATATTAAAATAAAGTAGAGCAGAAATACTTACAGAGCTCCAATCAATATAATAAAATAATCAAAAAGAAAAAAATAATAAAATTAAATTTAGAAATAAAAATGGGCCCAAAATGAAAATATAATAAAGTATAGGCCTAAATACAAATAATAAAAATAAAAATAGAAACATCTTAATATGAAAATAGAAATGCATGAATCTATTTTTATTAAATAAAAAAAATTCAAAATGTCCTAACTAATGCATGATGAAGTAAAATCCTAATAAAAATCTTAAAATTTCCTTAGTGTTAATTCTAACCCTAAAATGTAATGCCCCGAAAGTGCATAAATTGGGGTTAACTTTCTCTTTTTGAACTTAATTTCTTACTTAGGTTGCATTCTTGCACAATATTGGTTACTTAGTTTCTTCTTCTACTAAATCTTTTAATCGCTTAAATTTCGGCAACATAACCTCTTATATTTTAACCTACCTTCCTTCAATCAATATAACTGCAATTTTGATAATCACAAGCAGTTGTTTTTATCTTCTTAAACTTATGATTTACCGATTCGACATACTCCACAACCAAATTAGTCATATCCATGCTCAAAACAATCAGCATATTACATTTGATTCCCAAAATCGCTTCTTTACAACTTCGTAAAACTATATTACATACCTAAAAGTATTTTTACTCATCAGTTTCTGTATAATATAACTGTCTAGAAATAAACATCTGATGGTATACCTGAGTGTGTACTAAAGATAGTTTGAGAGGCTCAAAATCCACTAGTCTACTCAAGTACTCCATAAATAGCTGAGTAGTCTCATTGCAGGTAATCTGAAATGAGAAAAAAAAGGAATGAGCTTCTGAAAAGTTCAGTAAGAAAAACATTTAAAATAATCCTGACAACCCCAAAGGTATATAGAAATTCAGGGTTTACATGTTTTACAAAAGCTTTCGTACTTACTTTAATGAAATTGCGTAAACTTATTTTGAAAGAAAACATACATACATACATAAATACTTATTTAGTCAAATTCACATACTTACTTAATGAAGCTTACTTACTTACTTTCATAATTCAAAACTTTCATATACTAAAACATTGAGACTAGGCTAAATCCATATAGCTATCATGCAGATAAAAATATTATCCTCCGTAGAGGGAATAAAATACCTATGGCCATGTTAGGGGCTGTAGACTAGATTAAGGTCATACAGTAAAATAGAGATAGTATCTGAATAAACTAGCACAAAGCTAGGGCACGAACACTAGTGGCACTCACTGTGTGGGCACGAGATACTACGAAACAGGCACTACAAAGGTGAAGACAAGCACTACACAAGCGAAACGAAACAGACCCTATAAGTGGTGGAGCCGGGCACCACAAGTAGCGGGCATGACATGCACACAACATACACTATTAGACAGCCTCTAGTCTCGAAAAACCTTACTTTTTTTTACTTATTTTCATACTTACTTAAAAATCATATCATTTCCACAATAAGATATTATTGTTTCAAAAACTTATATATCATAGGTAAAAATGTTTGGCTTCACGGTTAAATTGGGGTATCATTTCTTTCGAAAGCTTATATCGAAAGGTTTAATTTTTCCATGTAAGTTCTACATGAATACATCAACTCATTTTAAGCAATACAAATAGGTAAAGGAAGCCATTACTACTTTAAATTGCATCCCTTACCTAAACGAGGTTCAAGCAGTATTAAATCGCTAGGTATCGGGGTTACCTCGTTTTGCATCCGAATACCTCAAGCTGCCTAAAACAGTTTCAAAACCATCAAATTATGCTTAAAACCATCTTAACATACTTGACTATGCATTATCTTACATAAACTTCATTAAACTTGGCCATTTTGCCAACTTTCCTTACTTTCTCAGTTTTACCAATAAAAGTGTCGGTTTAATTCGATAGTTTCTCTTCATCTAACTTTAATCTTACAAACCAAATAGCTTACACACTTATTCAAGTCCTTAGTTAACATATGACAACTTATCAAATTTTCCAATTCCCACACTTTTCAAATTTTCACTAAACCGAACTATAAACTGGACTTTTCGGTATTAAACAAGCATTCTACAACATTCAATTCAACCAAATCACATCTCTACCATGTCAATTCATGACTGGCTGAACCAACAAATGTCTCTAGAAATTATTTCTTCAATTTTTACTTTAACAAAAATCATCCAAATTCATCAAATAACAATATATGTATCATCATCATCATCATCATCATCATCATCTTCTAACAACTTCTCACCTAGTTTGACCAACTTTGACCACCTCTTCTTGCTCTAGCAGTGATTCTCAGCTGTAGATATACATGTATAGAACCTAGAATCATAAAAAACAAGCTTAAAAACCAACCAAGAGACTTAAAATTCAAAGTTTCTCTTACCCTAAAAATAGGGCAGATTCTGCCCCTATTCTTCTCTCTACATTTCACCTAGCAAACAAGCTTATTTAAGGATGGATATTTTATATGTTGTAGAGGGATCAGGAAGGCAGATTTTATCCTTTTGACCAAACTCTAAAAGTGATCAAAAGGTGGCTGAAAAAATCGTACAATTTGAACCTATAGGGGATGTCTGCGACAGAATGAGGAGGGGGTTCTTTTTGGTTCTAGGTCAGTTTGAGGACTTCTCTACCTTTCCAGAAAGGGCTCTAAATCCTCTTTAAAAGTGAAAAATATTCAGGCTTAAAGGCTTTTTAGAGGGCCTTCAAAATGGGCCTTTTTGTTAGGCTAGCAGGGTGCTGGGCTTGGCTTACCAGCAGCCCTATTTTTGTAAAATCCATAAAAATTATTTCCATCCCATTTTCCTCAAAATTTCCACTTTTCATATGTTATACTAAGCCTCTGGTATGTTCCATAAATATTGGGGGCCCACTTGTTTAAGAAAAGTTTCCCGTTTAAGTCTATTTTGCTCGGTTTGGTCATTATTGATTGGAATTCCTAAAGGTTTTCAGTGTACTTTAAAAATTCATTTGATCACCAAAACCTCAAGATTTCAACTCAATTTTAATTTCTCAAGTCAAATATACCTTATGTTAATTTCCTATGGCATTAGAATAATATTTATGAATTTATAGAATTTATTCTGAATTTATTTAACTTACTAGGTCCAATTGCTCGGTTTAGTGTTACTTGAGTTTTTACTAATTTTTTGCTTCCAACACTTTAGTTTCACCTTCTAACCACCAAAGCATACTTATACATGCAATCTTTAAGAAATATTTGAATTTGAAACCTTACTTCAATTTTTGTGCCCCAAACTTCGTGCCACTAACCCGAGTGCTTTGGTTATTTAGGGCCTACATAATAATTCTGAGTATCTTAATTACTTTCTAGTTTCCAAATAAAGAAAGAAACAAATTTTTTTTTGGGTTTCACATTTCTCCCAACCATTTAGGAATTTGGTCCTCCAAATTCAGGTTATTCCATCGAATAGTTATGGATACTTATCTCTCATGTGGCTCTCTAGCTCCCACGTAGCTTCTTCTGTCGAGTGGTGTTGTTAGAGAACCTTTACTAATGAGATTGTTTTGGACTGAAGTACCTTCTCTTTTTTATCGAGAATCTGGATCGGTTTCTCAATATAACTTATATCGTCTTGTATGTCCAACGATACATACTCAATAACATGATAAGGGTTCGACTGATACTTCCTCAACATAGAAACATGGACGACATCATGTACCCCAGACAACTGTGGAGGTAAGGCAAGTCTGTAGGCAATATCTCCCACTTTCTCTAATATTTCAAATGGACCAATAAAGCGAGGACTGAGCTTCTCTCTCTTCTCGAATCTTATGACAGCCTTCAACTGTGATACTTTTATAGACACAGAGTCCCCAATATGAAATTCCATTAGTCGCCTGAGCATATCGGTGTAACTTTTCTTTCTACTTTGTGTGGTTCTTAATCTATGACGTATAGTATGTATGCCCTGAGCCATCTCCTCTACAAGATCGAGAGTGAAGATTTTTCGGTCACCCACTTCTTCCGAAGCAATTGGGGACCTACATCTCCTGCCATACAGAGCCTCAAAAGGTGTCATGCCGAAGCTAGCATGGTAACTGTTATTGTAGGTAACCTCTGTAAGGGGTAAATGATCTTCCCATGATCCCTTAAAATCCAATGCACGAGCCCTTAACATATCCTCTAAGGTCTGAATAGTCCACTTGGACTTACTGTCAATCTGAGGATGATAGCCAGTGCTCAAATAAAGCTGAGATCCTCTGGCTTCTTAAAAACGTGTCCAGAACGTGCAAGTAAACCGAGAATCTCTATTAGAAGTAATGCTCACAAGAGCCTTATGGAACCATACCACCTCTCTGACATACAAGTTTGCGAACTTATCTAGTGAATCAGTGCTTTTAATGGCAAGAAAATGGGCACTCTTCGTTAATCTGTCTACTATAAACCAGATTGCATCATGACCCTTTTTAGTCTTCGGTAAACCCATAATAAAATCTATCACAATATGCTCTCATTTCCATATAGGCACAGGTAGTGACTTAAGAAGTCTAGCTGGCTTCTGATGCTCAATCTTAACCTGCTGATAGATCAAATATCGGGTTAAAAATTCTACTACATCCTGTTTCATACCAGCCCACCAATACACTTTACGCAGATCATGGTACACCTTGGTACTGCCTGGGTGCATGGTGTAACGGGAACAATAGGACTCTCTTAGAATCTACTACTTTAGGGTATCGTCTCTCGTGACCCAGATGCGTCCTTTGAATCTTAACAATCCATCCTCACTAACTGAAATGTTTGACTACGAAGTCTGACCTAGCTAACCATATCCAATAACTTCTGATCATTTCTTGTCCCTGACCTAATCTAATCTAAGATATTGAGCTCAATCCGTAGGCTACCCATAAATCCAACATTTGCTTCCTTCATACTGATCTCGAGTCTAGTTAATTGTTCCAATAACTCTCACTCCCCATACCCTTCCTACTGAGAGCATCCGCAACCACGTTCACCTTACCCGGATGATACAAGATCTTACAGTCATAATCTTGAGGAGCTCTATCCACCGTCTTTATCTCATATTAAGCTCATTCTGATCAAATATATATTTTAAATTTCTTGTGGTCAATGAAGAACTTAAGTTTCTCACCATACAAATAGTGTCGTTAACTCTTCAGAGCAAAAACCATTACGGTTAACTCCAAATCATGGATAGGATAATTTCACTCATGGTCTTTAAGTTGTCTGGAACCATAAGCTATCACTCGACCATTCTGCTTAAGTAGACATCCCAAACACTGATGGAAGGCATCACAGTATACCGTAAATCCCCCTGATCCACTAGAAATAATCAGGACGGGTGCTGAAATCAATCTCTGTTTGAGCTCTTGAAAACTTTGCTCATATACTTCTGACCATACAAACGTAACTCCTTTACGTGTAAGCTTAGTCAGCAGAGCTGTTATTTTGGAGAAATCTTCTACAAATCTTTGATAGTACCTGTCAATCCTAAGAAACTCTGAATCTCTATTACAGTCCTCGGCCTCTCTCACTTAAGTACTACCTCAACCTTGGACGAATCAACTGACACCTCATCCTAAGATATAAAATGACCGAGGAAGGCTGTCTGCTCCAACCAGAATTAACACTTACTCAATTTCCTATACAATTGTTTCTCTTGAAGAGTGTGAAGCATAGTCCTTAAATGCTACTGGTGTTCCTCTTGAGACTTAGAGTAAACTAGGATCTCATTAATAAAACCTACACAAACAGATCTAAATAATCCCAGAATACTTTGTTCATCGGACTCATAAAAGAAACAGGGGCATTGGTAAGGAAAAAAGGCATCACCAAGAATTCATAATGGCTGTATCTAGCCCTGAAGGCTATTTTAGGCACATCTTCCCTTCAAATTCTCAACTAGTTATAGCCAGACCTCAAATCTAATTTAGAAAACACTGAAGCCCCTCTAAGCCGATAAGATAAGTCATCTATTTTGGGCAGGGTGTACTTGTTCTTTACTGTGGCCTTGTTCAATAATCTATAGTCTATACATAATCGGAGGCTACCAACTTTTTTGTCTAACAAATAAAATCCGAGCTCCCCACGGTGACACATTGTGTGAGACCCCGTATATGTATAATGGTATATATGTACATAGAAATGTAAATAGAGTTGTACTATGAATTCATAAGTGAAGTATATGTGATGTAAGACCACAAGTTAATGTACGCACTTGTAATAAGAGTTGTAATTGTACATACAAGTTACATTATGTATGAATGTAAATAAATGGACTTAAAACATGTGGAGAATGTGAGTAGAATGGATTATGAGTAGTGTGGTAAAATGGAAGTAGAATAGCATAAGTTGTGCACTTCCATTTAGTTTATATCGTATACTTTTGGTTATACAAGGATACCACACAAGTTTCAATAGGAATAAGGTATGTATGGATGTCATTGTCAAGCCTCAAAGATGAATGAATAAGAAAATGATCATGGTAGCAAATTAAGGATGTTTGAGTATGAGTTGCTGCAGAAGGACTGCAGAAAATCTGAAAACTATGAATGGCAGATCGATCTCATGGGATGAGAGATCGATCTGGAAGAGCCAGAATGCTCTTATTTGGGCAATGGAATAGAGCAGATTGATCTCCAATGGAGCCAGATCGATCTCCTAAGCATTCTGTAATGAAAAGATCGATCCTCAAGCACCCAGATCAATCTCCTTAGCTCTCTGTTTGGGAGCAAATCGATCTCATGCTTAAAATACCGTGAAAATGGGGGATTTAAGAGGACCCGATCGATCTCCTCTTGGTGCAAATCGACCTCCTCAAGCTATTTCTATAAAAGGAGTGTTGAAAATTTGAAAATTTCGAGAAAAACACCATTCTTCCATTTTCAACCCAAAAACCAAACTTTCTCTCTCTAAAATCGCCATTTTCAGTAAGATTTGAAGAGAGACCATTAGAGGCAAAGTTGTTCCTATCAAAGGGAAGAACAACATAGTTGGAAGGCATTTTCCCATTGTTGGTATTGAAGGAATTAAGGGCATTGCCATTTGGAGCAAGAAGAGAAATCAGATTTGGTAAGATTCTAACACTCCAACTATGGTACATTATCTATTTAATTGATTTTGGAGTTGTTTGGCATGAGTAGGATGGTTAGAAACTATTTAAATGCATTAAAATGATTATGACCTAGAAAATGGATTGAACCTAGTGTGAGAAAGTGAAATGTTTGGAGGTTAATGAGAAATGGGATATGTAGAAGTTAATAATAGTGTTATGGGTATGATTTTAAGATGTTGTTGGTGAATAAATTGTAAGATTTACCTAAAATGGGTAAAATGTGGATTAAGGCATTGGTAAAATGTATAAGTGAACTATATTGAATAGTGAGGTCAAATATGGGTTAAAAACATTAACTTAATTGATTTGGATGAATGAATCGCAGCTTCTGAGGATAAGCCGAAGCGAGTTGAGCCAAGAGCGTGAGAAGCTAAGAGGAGAAGAGTCACACCAAGTAAATCGAGGTAAGGGAATTGTGTGGACTCTTAGAGATATCTTTGCGCAATTTGGGCGTATTAAATGCTTTGCTAGAATGCATGAGACATTAGGAAATGATGTTGGGTGATTGAAGGGTAAAAGTTGGGTGTTTGACAAAATGTGCATGAAAACAAAAGCATATTGCTTTGAAAATCATGTTTTATTGCTTTTTAGCAAATGATTGGTAGGTTGGCTGACATTGAAATGATTTGCAAAAGAAATGAGTATGTTTTGGTTTTGTTAACCATACTTTGCAAAGTTTTGAGCCACCTACATGATTTCGTGAGTATGAAAGTGTGCTAGAGTATGACTAGCACGAGATGTGACGTGTTTTATACACATGAGTGCCAGAGGCACTGGTTTTCACATGGATTTCATATTTGTTTTGACATTGTGCTTAGAGTTTGTCTCGCACTAGATGCCCACCTTGCATGTTGCCGTGTTTAGAGCTTCGAGTAGATTGGGTGTCACACCAATTAAATAGGCTCACACGTGCATTGTTTTGACATGATTAATTAGCCGTGTTAGGAGCTTCGGGTAGACAAGAGGTCGTACTGATTAAATAGGCTCACACGTGCGTTTGAGATGTGACGTGATATGATGTGTTGATTGGGTCCATGGAGTACGTTGTATCGTGCATGTAGCATGGAGTACGTTGTACCGTGTTGAGTTGTGATGTGCCGTCTTCGGACAAGATCTGCAATGGACCGGCGGGTAGGATTTGACCCACCTCCCGTGTGGAAGCAGATAGTGGTGATATCCCACACACCTGATCTGTGTAGCCGGTATCTCAGGTTATGTACATAGGCCTTGAGGTTATTACCTGTTGTTGAACTGCCTATCTCACATGTCTATTGCTTTGAGAATAAATCCATGTTTGAAATGATTTGTGGGTCAGGAAAGTCCAAACCTGACCAGTGTTGGATTGATTTGTTAATGGTTTTTAAAGTGCACGGATGCATGATGTTTAATGCCATGCTTTATTGTGAAAATGCATGATGGTTAATGCCATGCTATTTGAGAAAATGCATGATGGGTAATGCCATGCTTTTATTGTGAATTATGCATGATGATTCATATCATGCTTTGCGTTGAAATGTGCACTGGATTTTAATAGCATGAATGCTTTACATACCATTAACACAATCATACACTCATGTTTTGAGATAAATGATGAATTAAATGCTTTTGAGCATGGCATTATGATCACATAGATAGTGCAGTATCTACCTGTTCGCATGATTGCCTTACTGAGCGTGTGGTTTGCTCACCCCCCTTATTTTCCCCCTCTCTACAGAGTGTTAACTATAGATTGAGCGTGACTGGAGGCGTTCCCTTTTGGTAATCCGCTGCATCCCATCGCTAAAGGTATACACACTGTTGAAATTTTGTATCTAAACTTACGATAGCACAGTAGCATTTTGTATGTAACTATTGGGGATGTAAAACAATGTAAACACATGTAACAACTCTGATATATATACATTTATACAAGTGTTTACTTATGAATAATATGTAAATTGAATTGGTATGGTGGAGTGAGTTAGACGTCGACACACAGCCCAACTATTGAGGAGAGTTGCTGTTGACGATTGAGGTAAGGATGAATGATAAATGATGCATGAAAATGCAAAAAATTTGTACGTATTTTGGTAAGTTGAGGGTCGTGACAGAAGTTGGTATCAGAGCTGAGTTGGTCTGACGTGTGTCGTGTCTAAAATACTTAAAAAGTTAGAAAATTACATCCCCATGTTACTATGCTTGTTTAGATACAATTGTGTGTGTGTCGATGGGTTGACTAAGTAATTGGTTGTGAATGTAGGGAATTGAGTAATTATGCATAATACCAGTCATGGTAGAGGGATGAGAGCACAGGCTCGAGGTCGTGGAGGTAGGCCTGGGGGTCTTGTTATGCCAGAAACACACGAGGCTCACGATGATGTTGAGGTGGAGGCTAATGTTGAGCACGCTCCATAGGGTCCAGAGGAGAGGCCTGAGAGTATTGAGGCTCGCTTCGCGAGGATTGAGCGGAGCATTGAGATGATTATGGAGTCGGTCACCCAATCTTTATCAGGAGTTGGCGGTAGACAGAGTCCCGCTAGACAGGGTGATGCCTAGCAGGCGGCAACTCCTGAGGCACAGGCAGGGCCAACCCAGAGACCTCAGATGATAGATACCCCACCCACACAGGATGTGCTTACGCCGGTTGCTACACCAGGCAGTAGAGGTTGGGGATATGGATGTGATTTGGATAGACTGCGACTGTTCCAGAAGTTTGGACCACCGTCTTTCAGTGGAATAAAGGACCCAGTAGCGGCTGAGGATTGGATCAATGAGATCGAGAAATTATATGGATTCTTTGAGTGTACTACCACTGAGATGGTAGCATTTGCCGCTTTTATGCTGCAGGGGTCAGCAGAACATTAGTGGAAGTCCACCAGGCCTATTTTGAGAGCCCGACATATTGAGATCAGCTGGGATATATTTCTAGAGGCCTTCCAAAGACAGTATGTCCCGGATACTGCACAACGAAAGCTAAAGATGGCATTTTTGGGACTGACCCAAGGGAGCAGGACTGTGGATGAGTATGAGACTGCTTTGATCTCCCTAGGCAAATATGATCCCAACACGATGAGTAATGAGGTCGAGAAGATCTAGAAGTTTATGGATGGATTGAGACCAACCATCAGGTCTAGACTAGTTCCCCTGGATATACCGACCTATGAGGAGGCAGTGCGTAGGGCGCAATTATGTGAACAAGATGTTTATAGAATCACCTTAGAGTTTGGAACGGTTGGTAAGATGAGGGACAGAGATAAGAAAAGACTTGTGATGGATAGAGGCTTCAGCTATAAAGGAAGCAAGAGGTTTGCTGGGAAGAGGCCGAGGATTGATGAGATCCGGGAGAGGACAGTTAATACTCCCATGTATCCGGCCATTACTCTAGCTAAGGGAATTGTGATTGGAGGACCACGACCTACTACGGAATAGTGTTGCAAGTATGGTAGGTACCATGGAACTCGACCATGCTATGGATCTCCTGTGGTATGCTTCAGATGTGGGAAGCCAGGGCACATAATCAGAGATTGTTCAGCGATGATAGAGAGAGCCCTACAGAAGGGTAAGGAGCCAGAGAGAGCTCCAGTTGGTACAGCTGCTCCGAGGAAGAGGGCTATACCCGAGGAAAAGGGGAAGCAAGTAGTGGGTGTAAGCAGAGGATGAGTGTACGCACTGGACCAGGACACTGCAGATCAGTCATCGGATGTGGTAAAAGGTACCATCCAAATCTTTGATTTAGAAACTTATGTACTGTTTGATCCTGGTGCCACACATTCCTTTATTTCGTCATCCTTTGCATGTAAATTATTGAAGCATGTAAAACCCACACTGCTTGATAAGATGTTGTTAATATCTACCCCTATGAATGATAGTCAGTTGACTGAGCATGTATATAGGGATTGTAAGATGAAGATAGGAGGTAAAGAGATGGCAGCCGATTTAATTCTATTAAATATGAATGAATTTGATGTGATCCTAGGAATGGATTGGTTGGCTGCCAATCATGTTATTATGGATTGTCATGCAAAAACTTTGATGTTTCCTAAGATAGACAATCTTGTAGTAAATTTTGTGAAATGAAGCTAAAGAAAATGATTTTTATAAGTGTGATGAGTATAATCTTGATACATGATGTATGAAAGATAAATTTGATTTCATTTATTTATATGATGTGATGATTTATGATTACTAATGGTGGAAAGAATAATGTGAAGGATTCATTGCTTTTGTGATTGAGACGGATAAGGCACATCCGAAATTAGGAGACATTCCAGTGGTTATGGAATTTTCAGATGTCTTTTCGGATGAGTTACCAGGGTTACCTCCAGGTAGGGAGATGGAGTTTGGTATAGATTTGGCACCTGGCATAGAGTCGATGTCAAAGCCACCGTACAGAATGGCTCAAGTCGAGTTGGAGGAGTTAAGGAAACAGTTACGGGAGTTGCTGGAGAAGGGGTTCATCAGGCCGAGTGTCTCACCTTGGGGAGCACCAGTTCTGTTTGTAAGGAAGAAGGATGGAAGCCTCCGACTGTGTATAGATTACCGATTGTTAAATAAGGCCACCATCAAGAATAAGTATCCCCTCCCACACATCGATGATTTATTGGATCAGCTTAAGGGAGAGCATGTCTTTTCCAAGATAGATCTGAGATCAGGGTACCATCAGTCGAAGATACGAGATGGAGATGTACCCAAGACAGCTTTTCGCACCTGGTATAGATATTATGAGTTTATGGTTATGCCATTCGGGTTGACGAATGCTCCCGCAGCCTTTATGTCTTTGATGAATGAGGTATTCCACCAGTACTTGGATCGATTTGTTATTGTGTTTATTGATGATATACTGGTGTATTCAAGGTCTAGAGAGGAGCATGAAAGGCACCTAAGGATAGTGCTACAGACCCTCCGAGAGAAGAAGTTGTACGCTAAACTCAGTAAGTGCGACTTTTGGTTGGAACAGATCTCTTTTCTGGGTCACATAGTATCGAAGGATGGAGTATCAGTGGATCCATCTAAGATTGAGGCCGTAGTTCAATGGCAGAGACCCCAGACAGTGACAGAGATCAGGAGTTTTTTGGGTTTAACTGGATATTATCGAAGGTTTGTAGAGGGATTTTTGAAGTTAGCTGCTCCTTTGACACGCCTCACAAGAAAGAATGTGGAGTTTGTGTGGGACGATAAGTGTGAAGAAAATTTTGAGGAGCTGAAAAGGAGATTAACTACAGCTCCGATCCTCACCATTCCTACCAGCTTAGGAGATTTCTCGGTGTATGCGAATGCTTCACATCTGGGACTGGGCTGTGTATTGATGCAGGATGGGAAGGTAGTAGCTTATGGATCAAGACAGCTAAAGGATCATGAGAGGAACTACCCGACCCATGACTTAGAGTTGGCAGCAGTGGTGTTTGCGCTGAAGATATGGCACCACTACCTTTATGGTGAGAGATTTTAGGTTTATACAGATCATAAGAGCCTTAAGTACCTGTTCTCACAGAAAGAGTTGAACATGAGACAGAGGAGATGGCTCGAGCTGCTAAAGGATTATGATTGTGAAATCCTATACCTCTCGGGTAAAGCAAATGTGGTTGCTGATGCATTGAGTAGGAAGCATCTCAGGATGGTATCATTTATGATGATCAGGGAACACGAGCTGTTAGAACAATTCACGAACCTCACTTTGGATATGACCCCGCCTGACGCTGATAGTGGATTTATGATAGCTAGCCTGCAGTTGGAACCGAATCTGGTAGATCGAATTCGACAGGCTCAGCAAGTTGATCAGCAGTGTAGTGATATTGTCGGGCAGATACAGAGGGGTATAGACACGAACTTTGAGTTGAGTTCGGATGGGTTGTTGTGGTTCAGAGGTAGGATATGTGTTCCTGATGATGCAGAGATCAGAAGGTTGATCTTGGTAGAGGCTCACTCATCAAAGTATACGATACATCCAGGGAGTACCAAGATGTATCAAAACCTTCGAAAGGTTTATTGGTGGTCTGGAATGAAAAAGCACATTGCTGAATATGTTGCTAAGTGTCTCGTTTGTCAGCAAGTGAAGGTAGAGCATCAAAAGCCTGCAGGGTTATTGCAGCCTCTACCGATATCGACTTGGAAGTGAGAGCATGTCACCATGGATTTTATGATAGGATTGTCGAGGACCTGCAGAGGTCATGATGCCATATGGGTGATTGTGGATCGGTTGACGAAATCAGCCCATTTTCTAGCTATGAGAGCTACCGATACTCTGAGCCAGTTAGCGAACCTATATGTGGGCGAGATAGTGAGGCTACATGGAATTCCAGTGAGCGTTGTTTCTGATAGGGATGCCCGCTTCACTTCTCACTTTTAGGAACGTTTTCAGGAAGCGATGGGGACCCAGTTGAATTTTAGCACTGCGTTTCATCCTCAGACAGATGGTCAGTCAGAGAGGACTATACAGACACTGGAGGATATGTTGAGAGCGTGTGCATTGAATTTTGGAGGCTCCTGGGATGATCATTTGCCACTCGAAGAGATCGCCTATAATAATAGTTTTCATGCGAGTATCGGGATGGCACCATATGAGGCATTGTATGGGCGTAGATGTCGTTCCCCTATTGGATGGGAAAAGGTTGGTGACAGATAGATCTTTACTCCCGACTTGGTTAGACAGGCATCTGAGGACATCCAATTAATATGTGAGAGGTTACGGACAGCTCAGAGCAGGCAAAAGAGTTATGCTGACAGGAGACGGAGGCCACTAGAGTTTGATGTGGGTGAGTCAGTGTTCTTAAAAGTTTCTCCTTCGAAGGGTATTATAAGGTTTGGTAAGAAGGGCAAGCTGTGCCCTAGATACATCGGACCCTTCAAGATTTTGGAGAGAGTAGGAGACAAGGTTTATAGGTTGGCATTGCCACCGGAGTTGGCAAGTGTTCATAACGTCTTCCACGTATCCATGTTGAGGAAGTACCACCCAGACCCGACACATGTGATAAGATATGAGCCATTGGAGCTCAATGAGGGTATGACATACATTGAGAAGCCAGTTCGAGTATTGGACAGAAAATAGAAGGTGTTGAGGACAAAGATAATTCCCTTGGTGAAGGTTCTTTGGCAACATCACACTGTGGAAGAAGCCACATGGGAATTGGAGAGTTTGAGGCGGGAGAAGTATCCTGAGTTGTTCACAGAATAATTGGTTCTAATTTGGAGGACCAAATTTTCTAAGTGGGGGAGAATGTGAGACCCCGTATATGTATAATGGTATATATGTACATAGAAATGTAAATAGAATTGTACTATGAATTCATAAGTGAAGTGTATGTGATGTAAGTCCATAAGTTATTGTATGCACTTGTAATAAGAGTTGTAATTGTACATACAAGTTATATTATGTATGAATGTAAAGAAATGGACTTAAAACATGTGGAGAATGTGAGTAGAATGGATTATGAGTAGTGTGGTAAAATGGAAGTAGAATAGCATAAGTTGTGCACTTCCATTTGGTTTATATCGTATACTTTTGGTTATATAAGGATTCCACACAAGTTTTAATAGGAATAACGTATGTATGGATGTCATTGTCAAGCCTCAAAGATGAATGAATGAGAAAATGATCATGGTAGCAAATTAAGGATGTTTGAGTATGAGTTGCTGCAGAAGAACTACAAAAAATCTGAAAACTATGAAGGGCAGATCGATCTCATGGGATGAGAGATCGATCTGGAAGAGCCAGAATGCTCTTATTTGGGCAATGGAATAGAGCAGATCAATCTCTAATGGAGCCAGATCGATCTCCTAAGCATTCTGTAATGAAAAG
The DNA here is from genome assembly GCA_033439115.1 of Firmiana major. Classification (NCBI taxonomy): domain Eukaryota; kingdom Viridiplantae; phylum Streptophyta; class Magnoliopsida; order Malvales; family Malvaceae; genus Firmiana; species Firmiana major. The sequence goes on along the minus strand of CM065895.1, from coordinate 35,603,240 downwards.
ATCGATCCTCAAGCACCCAGATCGATCTCCTTAGCTCTCCGTTTGGGAGCAGATCGATCTCATGCTTTGACAGATCGATCTCATGCTTAAAATACCGTGAAAATGGGGGATTTAAGGGGACCAAATCGATCTCCTCAAGCTATTTCTATAAAAGGAGTGTTGAAAATCTGAAAATTTTGGGAAAACATCATTCTTCCATTTTCAACCCAAAAACCTAACTTTCTCTCTCTAAAATCAGCCATTTTCAGTAAGATTTGAAGAGAGACCATTAGAGGCAAAGTTGTTCCTATCAAAGAGAAGAACAACGTAGTTGGAAGGCATTTTCTCATTGTTGGTATTGAAGGAGTTAAGGGCATTTCCATTTGGAGCAAGAAGAGAAATCAGATTTGGTAAGATTCTAACACTCCAACTATGGTACATTGTCTATTTAATTGATTTTAGAGTTGTTTGGCATGAGTATGGATGGTTAGAAACTATCTAAATGCATTGGAATGTTATGACCTAGAAAATGGATTGAACCTAGTGTGAGAAAGTGGAATGTTTGGAGGTTAATGAGAAATGGGATATGTAGAAGTTAATAATAGTGTTATGGATATGATTTTAAGATGTTGTTGGTGAATAAATTGTAAGATTTACCTAAAATGGGTAAAATGTGGATTAAGGCATTGGTAAAATGCATAAGTGAACTATATTGAATAGTGAGGTCAAATATGGGTTAAAAACATTAACTCAATTGATTTGGATGAATGAATCGCAGCTTCTGAGGATACGCCGGAGTGAGTTGAGCCAAGAGCGTGAGAAGCTAAGAGGAGAATAGTCACACCAAGTAAATCGAGGTAAGGGAATTGTGTGGACCCTTAGAGATATCTGTGCGCAATTTGGGTGCATTAAATGCTTTGCTAGAATGCATGAGACATTAGGAAATGATGTTGGGTGATTGAAGGGCAAAAGTTGGGTGTTTGACAAAATGTGCATGAAAACAAAAGCATATTGCTTTGAAAATCATGTTTTATTGATTTTTAGCAAATGATTGGTAGGTTGGCTGACATTGAAATGATTTGCAAAAGAAATGAGTATGTTTTGGTTTTGTTAACCATACTTTGCAAAGTTTTGAGCCACCTACATGATTTCGTGAGTATGAAAGTGTGCTAGAGTATGACTCGCACGAGATTTGACGTGTTTTATACACATGAGTGATAGAGGCACTGGTTTTCACATGGATTTCATATTTGTTTTGGCATTGTGCTTAGAGTTTATCTCGCACTAGATGCCCACCTTACATGTTGCCGTGTTTGGAGCTTCGAGTAGACTGGGTGTCACATCGATTAAATAGGCTCACATGTGCATTGCTTTGACATGATTAATTAGCCGTGTTAGGAGCTTCGGGTAGACAAGAGGTTTTACCGATTAAATAGGCTCACACGTGCGTTTGAGATGTGGCATGATATGATGTGTTGATTGGGTCCATGGAGTACGTTGTACCGTGCATGTACCATGGAGTACGTTGTACCGTGTTGAGTTGTTATGCGCTGTCTTCGGATGAGATCTGCTATGGACCGACGGGTAGGATTTGACCCACCTCCCGTGTGGAAGTAGATAGTGGTGATATCCCACACACCTGATCCGTGTAGCCGGTATCACAGTTTATGTACATAGGCCTTGAGGTTATTACCTGTTGTTGAACTGCCTATCTCACATGTCTATTGCTTTGAGAATAAATCCATGTTTGAAATGATTTGTGGGTCAGGAAAGTCCAAGGGATGGGCTGAGACCTGACCAGTGTTGGATTGATTTGTTAATGGTTTTTAAAGTGCACGGATGCATGATATTTAATGTCATGCTTTATTGTGAAAATGCATGATGTTTAATGCCATGCTTTATTGTGAAAATGCATGATGGTTAATGCCATGCTATTTGAGAAAATGCATGATGGGTAATACCATGCTTTTATTGTGAATTATGCATGATGATTTATATCATGCTTTGCGTTGAAATGTGCACTGGATTTTAATAGCATGAATGCTTTACATACCATTAACGCAATCATACACTCATGTTTTGAGATAAATGATGAATTAAATGCTTTTGAGCATGGCATTATGATCACGTAGATAGTGCAGTATCTACCTATTCGCATGATTGCCTTACTGAGCATGTGGTTTGCTCACCCCCCTTATTTTCCCCCTCTCTACAGAGTGTTGAGTATAGATTGAGCGTGACTGGAGGCGTTCCCTTTTGGTAATCCGCTGCATCCCATCGCTAAAGGTATACACACTATTGAAATTTTATATCTAAACTTACGATAGCACAGTAGCATTTTGTATGTAACTATTGGGGATGTAAAACAATGTAAACACATGTAACATGTCACGACCCTCAACTTACCAAAATACGTACAAATTTTTCGCATTTTCATGCATCAATCCTTAATCATCCTTCCTCGATCGTGAACAACCACACACTTAACAGTTGGGCTGTGTGTCGACGTCTAACTCACTCCACCATACCAATTCAATTTGAAACATTATTTATGAGTAAACACTTGTATAAATGTATATATATCAGAGTTGATACATGTGTTTATATTGTTTTACATCCCCAGTGGTTACATACAAAATGCTACTGTGCTGTCTAGTTTAGATACAAAACAATCAAGGTGTGTATACCTTTAGCGATGGGATGCAGCGGAATTACCAAAAAGGGAACGCCTCCAGTCACGTCCAATCTATACTCAAATCTCCGTAGAGAGGGGAAAATAAGCGGGGGTGAGCAAACCACACGCTCAGTAAGGCAATCATGCGAACAGGTAGATACTGCACTATCTACGTGATCGTGATGCCATGCTTAAAAGCATTTAATTCATTGTTTATCTCAAAACATGAGTGTATGATTGTGTTAATGGTATGTAAAGCATTCATGCTATAGAAATCAAGTGCACATGTCAACTCAAAGCATGGTATAAATCATCATGCATAATTCACAATAAAAGCATGGCATTACCCATCATGCATTTTCACAATAAAGCATGGCATTAAACATCATGCATCCGTGCACTTTAGAAACCATTAACAAATCAATTCATCACTGGTCAGGTCTCGGCCCATCCCTCGGGCTTTCCTGACCCACAATCATTTCAAACATGGATTTAATCTCAAATAGCAGTAGACATGTGAGATAGGCAGTTCAACAATAGGTAATAACCTCAAGGCCTATGTACATAACCTGTGATACCGGCTACACGGATCAGGTGTGCGGGATATCACCACCATCTGCTTCCACACGGGAGGTGGGTCAAATCCTACCCGCCGGTCCATAGCAGATCTCGTCCGAAGATGGCACATCACAACTCAACACGGTACAATGTACTCCATGCTACATGCACGGTACGACGTACTCCGTGGACCCAATCAACACATCATATCACGCCACATCTCAAACGCACGTGTGAGCCTATTTAATCGGGGCGACCTCTTGTCTATCCGAAGCTCCTAACACGGCTAATTAATCATGTCAAAACAATGCACGTGTGAGCCTATTTAATCGATGTGACACCCAGTCTACTCGAAGCTTCAAACACGGCAACATACAAGGTGGGCATCCAGTGGGAGACAAACTCGAGCACAATGCCAAAACAATTATGAAATCCACGTGAAAACTAGTGCCTCTTGCACTCTTTCATACTCACGAAATCATGTAGGTGGCTCAAAACTTGCAAAATATGATTAACAAAACCAAAACACACTCATCTCTTTTGCAAATCATTTCAATGTTAGCCAACCTACCAATCATTTGCTAAAAAGCAATAAAACATGATTTTCAAAGCAATATGCTTTTGTTTTCATGCACATATCTCAAACTCCCAATTTTTACCCTTCAATCACCCAACAACATTTCCTAATCTCATGCATTCTAGCAAAACATTTAAGCGCCCAAATTGCGTACAGATATCTCTAAGAGTCCACACAATTTCCTTACCTCGATTTACTTGGTGTGACTCCCTTCCTTTTAGCTTCTCACGCTCTTGGCTCAACTCGCCTCGGCGTATCGTCGGAAGCTGCGATTCATTCATTAAATCGATTGAGTTAACGTATTTAACCCATAATTGACCTCACTAGTCAATATTATTCACTTATGCATTTTACAAATGCCTTAATCCACATTTTACCTCTTTTAGGCAAATCTCACAATTTATCCACCAACAAAATCTTAAAATCATACCCATAACACTATTAATAACTTCTATATATATCTCATTTCTCATTAATCTCCATCAATTTCACTTTCTCACACTAAACTATTTCTAGGTCAAAATCATTCCAATGCATTCTAGATAGTTTCTAACCATCCATACTCATGCCAAACAACTCCAAAATAAATTAAATAAATAATGTACCATAGTTGGAGTGTTAGAATCTTACCAAATTGATTTCTCTTCTTGCTCCAATGGCAATGCCCTTAACTCCTTCAATACCAACAATGGGAAAATGCTTTCCAACTATGTTGTTCTTCTCTTTGATAGGAACAACTTTGTCTCTAATGGTCTCTCTTCAAACCTCACTGAAAATGGCTGATTTTTTTGAGAGAAAGTTAGGTTTTTGGGTTGAAAGTGGAAGGTTAGTGTTTTTCCCGAAATTTTCTGATTTTCAGCACTCCTTATATAGAATTAGCTTGAGGAGATCGATCTGGTCCAAGAGGAGATCGATCTGGTCCCTTAAAATCCCTCTTTTTCACGGCATTTTTAAGCCTGAGATCGATCTGTCGAAGCATGAGATCGATCTGGCTCCATTGGAGATCGATCTGCTCTATTCTTTTGCCCAAATAAGAGCATTCTGGCTCTTCCAGATCGATCTCTCATCCCATGAGATCGATCTGCCCTTCAAAATTTCCAGATTCTCTGCAGTTCCTCTGCAACAACACTTACCAAACATCCTTAATTTGCTACCATGATCATTTCCTCATTCATTCATCTTTGAGACTTGAAAATGACATCCATCCTCACTTCATACACATTAAAACTTGTTTAGGATCTTTGTATGACTAATGGTACTTAATATAAACAAAAATGGAAGTGCACATCTTATGTAATTCTACTTCCATTTTACCAAACTATTCATAATCCATTCTACACACATTCTCCACATGTTTAAGTCCATTTCTACACACTTATACATAATGAAACTTGTATGTACGATTACCACTCTCATTACAAGTGTGTACATTACTTATGGACTTACATCACATATACTTCACTCATAAATTCATAGTACAACTCTATTTACACTTCTATGTACATATATACCCTTATACATATACGGGGTCTCACATAACAACTCTGATATATATACATTTATACAAGTGTTTACTTATGAATAATATGCAAATTGAATTGGTATGGTGGAGTGAGTTAAACGTCGACACACCGCCCAACTATTGAGGAGAGTTGCTGTTCACGATTGAGGTAAGGATGAATGATAAATGATGCATGAAAATGCGAAAACATTTGTACATATTTTGGTAAGTTGAGGGTCATGACACATTGGGCCTCACAAAACCCTTATCAAGCAATTCTTGCAACATATTCTTCAATTCTTATAATTCAACTGGTGCCATTCTATAAGGAGATTTAGTGTGAGACCTCACGTATGTATGACTTGATTATATGTTAAAGGAATTATAAGACAGATGATTTTTGGATCATATAAATGTGAATGGATTGTAAATGGGATAAATGAGTTTCATGATACAAGTAATGGTTAAATAAGGGTTGAAGTGGCCCCAAGCTAAATGAATGGAACATAATGCATCGACTGTGAATTTTGTGTATCCTTTTTGATTTCAAGTAGTACACACAAGTTCCATAACATGAAACTAATAAGAAATGAACCTTTCCATGTTCAAAGTGTGAATAGATTGCAAAATGACTAGTGAAGCAATCAAATGCAAGTTTTCCTTTGGAAATTTTAGAAAAATTATAGCAAAAATCCTGCAAATGAAGGCCAGATCGATCTCCTATTTAAGACAGATTGATCCCTTGTTCAAGCAGAACAATTCTGAGTTGATTCTTCCATGAGCAGATCGATCTGCCCATTGGGCAGATCGATCTCCCTAATAAGCAGATCGATCTACATTTGCTTCTGCCTAGCATAGATCGATCCCTTCCTAAGTGTAGATCGATCTCCATTTGCTTTTGCTTATAGCAGATCGATCTCTCCCCATGAGCAGATCGATCTCCAGTGCCTAGCAAGGATCGATCTCTTCCCCCAAAGAGCAGATTAATCTAACCTTTCATGCCTGAACATCTCGGTAGTTCAAAACTAAGGGAAGATCGATCTTTACCCTAGCAGATCGATCTCATCACCCCTGTTCTAGAAAAATCGGACGGCCAAACCTAATTCTTAAGCAAATCAACCATCCCCCTCCATTTTTACCCAAAATACCAAGCTTTCTCTCTCTAGAATACCATACCATAATTCTTAATAGCTTGAAATCAGCATTTGGCTTGTTGTATTGAAGGAGCAAAAGGATCTTCCAATTTCGGACAAGAGAAAAGTCAAGCTAGGTGAGTTTTCATTACACCAACTCTAAGTATGCATATTAAGATGTTGTTAGGAGTAGATTGGTGTATGTATCTGTGAGACCCCGTATATGTATAGCTATGTATGTAGGAACATGGGAATGTAAATAAAATCATAAGTAAAATGATGTATTGTAATGTGAAGTGTATGCAATGTAAGTTCATAAGATTATGTACGCACTTGTAGTAAGAATTGTGATTATACGTACAAGTTGCATTACGAATGAGTAGGAAGAAATGAATTTGAATACGAGAAGAATGTGATCGAAATGGAATATGAGTAGTATAGTAAAATGGAAGGAAAGATTTACATAAGTGTATATTTCCATTTGAGCAATATCGTATACATTTGGTCATACAAAGATTCTACACAAGTTTTAATGTGTAAGTAGTGAGGATGGATCCCATTTTGAAGTCTCATAGATGAATGAATGAGAAAATGATCATGGTAGTAAATTAAGGGTGTTTGGTAAGAGTTATTGCAGAAAAACTGCAGGAAATCTGGAAATTGCGAAGGCCAGATCGATCTCATAGGATGAGAGATCGATCTGGGAGAGCCAGAATGCTCTTATGTGAGAAATGGAAGACAACAGATCGATCTCCAAAGGAAGCAGATCGATCTCCTTAGCTCTCGGGTTGGGAGAAGATCGATCTCCCCTAAGACCAGATCGATCTCTCTAGGTCTCGGGTTGGAAGCAGATCGATCTCCCATAAGACCAGATCGATCTCCTTAAGCTTCTGTTTGACAGCAGATCGATCTCCAGCCTCGACAGATCGATCTCCTACCTTTAAAACGTCTCAGAAAAGAGAGATTTTTGAGGAACAGATTGATCTCCACCCAAGAAAGATCGATCTCATCAAGTCAAACCTATAAATGGGAGCAGTTGGATCATCAGAATTTCGGGACAAACATTTCCATTTCACTTCAACTCAAAGAAATCTAGTTTCTCACTCCTAAATCCAGCCATTTTCAGTGAGATTTAAGGAGAGGCTATTAGAGACAAAGTTGTTCACATCAAAGAGAAGAATAACATAGTCTAGAGGCATTTCCCTATTTGAAGGATTGAAGAAATAGAGGGCAATCCTAATTGGAGCAAGAGGAAATCCAATGAGGTAAGATCTAATGCACAAATCTAAGTACATTGAGTTAGTTAATGATTATAAAGATATTTGGGTGTGCATATTGTGAATAGAATTACCTAAAATGATATGAAATGACTATAGCTTAGAAATAGTCAAGTGTGAGAAAGTGGAGTGTGGGAGTATTTTTGATGAATGGGATATCTTGAGTGGATGAGTATGTTGTGGAAATGGTTTGGAAATGTTGATATTAGGATAAATTGGGAGATTTACCACAAAGGGTAAAAATGTGAAATTAAGGCATTGGATAAATGCTTAGTTGAATAAGAGTTAGAAACATTAACTCAAATGTTGGTGGATGAATTTCAGTTTCGGATGATACGCCGGAGCAAGTCGAGATGAGAACGCAAGAAGCGTAAAGGCGGATAGTTGCACACAAGTAAAACGAGGTAAGGGACTGTGTGTTAGCTATAGAGATGTTCGTACGTAATTACAGCAATTTCGTAGATATATTGCTAGGACTAGTACGATATTATAAGTTTATGAAATGATGTGGAAATATGAAAAGTACTATGATGTATATATATGTATTGAGAAATGGGATAGGGTAAGGAAATAGCATGATATGCATGTTTTCAATGAAATTCTCAATTTTACATGGTTATTGATGATTGAGAAATGTTGATGATAGTCTGGCTAATTTTACATGTTTTGGCATGAAAAGGCATGCTATGTGAATAAACGTGTTTTGAGTTTTTAAAAAGAGAAAATAGCCATCTATCAGTTTTGAGATGAGATTTGGTGTTGAAGCGTTAGCTCACACCCGGTTTAAAGCCTTGATGTACTGTGCGGGAGATTAACTCGCACGGAGGTTTTGAGAAAGTGCGAGAACTATGCTCGTACCTGTTTTGTTGAGTTAAGGTAAACCTGGGGGTCTGGGACCCAAGGGGATACCAGCCGACGGCCAATTGAACGGGCTGGGCCTTAACGATAGATCGTACCGCGCTGGAGCTTTGCGTTGACTGTGTGTCACGCTGCTTGCTCGCCTGGTATATGAGACATGGTTTAAGGATAAAAAGTCCATCGGAGTTGGAGTATGGACTTGGGTCCACGGTTGTACGTAGAATAGTGTAGTCACCCGTTGGTATACTATGTACCGTGCTGGGTGCACGTGAGTACGAGTATCGCGTAGATGACACACGACGTATCTTCACCGTGAGTATACGAGGAGATGAGGTGGATTGAGATGAGCCGGAGGTAGGACTGACCCATCCCCCTTCAGGCGAAGTGATACCCTGTGCACACCCGATCAGTGAGGCCTGGGATCACTGACTGTGGCCATAAGTCGTGGATATTTGATTGCCTAAAATTCCATGCCTGTCTCAGAGAATCGAGAAACAGAGACAATCTCAGAAAAAGAAAGAGATTTGTGAAAGAGAATGATTTGAGAAGTGAAAGAGGTGTTGTGTTTTAATAAATCTCCGATTTCACATTCGTGCCATGGGGGCACTATTTATGAACATGTTTTAAATGGAAGTTTGACATTTGATTTACACGAAAATGCTCTTGAGAAATATGTATTTAAATGCATTGTTCGTATGATATTTCCATTTATAACGAAAACATGGTTTTGGTTTATGCATGCATGGGCTATGTAGGTAGTACGATATCTACCTGCTAGCATACATTTCCTTACTGAGCCGTGGTTTGCTCATCCCACTATTTTTCCCCCTCCAGGTACTGAGAAGTAAGAGAGCGGTGGTCTCTAAGTCTTTTGTGTTGAACAGCTCCCACAATCCGCAAAGGTATAAGATTTGTATACACGAGTATTTTGTATCTAATATATCGTATCGCACAGTTATATCTTGGAATTGTAATCAGTATTATGGGGATGATATGTAAACACTTGGTATTTATACAATTAATTTTGTGTATTTACACACACACTTGGGAGTGTGAATTTAAGTTTTAAATATTTCGCTGTAAATAAATAAATTTTTAGTAATTGCATCTTCTCACAGCCCAACCGTAGTAGAGAATGTATGGATAGAAGGGTTCCCGAAAGCGGAGCATGACAGGCTTGGTATCAGAGCATGGTTGGTCTGATGTGAGTTGGTGCTTAGGACTAAGAAAACATACATCCCCAAGTTACTGTGCGATATTTAGGTACAAATGTGTATACGGAGCTGGTAGTAAATTAAATGTTTGTTATAACGCAGGAAAGTTATCAGGCTAGTGAGTTATGCCTGAGAGACACCGCAATAGGGGAGAGAGCTCGAGGGCTCGAGGGCAAAATGACAGGACTGAGAGGCACAGTAGATCATCCTCTAGTCATGAGCCCCAGGAACAAATAGAGGCTTCTGATCCTCGGATAACTCGATTGGAGGAAGACATGCGCACGATGATGACCATGATGGGTCAGATCATGGCTAGGTTTGAGGGTACACCTGGTACAGCAGGACAGGCTGCACCGAATCCCCCAGCAGCTGCACCTGAACCTGAGAATGTTGCACCTGCGCAAGCTGAACCGGCTAGGCCACGGGAACCTCATATTCGATCGGTACCTCCTCCAGTAGCCCCACAGCAGTATGATGATGATTTGGGGTATGGATACGACTGTGATATGGAGAGATTGAGGCACTTTATGGACTTTAAGCCTCCTTCGTTTAGCGGGGTAAAGGATCCGAAGGGTGGCTGAGGACTGGATCAGTCAAATGGAGAAGTTATTCGACTTCTGTAGATGTTCAGCTACGGAGAGAGTAGCACTTGCGGCCTTTGTATTGAGAGGCGAAGCAGAGCACTGGTGGAAGTCCGTCAGGCCGATGTTAAGAGCTCAAGGAATGGTTATCACGTGGGATATGTTCTTGGACGTTTTCAGAGAGCAATACATCCCAGATACTGCTCGACGGAGACTACAGATGGAATTTCTGAATCTGACTCAAGGGAATCGAACAGTTGATGAGTACGAGTCACGATTCACTTCACTGGGTCGATATGATCCGGACTCGATCAGGAGTGAAGCTGTCAGAGTCCGTAGATTTGTGGATGGACTGAGGCCTTCGATCCGAGCGAAGTTGGCCCCATTTGATGTCGCTACATATAGAGAGGCAGTGCGACGGGCCCAGTTATGCGAGCAGGATCATGACTTGCAGATTTCTGAATTTAGTTGGAGTAAGGACAAGGGTCCGAGGAAGCTGGGAGATGGCAAGAGTGCCAAATTTAGTCGAAAATTCATGAGTAAACGTCGGAGAGAGGTAGATGAGTTCCAGAAAAAGATTGCTAGACCTTTTATGCCTCCGACTCAGACACCAGCCAGGGGTATAGTGATTGGTGGACCCCAACCGACTACAGATCAGTGTAGGCTATGCGGTCGATACCATGGTGGTAGGCCATGTCATCTTCAGGGTACCCGATGTTTCAGATGTGGTAAATTTGGACATTATGCCAGAGAGTGCCCGGAGATAGTTGAGGCAGTTCCACAAAGGGGTAAAGAGCCAGAGAGGGTTCCTACAGTTGCACCTCCTGCAAGAAAGAAAGCCTCGGCTGAAGAGAAAGGAAAACAAGTTGTGGGTCAAGGCAGGGTGTATGCGATAGACCAGGCATCGGCTGATACCTCTTCTGAAGTGATAAAAGGTACAATCTTGATTTTCAATCTAGAGGTTATAGCTTTGTTTGATTCTGGAGCTACGCATTCCTTCATATCACCTGCATGTGCATCTAAGTTAAAAGGTTTTGTAGAACCCACATACTTGAGTAGGACCTTACTAATAAGTACTCCAATGAGAGTTAGCCAATTAGTTGAGCAAGTGTATAAAGATTGTAAAGTGAGGGTGGGAGATAAGTGCATGACAGCCAACTTGATTTTGTTGAATATGTATGACATTGATGTAATTTTGGGAATGGATTGGTTAGCCGCCAATCATGCTGTCATAGACTGTCGTTCTAAGTCCATTAAGTTTTCTCTACCTGAAGAATGTGTTGTAAGATTTTAAGAGAAGAAATGAAATCTTAAATTTTGTATTAAGTAAAGTACTTTGGTATAAATGGCTTGAGTGTTGTTTTGAAGGTTTTGTTGCTTATGTGGTGGATTTGAACAAAGTACATCCGGATATGGAGGACATCTCAGTGGTCAGAGAATTCCCTGATGTCTTTCCAGATGATCTACCAGGATTGCCACCTGATAGAGAAATGGAATTCGGTATAGACTTGACGCCTGGAACCGAACCAATATCTAAGTCACCATATAGGATGGCCCCAGTTGAGTTAGAGGAATTAAGGAAACAGCTGCAAGAGTTGTTAGAGAAGGGGTTCATAAGACCGAGCGTCTCGCCATGGGGAGCTCCGGTATTATTTGTGAAGAAGAGAGATGGGAGCCTCAGGTTGTGCATTGACTATCGGATGTTAAACAAGGCTACCATCAAGAATAAGTACCCCTTGCCACGCATTGACGATTTATTGGATCAGCTTCGGGGAGCACAGATCTTCTCCAAGATAGATCTGAGGTCTGGGTATCATCAATTGAAGATTCGGAAGGAGGATGTGCCCAAGACAGCATTTCGTACCCGTTATGGCCATTACGAATTTTTAGTGATGCCTTTTGGGTTGACCAATGCGCCGGCAGCTTTTATTGCTCTAATGAACGAAGTATTCAAGCCATACCTGGACCAATTCGTAATTATTTTTATTGATGACATATTGGTGTATTCAAGGTCCAGAGAAGAGCATGAGCAGCACTTAAGGATTATTTTGCAGACCCTTCGAGAGAAAAGGTTATATGCCAAGCTTAACAAATGTGACTTTTGGCTAGAACAGATTTCTTTTCTAGGCCATGTTATATCGAAGGATGGGGTGTCAGTAGATCCATCCAAGATTGAGGCAGTTGTTCAGTGGGAACAACCTAGGACAGTCACAGAGATCAGAAGTTTTCTGGGATTGGCTGGTTACTACAGGAGATTTGTAGAAGGTTTCTCTAGATTAGCTTCTCCATTGACACGTCTTACGAGGAAAAGTGTGGAGTTTTTATGGGATGAAGCTTGTGAGAGGAGTTTTCAGGAACTTAAGCGTAGATTAACTACCGCGCCAGTTCTTGTCATCCCTAACAGTTCGGGGAATTACTCGGTGTATACTGATGCTTCGCATCAAAGACTAGGCTGTGTTTTGATGCAAGATGGAAGGGTAGTAGCTTATGGATCTAGACAGCTGAAAGATCATGAGAAGAACTACCCCACTCACGATTTGGAGTTAGCGGCCGTAGTGTTTGCGTTGAAGATATGGCGCCACTACTTGTATGGTGAGAGATTTCAGATCTTTACGGATCATAAGAGTCTGAAATATCTATTCTCACAAAAGGAGTTAAACATGAGACAGAGGAGGTGGTTGGAACTCCTCAAGGACTATGATTGTGAGATCTTATACCACCCGGGGAAGGCAAATGTGGTTGCCGATGCATTGAGTCGGAAGAGTCTCGGGTTGGTATCTCATATGATGGTTAGAGAGCACGAGTTGTTGGAACAATTCACGAACCTTAGTCTGGATATGACCCTACATGAGATTGGCAGCTATGGGATCATTGCTAGCTTGAGATTAGAACCGGAGTTGATTGAGAGAATCCGACAAGCTCAGCAAATCGATCAATGGTGTATTGTCATGATTAGCCAAATCCGGAAAGGGAAGGGTGCTGATTTTATATTGAGTCCAGATGGAATACTAAGGTTTGGAGATAGAATATGTGTTCCTAAGGATGTAGAGCTGAGAAAGCTGATCTTATCAGAGGCACACTCGTCGAGATATACGATACACCCGGGGAGTAGTAAGATGTATCAAAATCTCCGAAAAGTATATTGGTGGTCTGGAATGAAGAGAGACATAGCTGAGTATGTCGCTAGATGTCTCATTGTCAGCAAGTAAAAGTCGAACATCAGAAACCAGGAGGATTATTACAACCTCTATCGATACCAACATGGAAGTGGGAGCATGTCACCATGGATTTTGTGATGGGGTTACCGAGAACCCGTAAGAACCATGATGCGATATGGGTGATAGTAGATCGGTTAACGAAATCGGCACATTTCTTAGCCATGAGATCTACTGATACATTAAGTGCACTGGCGAACCTGTATGTGCGAGAAATAGTGAGATTGCATGGAGTCCCAGTGAGTGTTGTTTCTGATAGGGATGCCCGCTTCACTTCCCACTTTTGGGGACATTTCCAGGAAGCGATGGGGACCCAGTTGAGTTTTAGCACCGCTTTTCATCCTCAGACAGATGGTCAGTCAGAGAGGACTATACAGACCCTGGAGGATATGTTGAGAGCGTGTGTGCTGGATTTTAGAGGTTCATGGGACGATCACTTGCCATTGATTGAGTTCGCCTACAATAACAGTCATCACTCAAGTATTGGTATGGCCCCTTATGAGGCACTATACGGTCGTAGATGCCGATCGCCCATTGGTTGGGAAGAAGTTGGTGACAGACAATTGCTCGCCCCCGATTTGGTTAAGCAAGCCTCCGAGGATGTTCAGATAATATGCGAGAGACTGCGAACAGCTCAAAGTCGACAAAAGAGCTACGCTGACAAGAGACGGAGACCACTTGAGTTTGATGTTGGCGAGTCTGTATTTTTGAAAGTATCTCCTTCTAAGGGAATAATGAGGTTTGAAAAGAAAGGAAAATTAAGTCCTTGTTACATTGGTCCCTTCGAGATTTTGGATAGAGTGGGAGAAGGAGCATATAGGCTAGCCTTACCACCTGAGCTAGCAGAAGTCCACAATGTCTTCCACGTTTCTATGCTTCGGAAGTACTACCCGGATCCGACATGTAATTAATTATGAGCCGTTGGAGCTCAAGAAAGATATGTCGTATGTCGAGAGACCGATCAGGGTGTTGGACAGGAAAGAGAAGGTGTTGCGGAACAAGACGATTTCATTGGTTAAGATTTTGTGGCAACATCACACTGTGGAAGAGGCCACATGGGAACTGGAAAGTTTGATGCGGGAAAAGTATCCCGAGTTATTCACAGATTGAATTGGTTCTAATTTGGAGGACCAAATTCTTTAAGTGGGGGAGAATGTGAGACCCCGTATATGTATAGCTATGTATGTAGGAACATGGGAATGTAAATAAAATCATAAGTAAAATGATGTATTGTAATGTGAAGTGTATGCAATGTAAGTTCATAAGATTATGTACGCACTTGTAGTAAGAATTGTGATTATACGTACAAGTTGCATTACGAATGAGTAGGAAGAAATGAATTTGAATACGAGAAGAATGTGATCGAAATGGAATATGAGTAGTATAGTAAAATGGAAGGAAAGATTTACATAAGTGTATATTTCCATTTGAGCAATATCGTATACATTTGGTCATACAAAGATTCTACACAAGTTTTAATGTGTAAGTAGTGAGGATGGATCCCATTTTGAAGTCTCATAGATGAATGAATGAGAAAATGATCATGGTAGTAAATTAAGGGTGTTTGGTAAGAGTTGTTGCAGAAAAACTGCAGGAAATCTGGAAATTGCGAAGGCCAGATCGATCTCATAGGATGAGAGATCGATCTGGGAGAGCCAGAATGCTCTTATGTGAGAAATGGAAGAGAACAGATCGATCTCCAAAGGAAGCAGATCGATCTCCTTAGCTCTCAGGTTGGGAGAAGATCGATCTCCCCTAAGACCAGATCGATCTCTCTAGGTCTCGGGTTGGAAGCAGATCGATCTCCCATAAGACCAGATCGATCTCCTTAAGCTTCTGTTTGACAGCAGATCGATCTCCAGCCTCGACAGATCGATCTCCTACCTTTAAAACGTCTCAGAAAAGAGAGATTTTTGAGGAACAGATCGATCTCCACCCAAGAAAGATCGATCTCATCAAGTCAAACCTATAAATGGGAGCAGTTGGATCATCAGAATTTTGGGACAAACATTTCCATTTCACTTCAACTCAAAGAAATCTAGTTTCTCACTCCTAAATCCAGCCATTTTCAGTGAGATTTAAGGAGAGGCTATTAGAGACAAAGTTGTTCACATCAAAGAGAAGAACAACATAGTCTAGAGGCATTTCCCTATTTGAAGGATTGAAGAAATAGAGGGCAATCCTAATTGGAGCAAGAGGAAATCCAATGAGGTAAGATCTAATGCACAAATCCAAGTACATTGAGTTAGTTAATGATTATAAAGATATTTGGGTGTGCATATTGTGAATAGAATTACCTAAAATGATATGAAATGACTATAGCTTAGAAATAGTCAAGTGTGAGAAAGTGGAGTGTGGGAGTATTTTTTATGAATGGGATATCTTGAGTGGATGAGTATGTTGTGGAAATGGTTTGGAAATGTTGATATTAGGATAAATTGGGAGATTTACCACAAAGGGTAAAAATGTGAAATTAAGGCATTGGATAAATGCTTAGTTGAATAAGAGTTAGAAACATTAACTCAAATATTGGTGGATGAATTTCAGTTTCGGATGATACGCCGGAGCAAGTCGAGATGAGAACGCAAGAAGCGTAAAGGCGGATAGTTACACACAAGTAAAACGAGGTAAGGGACTGTGTGTTAGCTATAGAGATGTTCGTACGTAATTACAGCAATTTCGTAGATATATTGCTAGGACTAGTACGATATTATAAGTTTATGAAATGATGTGGAAATATGAAAAGTACTATGATGTATATATATGTATTGAGAAATGGGATAGGGTAAGGAAATAGCATGATATGCATGTTTTCAATGAAATTCTCAATTTTACATGGTTATTGATGATTGAGAAATGTTGATGATAGTCTGGCTAATTTTACATGTTTTGGCATGAAAAGGCATGCTATGTGAATAAACGTGTTTTGAGTTTTTAAAAAGAGAAAATAGCCATCTATCAGTTTTGAGATGAGATTTGGTGTTGAAGCGTTAGCTCACACCCGGTTTAAAGCCTTGATGTACCGTGCGGGAGATTAACTCGCACGGAGGTTTTGAGAAAGTGCGAGAACTATGCTTGTACCTGTTTTGTTGAGTTAAGGTAAACCTGGGGGTCTGGGACCCAAGGGGATACCAGCCGACAGCCAATTGAACGGGCTGGGCCTTAACGATAGATCGTACCGCGCTGGAGCTTTGCGTTGACTGTGTGTCACGCTGCTTGCTCGCCTGGTATATGAGACATGGTTTAAGGATAAAAAGTCCATCGGAGTTGGAGTATGGACTTGGGTCCACGGTTGTACGTAGAATAGTGTAGTCACCCGTTGGTATACTATGTACCGTGCTGGGTGCACGTGAGTACGAGTATCGCGTAGATGACACACGACGTATCTTCACCGTGAGTATACGAGGAGATGAGGTGGATTGAGATGAGCCGGAGGTAGGACTGACCCATCCCCCTTCAGGCGAAGTGATACCCTGTGCACACCCGATCAGTGAGGCCTGGGATCACTGACTGTGGCCATAAGTCGTGGATATTTGATTGCCTAAAATTCCATGCCGTCTCAGAGAATCGAGAAACAGAGACAATCTCAGAAAAAGAAAGAGATTTGTGAAAGAGAATGATTTGAGAAGTGAAAGAGGTTTTGTGTTTTAATAAATCTCCGATTTCACATTCGTGCCATGGGGGCACTATTTATGAACATGTTTTAAATGGAAGTTTGACATTTGATTTACACGAAAATGCTCTTGAGAAATATGTATTTAAATGCATTGTTCGTATGATATTTCCATTTATAACGAAAACATGGTTTTGGTTTATGCATGCATGGGCTATGTAGGTAGTACGATATCTACCTGCTAGCATACATTTCCTTACTGAGCCGTGGTTTGCTCATCCCACTATTTTTCCCCCTCCAGGTATTGAGAAGTAAGAGAGCGGTGGTCTCTAAGTCTTTTGTGTTGAACAGCTCCCACAATCCGCAAAGGTATAAGATTTGTATACACGAGTATTTTGTATCTAATATATCGTATCGCACAGTTATATCTTGGAATTGTAATCAGTATTATGGGGATGATATGTAAACACTTGGTATTTATACAATTAATTTTGTGTATTTACACACACACCTGGGAGTGTGAATTTAAGTTTTAAATATTCCGCTGTAAATAAATAAATTTTTAGTAATTGCATCTTCTCACAGCCCAACTGTAGTAGAGAATATATGGATAGAAGGGTTCCCGAAAGCGGGGCATGACAGTATCATTGGATAAAACTACCTAGAATATGATGAATCAACAAAGACCTAAAAATATGTTAGTGTGAGAAAATGGGATATGGTGAAATTCTATGATGAATAGGTTATATCAAGGTGTTACAAATGTTATATGCATGATTTTGAGATTGTGTTGTGAAAGCAAATTATGGGATTGAACAAAGTGATGAAATGTGCATATATGATAATTGTGAAATGCATGAACGAATGGAGGAACTAAGGTTAGAGCATGCAAATCAAGTACTTGATTTGATAACTAAGTGAGCTACTAGCCAAATTGATTAGGAACGGTACAATGATGACCAAATGTGAAAATGGGCCAAGCTTAATACTATAAGGTCCAATAAGATATATCGATTGTGATGAAGTGATTGATGAATGTTTGCAGCTCCAACACGAGATTAGGAGCAAATTGGATTGGATGAGCTTCTAGCGGTGGAACTTATACTACGCTCGACGGGATTCAAGGTAAGGGGGTTTTATAAGTGCCTAGAGGTAGCTATACGTATTGTGAGGGGAATTAGCGGGCACAAATTTGTCTAGCTATTTAATAATGCATTAAGAATTTTTTAGAAAGGTTGAAAAAAAGAATAAGGAAAGAAAAGATGAGTTTACCTTGGTAGGAATTTTATGAAAAGGGTAGTAAGGATCCTAAAATAAATAGTAATTTCATGACCTTGATGCTTTCATGATGAAATGCTTTAATACGAATTGAATGAGAACATGTTGGCTATTTCTTTGTGTCTTTTCATGAAAAAACACAGATCATGTGCTAAGTTGTATCTTTGAAAATACTTGATTTTTAAACTAGAGCCATCTATCATATCTGTATGAGTGAAAACAATGCTGGAGCTTAGCTCGCACTAGATTTTGATGTTTTGATTCATGATGATAGTGCTGGAGCCCTGCTCGCACTAGGTTTTACTGATTTACTATGCATGAAAGCTGTACTGGTGTGTTGTTCGTACGAATATTTGACATGTTTTATAGAAAATTATGCTGATACCTCCAGTAGACTGTGTGTCACAGTGAGATGATACATCGCACACGTGTTTTGAGACATGAAATGGTTACCGGCATGGTATAGGGTGGCTAAGACATATGGAAGGCACCCCCGAACCACCATGTGGGCTAAGTCTTATAGTAGGCACCCCTGACAATGATGTGGACTAAGATCTATGGTAGGCACCCTTAGACCATGTGGGCCCAGGAAATAGTTGTATCGTGTATGTCACATGGAGTACGTTGTACCGTGTATTCTTGATGACTAGTTGGTTGAGTTATTGCACAAGTAGGGCTGACCTTACCTCTCGCTGCAGTTGTAATGCCACGCACATCGGGATCTGCGTAACCTAGGATCACAGGGATTTATACATGGCCATTATTCCAAATTTGTTTTTGAAATGTAACCTACATGCCTCAAGTAATATCATGTTTTAATGATAGAATTGGGTAGACCCGAAGGAGTTGTAACACCCGTGATTTTGTTTTAAAAGGAAATGTGTCACGACCCTCTATAACAATCTGTGACCTTTAGCTTACCACTTACAGTTGGGCTGTGATTCAGTATCCAATTCATATCTCATCCATTTTAGTTTAATACATTCATTTAATAGAGTAAAATAGAAACTGGACTTTTATAAATAAGTACGAAAGCATTTACATCAGTTTCTATTATATACATCCCCCAAAATACAAAATCCAAGCTTTAATGTGCATTAATTTACAGGATACCAAATTTTTCTCATCTCAAGTGTATATCTCTCTATACTGTTGGATGACCGGTGCAACACAATAGCAGGGACGACTGCAATGTACTCATTACTGAGTAGTATCTGTGGAGGAGGAAATAAGGGGGTGAGCATAACACGCTCAGTAACGAACATATGAAAGTAAGTAGATAACTATACTATCTACATGCTAATATACATATATATTCATTTTCCTTATCAAACATATGCATTTGTTTTAAAACAGCTTCCACCAAGGCGAAACCATTAATTCGCTAGATGGATATATGCATATTCACACTGTACCTCACAACTTCACACAGCATAATCTATTCACACAGTTCATACCTAGACAATACTTTACATTTAGTAAATCAACATATATTGAGACATAAATCATGGGTTATCATATCCCCAGACACAGATCAAGGGAAACATATGTCACCTCACACAGTAGTGACAATGTCATATCACTCAGATACATAAAGGACTTATGGCCATAGTCAGATTCTAGGCTACAATGATCAGGTGTGCGGGAACCCTACACTTGGGGAGGCGGATCAACCATCCCTTCAGCTCATACTCAACTCACGGCACATTGTACCTCATGGCTAACGTTCACAGTACATCGTGCTCCTATGGATCCTTATTACCCATTTCAGTTGTCTCAAAATCTCGTGCGAGCAGGTCAGTGCAAGTCACACAATAGTAGACGACGGCTCAAGCATGATTTTGTACTCATTACATCACATATATAAACCTCGTGTGAGCAAGTCAATGCAAAAACACACAGCAATACATGACGGCTCTAACATGGTTTTGCTTAACACACAACACAATCATAAAAACCCTTGTGTGAGCAACTCAGAGTAAGACACACGACATACTTGAGGCATCAAGCACAATATAATAGGAGATCACATACGAGCATAGTCAGAGCAAGACACACAGCGATACTCGAAGGCTCTAACATGATTCCCAAAATCTAGTGTGAGCAGCTTGAGTGGAACACACAACATCACCCGAGGCATCGAACACTCTTTTGCTTTCTTAAAAATCCTTTTAAAACTACGTGCGAGCAGGGCAGGTCAATCTACCGTTGCCACTAGGCTCTAGCACGGTTTCACACCAAAAAGAAATAGAAGGGACTCCATGTATAGTCATGAGTGAGAGGGCAAAATCTCCCTTCAATCACTCGTTAGAAACATTTCATGCACATGGTTCAACTGTGAGTCTGTCTATTATCATTTTTTTGCTCAAAACGTTTACAGAAACCTCTTTTCACAACAAGTATAGAAGTCATGCAACTCATACTCATAGACTTATTCTCATACATAGTTTTCTACCTAGATATACCAATATCTATATACTCATCGCATACATTCACACATAGCAAGTAAGAAAACATATGTATAGTTATCTCTATAGCTCGCATAAGTCCCTTACCTCGAATCACGCTTGAATCGCTTTCTTTCGATTTTCACTTCTCTGATCCGCTCTATCGATTCCAACGATATCTTTTGAAGCTAAAATTGTGTATCACACGCATCGGTGTATTGTCATATGCTTCATTTCACTTGCATGATTTCCAACTACATGCATTTGGCCATTTATACCATTTGGCCATTTAACTCATGTTTGAGAATCTTTCAAACTCCTCAAGTTTATTGATTCGTATTAAACCGGTATAAAGCTTATAATACCTCAATTTCATGATTTTCATTTCATTATGGCATTTCATCGAACACCATATATACTCACTTTCAACCATTTTTTTCTAGAACATGAACTTCATCCAACTATAATACAATCATGTATATATGCTTAATAACATTTTTTCATGCTTAAATCATCATTAAATCCAAGCTTACTTAACTATCTCATCTTTTCTCACATTTCACCATATATAGGTCATGGAGATTAAGCATGTTCTAGGATGTTTAAATCAACAATATATACACCAATCAACTCATAAAATTGTATAGCTTAACATACATGAGATTGATGCATTGAAATCTTACCAATCTCAGCTTTTCTCCTTTTGGCTGAATTTGGAGAAATCACCTTGTTTTCTTCAATCAAATAGTTTCACCACTTATTTTTAGACTAAGTTATTCTCCTCTTCACTATGAACAACTTTGCTAAACTAATCTCTCTCAATTTTGCATGAAAAGTGATGGTTTCCTATGGTGAAAAGCTAGGTTTCTTTGCTTAGAATCAAAGGTTTAATGTTTTCCTGTGACTTACAGTTCAGCAGGCCCTGTTTTATAGAAATTCTATTGATGAGATCGATCTCCATTAGTGAGGTATCGATCTGTTGCTGCTTTTCGCCTTCCAGAATTTAGTTTTCAAGCTTAAGACATCGATCTATCGAAGAATATGAGATCGATCTCTTCCAGGCTGAGAGCTTCACAGATCGATCTGGCAAGGTAATGAGATCGATCAGCTTCAGGCTGAGGCTTAAGGGGATCAATCTACTTGGACTAAGGATCGATTTCCTTCTTCAAAATGCCTCTAAGATCGATCTCCCTTGCATTGGAGATTGGTCTCCCTCTGTTCTGCAGCCATACTTAACCATTTTTTTTCTCCAATTCTCAAAGTTAACTTCATATCCATTTACCTTACTACTCATTTTGCATTCAATACACATTTTTCACTTAAAGAGGTCCATTTCTTATTATTCATACTTAATGAAACTTGCGTGTACATCACGAATTCACATAACAAGTATGTACATCGGATTCACAGACCTTACATCACTTATGATTTGTATTAGGTAAATGAATATTTACTTAGGAGATCATAAGGGTTACATTTGAAAATGCAGGTCTGACAAAATGTGATTTTATGTACAGGGTATTCCCGAAGGACGGGATTAGATTTGATTTAAATGAATTGTGATGAGTTTTGATATGATGAGCATAAGATGTTTTACATGATGATCTTCCATGTGATATCATGCCTGTTTTTTTATATGAGTTTTCATATACTATATACATATTCATGTGGCATGGTTTTAATCTCCCTCATGCTCAAGATATAAATGATTTTGATATCCTGTCATTATAAGCACGTAGATAGTGTAGCTGTCTACCTGCTTACATTATTTCCTTATTGAACGTGTGGTTGCTCACCATTTCACTTTCCATCCCTACAGAGCATCCATAGTGGTCGAGAGCGAGTAAAGACTTATACTCCCAATGTCCGCTGCTGCCCATCACTGAGAGGTATACACATTATTATCATTTTGTATCTAAACAAGTACAACACAGTAATGCTTTTGGAAATGTAAATTTGGGGGATGTAAATATTTGTAGCCACGTATAAATTGATAAAGTTCAATGTAAGCAAATCTATGTCTTTATAGTTATTGTGTATAAAATTTCAAGTGATATGGTTTATGGTAAGAGGTACCTAACTCTGAATCATGGCTCAACTATTTGGTGTTGGAAACTGTTTGCAACAGGGAAAGTTAACGAATAAAGCGAACAAATTTATAGTGATTTTGTCACGACCCAATTCCATTCTCTTTAACAGAAAATCACTGAAAATTTTTCGCGTTTTACTGTTACCTTACTCGGTCGTGAACTAAACTCACCACACACTGTTGAGAAAATTGCCATGGCCATTTTCTCATCCATCCACCTTTATAACTTGAAAATGGCATCCATTCATACCTTATGCACATTGAAACTTGTGTGCATTCATTGTATGTTCAAAGGTATGCTACATAAAACCAAATGGAAGCATAACTCCATTCCATTTTACCACACTACTCATCTTGAGTCTCAATCACATCCATCACTTGCTAGAACTCATTTCTTCGTATTCATGCTCAATGAAACTTGTATGTACGTTACAATTTATATTACACATACATACTTTGAATCCATGGACTTACATCAATCATACTTTACATTACAAGTCCATTCACATTATTTGATCCAATTACACACATTACCATTATACATATACGGGGTCTTACAGATTTTAAATGAAAGAGGGTCGTGACAAAGATTAGTATCAAAGCCAGGTTTACTTGATATGAATTGGAGTTAGTAATAAGAGAATTTACATCCCCATATTGTTGTACTTTGTTTAGATATAAATGTGTGCATCTGATGGGTTAGAATAATGAATAATTATGGATGTGGGAATTTAGGCATTATGCCTGTCACACGCAGTGGTAGAGGGGCGAGGGCATGTGCTAGGGGCCGTAGAGGTAGGCCTAAAAGCCATGCAGAGCGACAGACTGGACAGATCCCACATCAGCCTACTGAGAGGCTAGGGGATATTGAGGCATGATTTGCTAGGTTAGAGCAGAGTTTGGAGACTATTATGGAGCTAGTCGCTCAGTCTATGTAGGGAGCTAAGGAGAGACAGGCCCAGCTACCCAGGCTACTGATGCTGGACAGGCAGCTACTTCTGATACGCCTACACAGCCAACACAAATGCCACAGGTGACAGATACACCCCCACCAGTTCAAGATACAAAATCACCTGTTGCTCTATAGTAGAGTAGCAGAGTTTGGGGTTATAGTTGTGATTTGGAAAGATTAAGGCAATTTCAAAAATTTGGATCGTCGTCATTCAGTGGGGTGAAAGACCCAGTAGTTGTTGACGACTAGGTGAGTGAAATCGAGAAGTTGTACGGGTTCTTTGAGTGCACAACTACAGAGATGATCGCTTTTGTCGCGTTCATGCCTAAGGGAGTGACAGAACATTGGTGGAAGTCCACTAGATCGATTTTGAGAGATCAGTGCACTGAGATCACATGTGAGGTATTTTTGGAGGCCTTTCGGAGAGAACATGTTTCAGATACCACTCAGAGGAAGTTACAAATGGAGTTTATTGGGTTGACTTAGAGGAACAAATATGTAGACGAGTATGAGATGAGATTTATATCACAAGGAAGGTACAACCCAGATATGATGAGTAGTGAGACGAGGAAGGTGAGGAAGTTCATTGATGGATTGAGACCAGTCATCAGGTCCAAATTGGTTCCATTTGATATCCTGACATATGAGGAGGTTGTGCACAGGGCACAGTTATGTCAGTAGGACATTGAGCAGAATGCCTCTGAGTTTGAGAAGATCATTAGAGGTAAAGATAGAGACTGGAAGAGATCCCAAATTGATAGACTGAACAGGAAAGGAGGTCAGAGATTGTCTCATAAGAGACCTCACATTTAGGAGGTACAAGAGAGGACGATAAAGCCTCCGGTATATCTAGCTTTAACACCATCATGAGGTGTAGTTATTGGAAGGGCACAGTCGACTACCAAGTAGTGTAGGAGGTGTGACAGGTATCATGGTAACCGACCTTGTCTGATGTCTTCAGTAGTGTGCTATCATTGTGGGAAGCCAAGGCATATTATACGAGATTGCCTCGAGATGATTGAGACTGCCCCACAGAAGGGCAAGAGTCAATGAGAGCTCCTGTCAAGAGTTTTACTCCGAAAAAGAGGGCCACAACCGCGGAGAAGGGGAAGCAGGTTGTTAGCAGAGGGTGAGTTCATGCACTGGACCAGGACACCGCAGATGCATTAGCAAATGTGATTAAAGGTATCATCCTAATTTTTGATTTAGAAGCATTTGCACTATTTGATCCTGGTGCCACGCATTCCTTCATATCATCTTTATTTGCATGTAAGTTGTTAAAGTACGTTGAGCCTACATCATTAAATAAAATGTTATTGATTTCTATGCCCATGAACTACAGTCAATTGACTGAATATGTGTATAAGGATTGTAGGCTGAAGATAGGGGAAAGATATGGCAGCCAATCTCATTTTATTAAATATGTGACTGATGTAATTTTTGTAATGGATTGGTTGGCTGCAAACCGTGTTGTTTTAGACTATTTTTCTAAGATGGTAACGTTTTCAGGAGTAGATAGGGATACCGTAAGTTTCCTCAAAAAATGTATTGTAAAATTCCCTTGAAAAGTAATGAAAGTAGTATTTGTAAGCGAAATGGATAAATTCTATGATTGGAATTGATGAGTCTTATTATAATGCTAAATTATGTTATTGACGATGGAAATAATAATGTGAAGGGTTCATTGCATACGTGGTTGACCGAGATAAGGTTCGTCCAGAATTGAGAGACATTTCAGTGGTTGTAGGGTTTTCAGATGTCTTTTCGGGTGATCTACCAGGATTACCACCAGATCATCAAATAGAGTTTTATATAGAGTTGGTACCTGGTACTGAACCGATATCTTGACCACCATATAGAATGGCTCCAATTGAGTTGGAGAAGCTGAAGAACCAGTTGTAGGAATTGCTAGAGAAGGGGTTTATTAGATAAAGCTTCTCACCTTGGAGAGCTTCGATTTTGTTTGTGAAGAAGAGGGATGGAAGCCTCTAACTGTGCATAGATTACCAGTGGTTGAATAAGGCTACCATTGAGAACAAGTATCTGCTTCATGCATGGATGATCAGTTGGATCAGCTTTGGGGAGCCTAAGTCTTTTCTAAGATAGATCTGCGATTTGGGTAACATCATTTGGGGATATGGAGTGGAGATGTACCCAAGATAGCATTTTATACCCGTTATGGCCACTACGAGTTCTTGGTTATGCTATTCTTATTGACGAATGCCCCCACAACATTTATGGCATTGATGAAAGATGTATTTAAGCCATATTTGGACCAATTTGTGATTTTGTTTATCGATGATATATTGGTTTATTCCAAGTCCAGGGAAGATCATGAGCAGCATTTGAGGATAGTTCTACAAAACCTCCAAGAGAATGAGTTATATGCCAAACTCAGTTAGTGCAACTTTTGGTTGGAACAGATCTCATTTTTAGGCTATGTCGTGTTGAGGGATGAGCTGTCAGTAGATTCGTCCAAGATTGAAGTGGTTGTACAGTGGGAACAGCTAGGTCAGTTACTGAGATTAGAAGTCTTCTTGGATTGGCAAGTTATTATCGGAGATTCGTAGAGGGTTTCTCCAGACTTGCTACTCCGTTGACGTGTCTCACGCGAAAGGATGTTGAGTTTGTGTGAGACGAGGCATGTGAGAGGAGTTTTTAGGAGCTTAAGCGTCGATTGACCACAGCTCTGATTCTCACAATTCCTACCAACTCAAGAGGTTTTTCTATATATACAGATGTTTCGTACCAAGGACTGGGCTGTGTACTGATGCAGGATAGGAAGGTAGTCACCTATGGATCTAGACAGCTAAAGGATCATGAGAGGAACTACCCGACCCATGATTTAGAATTGGCGACTATGGTATTCGCTCTGAAAATATGGTGTCATTATCTCTATGGTGAGAAATTTCAAGCATTTATTGACCATAAGAGCCTTAAGTATCTGTTCTCATAGAAGGATTTGAACATGAGACAGAGAAGGTGGCTTGAGCTTCTGAAAGAATATGATGGCGAGATCTTATACCTCCAGGTAAGGCGAATGTAGTAGCTGATGCGTTGAGTAGGAAGTACCTTGGGTTGGTATCGTATATGATGATCAGGGAACATAAGCTATTGGGATAGTTCACAAGCCTCAGTTTGGATGTGACCCCACCTGATACTGATAGTGGCTTTATGGTAGCTAGCATGCGGTTGAAATTGGATCTGGTGGATCGTATCCGACAGGCTCAGCATATTGATCAGTAGTACAGTGATATTATCAGGAAGATATAGAGGGGTATAGAGACTGATTTAAGTTGAGTGCAGATGGATTGCTGAGGTTCAGGGGTTGGATATGTGTTTTCGATGATCCAGAGATCAGGAGATTGATCTTGATAGAAGCTCATTCGACGAAGAATACACTGCATCCGGGAAGCAACAAGATCTATCAGAACCTCCGGAGAGTGTATTGGTAGTCAGGGATGAAGAGAGATGTGGCGGAATATATGGCAAAGTGTCTCGTCTGTCAACAGGTAAAGGTAGAGCATCGTGATGGGTTTACCCATGACTCGCAGGAATCACGATGCGATTTGGGTGATAATGGACAAATTGATGAAGTTGGCACACTTCCTATCTATGAGAACCACTGATACTCTAAGTACACTGGCGGAACTATATGTGCCCGAGATAGTGATGTTGCATGGTGTTCCAATGAACATTATTTCAGATAGGGATGCCCGCTTCACTTTCCACTTTTGGGAACACTTTCAGGAAGCGATGGGGACCCAACTCAGTTTTAGCACAGTGTTTCATCCTTAGACAAATGGTCATTTAGAGAGGACGATACAAATCCTTGAAGATATGTTAAGGGCGCGTGCATTGGATTTTGGAGGCTTCTGGGATGACCATTTACCACTCGCAAAGTTCGCCTATAATAACAGTTAATATTTGAGTATCGGGATGGTACCGTATGAGGCTTTGTGTGGCCGAAGATGCCATTCCCTTATTGGACCCTTTAAAATACTTAATAGAGTGGGAGATAAGTCCTATAGGCTAGCGGTGCCACCTAAGCTATCGGGTGTTCACAACGTCTTCCACATCTCTATGTTATGGAAGTACCACCCGGATCTAGCACATGTAATTAGATATGAGCCGTTACAGCTCAACGAGAATATGTCGTATGTTGAGAAGCCGGTTCGGATATTGGATAGGAAAGAGAAGGTGTTGAGATCTTCGTAATGATCTGAACGATCTGTATTTGCTTCTGCCTAACAGAGATTGATCCCTTCCTAAGTGCAGATCAATCTCCATTTCCTTCTACTTAAAGCAGATCGATCTCTCCTCATGAGCAGATCGATCTCTAGTGCCTAGCAAGGATCGATCTCTTCACCCCAAAGAGCAGATCGATCCCATCTTTCATACCTAAACATCTCGGCAGTTCAAAACAAAGGGAAGATCGATCTTTACCCTAGCAGATCGATCTCATCACCCCTCTTCGATAAAAACCCGATGGCCAAACCTCATTCTTTAACAAATCAACCATCCCCCTCCATTTTTACCTAAAATACCAAGCTTTCTCTCTCTAGAATACCATACCCTTCCAAAAAGATTTGGGAAAAAGTTATTAGAGCAAAGTTGTTCATTGTAAGGAGGAGAACAACATAGCTTGAATCAGCATTTGGCATGTTTTATTGAAGGAGCAAAAGGATCTTCCAATTTCGTATAAGAGAAAAGTAAAGCTAGGTGAGTTTTCCGTTACACCAACTCTAAGTATGTATATTAAGATGTTGTTAGGAGTAGATTGGTGTATGTATCATTGGTTGAAACTAACTAGAATGTGATGAATAAACAAAGACCTAAAAATAGGTTAGTGTGAGAAAATGGGATATGGTGGAATTCTATGATGAATAGGTTATATCAAGGTGTTAGAAATGTTATATGCATGATTTTGAGATTGTGTTGTGCAAGCAAATTATGGGATTGGACAAAGTGGTAAAATATGTATATATGATAATTCTGAAATGCATGAATGAATGGAGGAACTAAGGTTAGAGCATGTAAACAAGTGATTGATTTGATAACTAAGTGAGTTACTAGCCAAATTGATTAGGAATGGCACAATGATTGCCAGATGTGAAAATGGGCCAAGCTTAATATTATAAGGTCCGATAAGATATATCGATTGTGATGAAGTGATTGATGATTGTTTGCAGCTCTAGAGATGGGATTAGGAGCAAATTGGATTGGACGAGCTCCCAACGGTGGAACTTGTACTACAGTCGACGGGATTCAAGGTAAGGGCTCTTGTAAATGCCTAGAGGTAGCTATATGTATTTTGACAGGAATTATAGGGCAAGAATTTCTTTAGCTATCTAATAATGCATTAAGAATTTCTTAGAAAGGTTTAAAAAAAAAGAATAAGGAAAGAAAAGATAAGTTTATCTTGGTAGGAATTTTATGTAAAGGGTAGTAAAGATCCTAAAATACATGGATTTTTCATGACCTTGATGTTTTCATGATGGAATGCTTTGATACGAATGAAATGAGGATAGGTTGGCTATTGTTTTGTGTGTTTGCTTGAAAAAGCACGAATCATGTGCTAAGTTGTATCTTTGAAAATACTTGATTTTTAAACTAGAGCCACCTATCATATCTATATGAGTGCAAACAGTGCTGGAGCTTAGCTCACACTAGATTTTGATGTTTTGATTCATGTTGATAGTGCTGGAGCCCTACTCGCACTATGTTTTACTGATTTAGTGTGCATGAAAGCGGTACTGGAGCATTGCTCGTAAGAAGATTTGACATGTCTTATAGAAAATCATGTTGATGCCTCTTGTAAATCGTGTGTCACATTGAGATGATACATCACATGCATGTTTTGAGACATGAAATGATTACCGACATGGTATAGGGTGGCAAAGACCTATGGCAGGCACCCCCGAATGATGAAGTGGGCTGAGTCCTATGGCAGGCACCCTAGACAAATAGTTAAGTGGCCTAAGTCCTATGGCAGGCACCCCAGAGAATGATGTGGGCTAAGACCTATGGCAGGCACCCTCAAACCGTCTGGGTCCATAGAGTATGTTGTATCGTGTATGTCACATGACTAGTTGGTTGAGTTATTGCACGAGTAGGGCTAACCTCACCTCGCCTTACAGTTGTGATGCCATGCACGTCGAGATCCGCTTAGCTTGGGATCACAGGGATTTATACATGGTCGTTATTCCAATTTGTTTGTGAAATGTAACCTACATGCCTCAAGTGATATCATGTTTTAATGATAGACTTGGGTAGACCCGAAGGAGGGGTGACACTCGTGATTTTGTTTTAAAAAGAAATGTGATTTTATGCACAGGGTATTCCCGAAGGGCGGGATTAGATTTTATTTAAATGAACTGTGATGAGTTTTAATATGATGAGCATGAGATGTTTTGCATGATGATCTTCCATGTGATATTATGCCTTTTTTTATGAGTTTTCATATACTATATACATATTCATGTGGCTAGATTTTAATCAGCCTCATGCTCAAGATATAAATGATTTTGATATCATGTCATTATAAGGACATAGATAGTGTAGCTGTCTACCTGCTTACCTTATTTTCTTACTGAGCACTCACCCTTTCACTTTCCATCCTTATAGAGCATCCATAGTGGTCGAGAGTGAACAGAGACTTGCACTCCCAGCGCTGCTACCCATTGCTGGGAGGTATACACATTATTATCGTTTTGTATCTAAACAAGTACAGCACAGTAATGCTTTTGGAAATGTAAATTTGGGGGATGTAAATATTTGTAGCCATGTACAAATTGATAAAGTTCAATGTAAGTAAATCTAAGTCTTTTCAGTTATTGTTTATAAATGTCAAGTGATATCGTTTATGGTAAGAGGTTTCTAACTCCGAATCATACCTTAACTATTTGGTGTTGGAAACTATTCGCGACAGGGAAAGTTAACGAATAAAACAAAAAATTTATAGTGATTTTAGATGAAAGAGGATCGTGACATTTAGAGATTAACTAAGTATCTGACACTAAATCGATAGCTAACTCCAGCTCTCTCTCCGATGCTAACTCCAGTAATTCATCAGGAAACACATCCGAAAATTTACAAACAATCGGTACATCCCGAATGCTTGGATGTTCCCGACTCGTATCAGAAACAGAAGCTATATAACCTTCAAAAAAATCAAACATCAGGAGTGTTACGCAAGTTTCACACTTTAAAACATCATATATTTTATTTCTTAACTGCAGAACATACTTCAAATTTATTAGGTAAGGAAAAGGTTACAATCTTGGCATAGCAGTCTAAACTTACTCGATTGAAGGTAAACAAATCCATATCCAAAATTACATTAGAGTCATACATGTTTAATAAGATTCTATCTGTTATTATTACCCGATCTCCTACCTTAATTTCATAGTTTTTACACACCCTATCAGTTATTTGAGTCTCATGCATTAGAGTACTAATATGTAATACATGATCTAAGGGCTCAGATTATAACTGCAGACACTTTAAAAAGTGGGGAGAAACGAATGAGTGTGTGGACTCGGGGTCAAATTAAACATGAGCTTTATGATTACATACAAGAAGATTATCTATGATGACATCTGAAGAGGCATCTACGGTTTTGTGGTCAATGGTAAAGACATGCCCTCGAGTGATAGGCTTTTTACCTTTTTTTGTTGCTATAGCCCGTCTCTAGAGGGTCTGCCTTTGAGTAGTTTATGTTTGTCCTTCAGACTGTGGCTATGGGGTCTGAAGTTGCGGATAATCTTTTATCAAATGTCCCCTCTCACCACAACTAAAAAGGCGAGTTCACAAATGACAAGGTCATTTTGTATCCTGCCACAGTCCTTGCAACTCCTTCTAGTCATCTGATGGCTCCAGGTGATCACAAGGGTAGTAACAAGAGTCATGGGCCTATTAACCTTGGCTAGAGACTCACCAATCCTCATTCTCTTTGGTTGACTCCTCCTCAGTTATGCTCTAGAGGTCTCCACCCTCTTACCCTGGTACTTCGACTTCCCTTGGAATCCATATTGAGCCTGTATTATATCTAGACCCCTTTCATATATTATGCGGGCCTAAACAGCGTCACCAAACTCTAAAATGTGAAAACTAAGTAATTTTCCCGGATGGTGGGTCTAAACCAGAATAGAAACCTCTCTATACGGCGCTGCTCATCCCTGACGGTCTTAGGGTCATACCTCATCAGGGTGGAAAACCTGTTCTCCTATTCTTCTACCGTCGTACTACCCTATACCAAATCTAAAAATTCAGCCTGCAGTTTCTTCAAGCAGCTGGCTGTACATATTAACATCTGAAAGCAGATAAGAAAATTCCCTAACTAATCTCCAGATACCAGGAAATTAAATATGTTTTGGTGGCTCTCCACCACGAACCAGCCTATCCATCAGTATATATAGCCATAGGGACCTGTTCGGAATCAGTGCACCCAGATATTTAAAGATCCTCTCTAAATTGGTTAGCCACTCCTCAGCCTTTATTAGGTCCTTCACCCCTTTGAACTCTAGAGGGCGTATCTTAAGAAAATCCTTCATTCTACTTGTATTTCTATCATTTGTCCCAGTTTGTACCAGAGGTTGAGTGACAAGAGGTGCCAGAGGAACTCGTGGAGGAGGTGGAGTCGGTATCGGTGTGCTGCCCGATGCATTAGCCCCAAAATGCTGGGCAAATAATGCTGCTATGTTCTCAAATCCCTCTATCATGTTCTGCTCAATACGACTGATTCGAGAGTTATGACTCTCTGGTTATGGAGGAGATGGTGGTAGTGGCTAATTTTGCCTCCTTCGACGGCCCCGTCTACCACTCATAGTCAATGATATATTTCCTGTAACAATACTAGAGATTTCAGTTGTAGTTATAATTGGTACACACAATTTATTACCAGACAAGTATAGATACTTGGGATGTAATCAAACTTTAACTACCTGACACTAATAATACTAGACAACCTTTGCTCTGATACCACGTAAACTGTAACGCACCGGAAGCACAGTAATTAGGGCTCACTTTCTCTTTTTGAACTTAATTTCTTACTAAGGTTGCATTCTTGTACAGTGTTGGTTACTTAGTTTTTTCTTTTGTTAAATCTTTTAATCGCTTAAATTTTGGCAGCATAACCTTTTATATTTTAAACTACATTCTTGCAATCAATATGATCACAATTTATAATCGCAAGCAGTTGTTTTTATCTTCTTAAACTTATCAATTACCTATTCGACATACTCCATAACCAAATTAGTCATATCCATACTCAACACAATCAGCATATTTCATTTGTTTCCCAAAACCACTTCTTTACAACTACGTGAAACTAGATTACATCCTAAAAGTATTTACTCATCTATATCCGTACAATATAACTGTTTAGAAATAAACATCTGATGGTATACCTCAGTATGTACTAAAGTAGTCTGGGAGGCTCAAAATCCACCAGTCTACTCAAGTACTGTGTAAATAGCTGAGCAGTCTCACTACAGGTAATCTAAAATGAGTAAAAAGGGGAATGAGCTTCTGAAAAGCTTAGTAAGGAAAACATTTAAAATAATCCTGACAATCCTAAAGGTATTTAGAAATTTAGGGTTCACATGTTTTTGAAAAGCTTTCGTACTTAATCAAATTACGTAAACTTACTTTGAAAGAAAACATACATATGTACATACTTATTTAGCCAAATTCACATACTTACTTTAATGAAGCTTACTTACTTTCATAATTCAAAACTTTCATATACTAAAACATAAGGACTAGGCTAAATCTGTATAGCTATCATGCAGATAGAAATATCATCTTCCATAGTAGGAATAAAATACCTATGGCCATGGTAGAGGCTGTAGACTGGATCAAGGTCATACAGCAAAACAGACATAGTATCTGAAGAAACTAGCAAAAGCTAGGGCACGGGCACAGGTGGCACTAGCCGTGCGGGCACGAGATACTACAAAACAAGCACCACGTGTAGTGAATACAGGCACTACAAAGGCTAAGACGAGCACCACATGGGCAAAACGAAACAAGCACTACAAGTGACGGAGCCGGGCACCACAAGTAGCGGGCATGACATGCACACAACATACACTATTGGGTAGCCTCTAGTCTCGAAAATACTTACCTTCTTACTTGTTTTCATACTTACTTAAAAATCATATCATTTCCATCATCAGATATTATTGTATCAAAGACTTATCTCTCATAGGTATAAATGTTTGGCTTCGGGGTTCGGGGTATCATTTCTTTCGAAAACTTATATTGAAAGGTTTGAGTTTTCCATGTAAGTTCTACATGCATACATCAATTCATTTTAAGCAATACAAATAGGTAAAGGAAGCCATTATGACTTTAAATTGTATCCCTTACCTACGAGGCTAGGGTAACACCAAATCGTTGGGTATTGAGTTTACCTCGTTTTATGTGTCAATACCTCGAGCTACCGAAAAATGTTTCAAAACCATCAAATAATGCTCAAAACCATCTTAACATACTTGAATATTCATTATCTTACATAAACTTCATTAAATTTGGCCATTTTGCCAACTTTCTTTACTTTCTCAATTTTACTGATAAAAGTGTCGGTTTAAGCTATTTCGATAATTTCTCTTTATCTAACTTTAATCTTACAAGCCTAGTAGCTTACAATTCAACCAAGCATTCTACAACATTCAATTCAACCAAATCACATCTCTACCATATCAATTCAAGGCTGGCTGAACCTACACATGTCTCTAGAAATTATTTCTTCAATCTCTACTTTAACAAAAATCATCCAAATTCATCAAATAACAACATATATCATCATTATCATCTTCCAACAACTTCTCACCTAGTTTGACCAACTTTGACCACGTCTTCTTAATCCAACAATGATTATTAGCTGTAGATATACATGTATACAACTTAGAATCATAAAAAACAAGCTTAAAAACCAACCAAGAAACTTAAAATTCAAAGTTTCTCTTATCCCAAAAATAAGGCAGATTCTATCCCTGTTATTCTCTAAAGTTTTTGTGAGACCCCCTATATTTATAACCTTGTATATGTGTATATTGGATTACGAAATGAATACACGTAAGTTTTAAAGTGTATAGCGAGTGTAAGAAGGATATTTCTGTGAGTGGAATGTAAATATATTGAATTTTGAGTGGAGTGGTAAGATGGAATGAAGATTGCATGAGTTGTGCACTTCCATTTAGTTTATATTATATACCTTTGGTTAAACAAAGATTTCACATAAGTGTTAATGTGTATAAAATACGGATAGATGCCATTTTCAAGTCTTAAAGGCAACTGGATGAGAAAATGACTATGGCAACAAATTAAGGATATTTTGTGTGAAGTTACTATAGAAAACTATAACAAAATTTGGAAAATATGAAGGCTAGATCGATCTCATAGGATGAGAGATCGATTTGGAAGAGCAAAAATGCTCTCATTCGAGCAACAGGAACAGGTAGATCGATCTCCAATGGGGCCAGATCAATCTGCTAAACATTTTGTAGGGAGAAGATCGATTTCATTAGCTCTCAGGTTAGAGCAGATCGATCTCCTCCCTAGTCAGATCGATCTCCTTAATTTTTTGCTTGAGACATACCGATCTCAAGCCTTCGACAGATCGATCTCATGCCTTCAAAATGTCGTGAAAAAGAGGGACTTAAGAGGACCAGATTGATCTCCTTCCCATACAGATCGATCTCATCAAACAATTTCTATAAATAGGAGAAGTGAAACCTGTATTTCATGGGAACAACCAATTTCTTCCATCTTCCTATCAAAAAATCTAATTTTCTCTCTCTAAATCCACCCATTTTCAAGAAGATTTGAGGGAAAGCTATTAGACACAAAGTTGTTCACATCAAGGAGAAAAATAACATAGCTTGGAGGCATTTTCCCATTTGTTGGATTTAAGGAACAAGGGCATTTCTATTTGGAGAAAGGAGGAAATAAAAAAAAAATGTGAGTTTTTAGTATACCAATCCAAATACATTTGTTTAGTTAATGATTATGAAGTTGATTTGGTGTGCATATTAATGGTAGAACTACTTAGAATGCCATGGAACAATTATAACCTAGAAATGGGTTAGTGTGAGAAAGTGAAATGTAGAGGTATTAACGATCAATGGGATATTTTAAGATGATAATGGTGTTGTGGATATGAATTTAAGATGGTGTTATGGAATAAATTGTAGACTTACCCAAAAGGGGTAAAATGTGTATTTAAGGCATTGGGTAAAATGCATACTTGAATGAGAGTTAGCAATATTGACTCAAATGTTTGATGAATGAATTGCTGCTCCCGAGGATACACCGGAGCAAGTTGAGCCAAAAGCGTGAGAAACGTAAAGGCAGAGAGTTGCACCCTGAGGAAATTGAGGTAAGAGAATTGTGTGGACTCTTAGAGATATCTGTACGCAATTTGGGTGCATAATGTTTTGCTAGAGTGCATGTGATACTAGGAAATGAAATTGGGTGATTGAAGGGCAAAGAGTTTGGGTTTTAAGAAATGTGCATGAAAAACAAAAGCATGATGCTTTGAAAACCTTGTTTTGTTGCTTTTTATCAAGTGACTGGTTGGTTGGCTAACATTTGAAATGATTTGTAAAAGAAATGATTTGATTTGGTTGATAACCACATTTTACAAAGAATTGAGCCACCTACGTGGATTTCGTGAGAATGAAAGTGTGCTGGAGTATGACCCACACGAGATTGATGTGTTTTCATACGCATGAGTGTTAGAGTGTAGCCCGCACTAGTTTTCACATGGATTTCTATGATGTTGTGCTAGAGTTGAGCTCGCACAGACTTTATACTAGTTTTGGCATGGTGCTGGAGCATAGCTCACTTTAGATGCCCATCATACTTGTAGTCGTGCTTGAGATTACTCGCACGCGATATTATTACATGATTGATAGCCTTTCTAGGAGCTTTGGGTAGACTAGGTGTCACACCAATTAAATAGGCTCACACGTGTATTTTGAAATGTGGCCTGATATGATGTGTTGATATGGGTCCATGGAGTACGCTGTACCGTGTTGAGATCGTGATATACCGTCTTCGAATGATGTTTAGTTCTACTACAGACAGACTGATTGGACGTGACCCACCTCCCATGCGGAAGCAGAGAGAGGTGATACCCCGCACACCTAATCATTATAGCCTGGGATCACAAGATATGGCCATAGTCCTAGAGGAGATTTCCCTATTATATTGCCTATCTCACATATCTTTTGTTTTATGAATAAATCCATGTTTGAAATGATTTGTGGGTCAGGACAGTCCGAGGGAGGGGCTGAGTCCTGAGAAGTGTTGATTTTAAGAGATGAGAAAGTTTGATAATGGCTTTAAAGTGCACTGATGCATGATGATTTTCCCTGCCTTATGAATTAAATATGCATGATGGTTTTCCATGTTTGGATTGATTTGTGCACTGAATTTAATTAGCATGATTTACTTTACATGCCATTAACACAAGCATGAACTGATACTTTTGAGATGTGAATGAGAACTGTATGGTTTTGAGCATGGCATACGATCACGTAGATAGTGCAGTATCTAATTGTTCGCATGATAGTCTTACTGAGCATGTTGTTTGCTCACCCCCTTATTTTCCCCTCTCTACAAAACATTGAGTATAGGCTGAGGGTGACTGGAGGTTTCCCATTTGATATTCGTTGCATCCCATCACGTAAGGTATACACACTGATGTAATTTCATATCTAAACTATCAGTAGCACAGTAGCATTTTAAATGTAATCATTGGGGATGTAATACAATGTAAACACATGTAAGAAACAACTCTGCTTTATTTATACAAGTTTTTATTTCTAGGTTAAAATGCAAATTAAATTGTTATGGTTGGATGAGGTAGACACTAACATACAGCCCAACTGTTTGAGAGTGTAGCTGATCACGATCGAGGTAAGAAAAGAATGAATAATAAATAATGCATGAAAAGTGAAACATTTGCGTTGATTTTTAGTAAGTTGACGGCTGTGACAGAAGTTGGTATCAGAGCTGAGTTGGTATGACGTGTGTCGGTGTCTAAAATACTTAATAAGTTGAAAAATTACATGCCTATGTTAGTGTGCTTGTTTAGATACAATTGTGTGTGTCGATGGGTTGACTAAGAAATTGATGTGTATGTAGGGAATTGAAACATTATGCCTAACACCAGTCGCGGTAGAGGGGCGAGAGCGCAAGTTCGAGGCCGTAGAAGTAGGCCTGGGGTAGTGTTGAGCCAAAAACACACGAGGCTCAAGAATAGATTGAGCTGGAGGCTGAGGTTGAGCATATTCCACAGGGTCCAGAAGAGAGACCTGAAAGTACTGAGGCACGCTTTACGAGGATAGAGAGGAGTATAGAGATGATCTTGGAGTTGGTCACTCAATCTTTACTTAGAGTTGGGGGTAGACAGAGTCCCTCTACACAAGGTGATGCCGAGCAGGCGGTAGCTCCTGAGGCATGGGCACAACCGACCCAAAGACCTCAAACGATAGATACACCTACACCCCCACCTGCACAGGATATGCCTACACCGGTTGCTACACCACAGGGCAGTAGAGGTTGGGGTTACGGATGTGATTTGGAT
Source organism: Firmiana major (assembly GCA_033439115.1). NCBI lineage: Eukaryota > Viridiplantae > Streptophyta > Magnoliopsida > Malvales > Malvaceae > Firmiana > Firmiana major. The sequence goes on along the minus strand of CM065895.1, from coordinate 35,564,695 downwards.
AGACTGCGACAGTTCCAGAAGTTTGGACCACCTTCATTCAGTGGAGTTAAGGACCCAGTAGCTGCAAAGGATTGGATCAATGAAATCGAGAAGTTATATTGGTTCTTCAAGTGCACTACTACCGAGATGGTAGCGTTTGCCTCTTTCATGCAGACGAGATCAGCAAAACATTGGTGGAAATCCACCAGGCCTATTTTGAGAGCCCGACATATAAAGATTAGCTGGGATGTGTTTTTAGAGGCTTTCCACAGACAGTATGTTTCAAATACTGTACAGCGAAAGATGAAGATGACATTTTTGGGACTGACCCAAAAGAGCATAATGGTGGATGAGTATGAGACAAATTTTATCTCCCAGGGCAGATATGATCCTAATACGAAGGGTAATAAGGTCGAGAAGATCCAGAAGTTTCTGGATGGGTTGAGACCAACCATCAGGTCCAGACTGGTTCCCTTAGATATACCAACCTACGAGGAGGCAGTGTGAACAAGACATTGATAGGATCGCCTCAGAATTTGTGAAAGTTGGTAAAGTGAGGGATAGAGATAAAAAGAGACCAGTGCTGGATAAAGGCTTCAGTTATAAGGGAAGTAAGAGGTTTTTTAGAAAGAGGCCGAGGATCAAGGAGATCCGTGAGAGGAGAGTTAATCATCCCATGAATCCGGCTTTAGCTCCAGCTAAGGGGATTATGATTTGAGGGCCACAGCCTAATACAGAACAGTGCAGCAGGTGTGGCAGGTACTATGGTACTCGACAATGCTATGAACCTCCTGCAGTATGCTTCAGATGTGGGAAACTAGGGCACATAATCAGGGATTCTCCAGAGATGACAGAGAGAGCCCCACAGAAGGGCAGGGAGCTAGAGAGAGCACCAATTGGGACAGCTGCTACGAGGCGGAGGGCTACAGCTGAGGAAAAGGGGAAGCAGACAGTGGGTGTGAGCAGAGGACGACTGAACGCACTTGACTAGGACACTGTGGATCAGTCTACAGATGTGGATAAAGGATGCTTCTAAGTCTTTGATTTAGAAGCATTTGTATTATTTGATCCTGGTGCCACGCATTCCTTTATATCGTCATCCATTGCATGTAAATTGTTGAAGCATGTAAAACCCACACTTCTAGATAAGATGTTGATGATATCTACCCCTATGAAAGATAGTCAGTTTACTGAACATGTATATAGAAATTGTAAGATGAGGATAGAAGGTAGAGAAATGGCAGCCAATTTAATTTTATTAAATTTGAGTGATTTCGATGTAATGCTAGGTATAGATTGGCTGGCTGTGAATCATGTTGTTATGGATTGACGTACAAGAACACTGACTTTTCCAGAGATAGATAATCTTGTTGTAAGTTTTATGAAATGAAGTGAAAGACGTGTTTAATGTAAATAAAAGAGCATGATCTTAATACATGATGTCTGAGAGATAAATATATTTATCAATAATGCATGTTATGTGCTGAATTTTGTTACTAACGGTGGAAAGGATAATGTGAAGGGTTCATTGCTTATGTGATTGAGATGGATAAGGCATGTTCGGAGTTGATAGACATCCTAATGGTCAAGGAATTTCCTGATGTCTTCCCGAATGAATTACTAGGGTTACCTTCAGATAGAGAGATGGAGTTTAGTATAGAGTTGGCACCTGGTACAAAGTCGATATCCAAGCCACCGTACAGAATGACTCAAGTTAAGTTAGAAGAATTAAGGAAGCAGTTACAGAGTTGCTGGAAAAGGGGTTCATCAGGCCAAGCATCTCACCTTGGGAGCATCGGTTCTGTTTGTAAGGAAGAAGGATGGAAGCCTCTGACTATGTATAGATTACCGATTGCTGAATAAGGCCACCATCAAGAATAAATACCCCCTTCCACACATCGATGACTTGTTGGATCAGCTTAGAGGAGCACAAGTCTTTTCCAAGATAGATATGAGATCTGGGTACCATCAGTTGAATATACGGAGTGGAGATGTACCCAAGATAACTTTTCGCACCTGGTATGGACATTCTGAGTATATGGTTATGCCATTCGAGTTGACGAATGCTCCCGTAGCTTTTATGTCATTGATGAATGAGGTATTTCACCAGTAATTGGATCGATTTGTTATTATGTTCATTGATGATATACTGGTATACTCAAGATCTAGAGAGGAGCATGAACAGTATCTAAGGATAATGCTACAGACCCTCCGAGAGAAGAAGCTGTACGCTAAACTCAGCAAGTGTGACTTTTAGTTGGAACAGATCTCTTTTTTGGGTCATATAGTATCGAAAGATGGGGTGTCAGTGGATCCATCAAAAATTGAGGCAGTGATACAGTGGCAGAGACCCCAAACAGTGATAGAGATCAAAAGTTTCCTAGGTTTAGCTGGATATTACCGAAGGTTTGTGGAATGATTCTCGAGATTAGCTGCTCCTTTGAGATGTATCACGAGAAAGAAGGTTGAATTTATTTGGGACGATAAGTGTGAGGAAAGTTTTCAAGAGTTGAAGCGTCGTTTGACTACAGCTCTGATACTCACCATTCCTACCAGCTCAGGAGGTTTCTCGGTGTATACGGATGCTTCACACTAAGGACTGGGCTATGTGTTGATGTAGGATGGGAAGGTAGTACCCTACGGATCAAGACAGTTGAAGGATCATGAGAGGAACTACCCGACCCATGATATAGAGTTGGCGGTCATAGTGTTTACATTGAAGATATAGCGCCACTACCTCGATGGTGAGAGATTTCAGGTTTACACGGATCATAAGAGCCTTAAGTACCTGTTCTCGCAGAAAGAGCTTAACATGAGACAGAGGAGATGGCTCGAGCTTTTAAAGGATTATGATTGGGAGATCTTGTACCACCCGAGTAAAGCAAATGTAGTTGTTGATGCATTGAGTAGAAAAGCATCTCGGGTCGGTGTCATATATGATGATCAAGGAACACAAGCTATTGGAACAGTTCATGAACCTCAGTTTGGATATGACCCCGCCTGATACTAATAGTGGCTTTATGATACCTAGCCTGCAGTTGGAACTGGATCTGGTAGATCAAATTTGACAAGCTCAGTGAATTGATTAGCAATTCAGTGATATTGTCAGACAGATGCATAGGGGTACAGAGACTGATTTTGAACTGAGTTCAGATGGTTTGTTAAGGTTCAGAGGTAGGATATGTGTTCTCGATGATCCAGAGGTCAAGAAGTTGATCTTGATAGAGGCTCACTCATCAAGGTATACGATACATCCAAGGAGTACTAAGATGTATCAAAACCTTTAAAAAGTTTATTGGTGGTCTGGGATGAAGAAACACATTATTGAATATGTCTCTAAGTGTCTTGTTTGTCAGCAAGTGAAGTTAGAGCATCAGAAGCCTACAGGGTTATTGCAGCCTCTACAGATACCGACTTGGAAGTAGGAGCACATCACTATGGATTTTGTGATGGGATTACCGAGGACCCGCAGAGGTCAGGATGCCATATGGGTGATTGTGGATCGATTGACGAAATCAGCCCATTTTCTAGCTATGAGAGCTGCCGATGCTCTAAGCCAGTTAGCGAACTTGTATGTGCACAAGACAGTTAGGCTACATGGAATTCCAGTGAGCGTTGTTTTTGATAGGGATGCTCGCTTTACTTCTCACTTCTGGGAACGCTTTCAGGAAGCGATGGGGACCCAGTTGAATTTTAGCACCACGTTTCATCCTCAGACAGATGGTCAGTGAGAGAGGACTACACAGACCCTGGAGGATATGTTGAGAGCGTGTGCATTGGATTTTTGAGGCTCCTGGGATGACCATCTGCCACTCGTAGAGTTCACCTATAATAACAGTTTTCACGTGAGTATCGGGATGGCACCATATAAGGCATTATACGAGCGGAGATGTCATTCCCCTATTAGATGGGAAGAGGTTAGTGAATGACAAATCTTTGCTCCTGACTTGGTTAGACAAGCCTCTGAGGATGTTCAGTTGATTTGTGAGAGATTACAAATAGCGTAGAGCAGACAAAAGAGTTATATGATAGGAGACAGAGACCATTAGAGTTTAATGTGAGTGAATCAATGTTTCTGAAGGTTTCTCTCTCGAAGGGGATCATGAGATTCAAGAAGAAGGCGAAGTTGAGCCCTCGGTATATAGGGCCATTTGAGATACTTGATAATGTGAGAGATAAGGCATACAGGCTAGCATTGCCACCTGAACTGGCGAATGTACATAACGTCTTGCACATATCCATGTTACAGAAGTATCACCCAGACCCGACGCATGTGATAAGGTATGAGCCTTTGGAACTCCATGAAAGCATGACGTACGTTGAGAAGCTGGTTCGGATATTGGATAGAAAAGAGAAAGTGTTGAGGACAAAGACAATTCCCTTGGTGAAAGTCCTTTGGCAACATCACACGGTGGAAGTGGCCACATGGGAATTGGAGAGTTTGATGCGGGAGAGGTATCATGAGTTATTCACAAAGTGATTGGTTCCAATTTGGAGGACCAAATTTTCTAAGTGGGGGAGAATGTGAGACCCCATATATGTATAACCTTGTATACGTGTATATTGGATTACGAAATGAATACACGCAAGTTTTAAAGTGTATAGTGAGTGTAAGAAGGATATTTCTATGCGTAGAATGTAAATATATTGAATTTTGAGTGGTGTGGTAAAATGGAGTGTGGTAAAATGGAATTAAGATTGCATGAGTTGTGCACTTCCATTTAGTTTATATTAAATACCTTTGGTTATATAAAGATTTCACACAAGTTTTAATGTGTATAAAGTACGAATTGATGTCATTTTCAAGTCTTAAAGGTAACTGGATGAGGAAATGACTATGGCAACAAATTAAGGATGTTTTGTGTGAAGTTACTGCAAAAAATTACAGCAAAATCTGGAAAATATGAAGCTCAGATTGATCTGGAAGAGCCAAAATGCTCACATCGAGCAACAGGAACAGGGCAGATCGATCTCTAATGGGACCAGATCGATCTGCTAACCATTCTGTAAGGAGAAGATCGATTTTCTTAGCTCTCGGGTTGGAGCAGATCGATGTCCTCTCTAGCAAGATTGATCACCTTAACTTTCTGCCTGAGACAGATCGCTCTCAAGCCTTCGACATATCGATCGCATGCCTTTAAAATTTCATGAAAAAGATTTAAGAGGACCAAATCGATCTCCTTCACATGCAGATTGATCTCATCAAACAATTTCTATAAATAGGAGCGGTGAAATCTGCATTTCATGGGAACAACCAATTTCTTCCATCTTCCAATCCAAAAACCTAGTTTTCTCTCTCTAAATCCACCCATTTTCAAGAAGATTTGAGGGAAGGCTATTAGACACAAAGTTGTTCACATCAAGGAGAAGAACAACATAGCTTGGAGGCATTTCCCCATTTATTGGATTTCAAGAACAAGGGGCACTTCTATTTGGAGCAATGAGGAAATAAAAAAAAGTGAGTTTCTAGTACACCAATCCAAGTACATTTGTTTAGTTAATGATTATGAAGTTGATTTGGTGTGCATAATAATGGTAGAACTACCTAGAATGCCATGGAACAATTATAACCTAGAAATGGGTTAGTGTGAGAAAGTGAAATGTAGAGGTATTAACGATGAATGAGATATTTTAAGATGATAATGGTGTTAGGGGTATGAATTTAAGATGGTGTTATGGAATAAATTGTAGACTTACCCAAAAGAGATAAAATTTGTATTTAAGGCATTGGGTAAAATGCATAGTTGAATGAGAGTTAGCAACATTGACTCAAATGTTTGGATGAATGAATTGCAGCACTCGAGGATACACTGGAGCAAGTTGAGCCAAAAGTGCGAGAAACGTAAAGAAGAGAGTCGCACCTTGATTAAATCGAGGTAAGAGAATTGTGTGGACTCTTAGAGATATCTGTGCACAATTTGGGCGCATAATGTTTTGCTAGAGTGCATGTGATACTAGAAAATGAAATTGGGTGATTGAAGGGTAAAGAGTTTGGGTTTTGAGAAATGTGCACGAACAATAAAAGCATGATGCTTTGAAAACCTTGTTTTGTTGCTTTTTAGCAAGTGATTGGTGGGTTGGCTAACATTTGAAATGATTTACAAAAGAAATGTTTTGATTTGGTTGATAACCACATTTTGCAAAGAATTGAGCCACCTACGTGGATTTCATGAGAAAGCTAGAGTATGACTCGCACGAGATTGATGTGTTTTCATACGCATGAGTGCTAGAGCATAGCCTGCACTAGTTTTCACATGGATTTTTATGATGTTGTGCTAAAGTTGAGCTCACACAGACTTTATACTAGTTTTGGCATGGTGTTGGAGCATAGCTTGCATTAAATGCCCATCATACTTGTAGTCGTGCTTGAGATTACTCGTACATGATTTTATGACATGATTGATAGCCGTGCTAGGAGCTTCGGGTAGACTGGGTGTCGCACCGATTAAATAGGCTCACACGTGTATTTTGAGATGTGGCGTGATATGATGTGTTGATACGGGTCCACGGAGTACGATGTACCATGCAGGTAGCATAGAGTACGTTGTACCATGTTGAGATTGTGATAAACTGTCTTCGGACGATGTTTAGTTCTGCTATGGACCGACGGGTTGGATGTGACCCACCTCCCCTGCTGAAGCAGATAGAGGTAATACCCCTCACACCTGATTAGTGTAGCCTGGGATCACAAGATATGGCCATAGTCTTAGAGGAGATTTCCCTGTTATATTGCCTATCTCTCATGTCTTTTGTTTTATGAATAAATCCATGTTTGAAATGATTTGTGGGTCAGGACAGTCCGAGGGAGGGGCTAAGTCCTGACAAGTGTTGATTTTAAGAGATGAGAAAGTTTGATAATTGCTTTAAAGTGCACTGATGCATGATGATTTTCCATGCCTTATGAATTAAATATGCATGATGGTTTTCCACTCTTTGGATTAATTTGTGCACTGAATTTAATTAGCATGATTTGCTTTACATGCCATTAACACAAGCATGAACTAATGCTTTTGAGATGTGAATGAGAACTGTATGGTTTTGAGCATGGCATAACGATCACGTAGATAGTGCAGTATCTACTTGTCTGCATGATTGTCTTACTAAGCATGTTGTTTGCTCACCCCCCTTATTTTCCCCTCTCTCAGAGCATTAAGTATAGGCTGAAGGCAACTGGAAGTTTGCCTTTTGATATCCACTGCATCCCATCGCGTAAGGTTTACACACTGATGTAATTTTGTATCTAAACTTTCAATAGCACAGTAGCATTTTGAATGTAATCATTGTGGATATAATACAGTGTAAAAACATGTAAATAGTAACTCTGCTTTATTTGTACAAGGGTTTACTTCTAGATTAAAATGCAAATTAAATTGTTATGGTTGGATGAGGTAGACACTGACACACAGCCCAACTATTTGAGAGTGTAGCTGGTCACGATCAAGGTAAGAAAAGAATGAATAATAAATAATGTATGAAAAGCGAAAAATTTGTGTTGAGTTTGGTAAGTTGAGGGTTGTGACAGTTTTTCACCTAGCAAATTAGCTTATTTAAGGCTGAATTTTTTATATGTTGTAGAGGGTTTAGGAAGGAAGATTTTACCCTCCTTAACCAAACTCAAAGAGTGGTCGAAAAAATCGTACAATCTAAACCTATATGGGACGTCTGTGGCAGAATGGGGAACCAGTTCTTTTTGGTTCTAGGTCAGTTTGGGGACTTCTCTATCTTTCTAGAAAGGGCTCTAAATCCTCTTTAAAAGGGACAAAAAGCAGGCTGAAAGGCTTTTGGGAGGGCCTTCAAAATAGGCCTCTTTGTTAGGCCAGCAGGGTACTGGGCCTAGCCTGCCAGCAACCCTGTTTTTGTAAAATCCATAAAAATTACTTCCAGCCCATTTTCCTCCAAATTTCCACTTTTCGTATGTCATACTAAGCCTCTAGTATATTTCAGAAGAATTTAGGGCCCACTTGTTTAAGAAAAGTTTTCCGTTTAAGCCCATTTTGCCTGGTTTGGTCATTACCGATTGAAATTCCTTAAGGTTTTTGATTTAATTTAAAAATTAATTTGATCACTGAAACCTCAAGATTACAAATTAATTTTACTTCCTCGTGTCAAATATACCTTATGTTAATTTCCTATAGGCTCAGAATAATTTTTACGAATTTATAGAATTTATCACTTAGTAGGCTCAATTGCTCGGTTTAGTGTTAACTCGAGTTTTTACTAACTTTTTGCTTCCAACACCTTAGTTTCACCTTCTAACCACTAAAGCATACTTATACATGCAATCTTTAAGAAATACATGAATTTGAAACATTACCTCGACTTTTTTGCCCTGAGCTTCGTGCCACTAACCCGAATGCTTCAGTTATTTCGGGCCTACATAATATTATTCCGAGTATCTTAATTGCTTTCTAGTTTCAAATAAATAATGAAACGAAAATTTGTTTGGGTTTCACATAAAATGCCCTAAAAATGCAAACCCTAAATAATGCCTAACCCTAAATGAATTCTAAACTAATGAATTGCATAGTAAACTAATAATAACAAACCTAAAAAATACATGAGAAGTAAAATATCGTTGGACTTTTTGGAAATTAAAAGGAAAATAACCTAAAAGTGCATAAAATGTCCTAACCCTGAACTAACCCTATATGCATGACTCTAACCCCAAATTAATATTAACTTAACACTAAAACATTACTTAAAACCTTACAAAAGCAGTAAATTAAAATTCCTAAAATGCCAATGCACCTAGCTCTAAATTAATGCATGAAAATGCAAGGAAATAGAATTAATCCCTAAACTAACCTAACTCTAAACCTAATCCTACCTGAAATCAACCTAAGGACACAAACCTAACCCTAAGATAATCCACTAATAATCCCAAAGTAGCCTTAACATCAAATCTGGACAGCAAGTAATATATTTGAAATAAAAAATCTAAAAATTATGTAAATGATATCTAAAAATTACCAAATGTTTCCTAACCCTAAATGATGATGCATATGACCTAATGAAACTTTGAAACACCCTAGAATGCACCTAACTAACCTCAAACAGCCCACACACCATCGTTGTCCAGAATAGAATACAAAATAGTCTATGTTAACTAACAAAAATCAAAACAGATCCTAAATGCTTCCAAAATATTTATCTAATGCATCATAAATTAAGTAAACTATATGAATGATGTTTAAAAAATTTAAAACATCCTAGATAACCTTAGAAAACTAACCAAATCAGCTCCCTAAACAGCCTACAATCATGCTTAACACAACAAAATTTGTATAAATGAAATGCAAAATGTATAGCGACCTAAAAATGAATGGTAACCTATTCTAAAATTTTTATACTAATTATATAACCTAAATAAATAGCAATAATGCAAATGCGGCTAACGACACCAAAGAACACATGAAAACTAAATATAATAAAGAAAGAAGAAAACATGACTTACATAAAACTATTTTGACGTTCCTTTTTTTTATTTAAGACATTAGAAATAAATATGTAACACTAATATAGACTTCTAAAACAATAGATAAGAAATTATAAACAAGTAAAATTGAATTGAATAACAGAAAAATAAATTAAGCAAAATAAATGTGGACCAAACTCAAGAACAAGGGATATGTAGGTGATTTTACAACCTCTGAATCTTCCATTCTCATAGAACTCAATCACACTTAAAAAAAAAAGAAGAAAAATAAGATGGAAGAAATGATAAAAATACTAAAAATGAAAAAGGACATTAAAACTTGAAAAAGAAAAATTAAAACTTGTATGAAAGTAGCTAGTATTCTAGACTAAAGTTGTAAAATTAAAATGAAAATGAAGAACTTTGCTAAAGAAAAATGGTGACTGCCTACCAACCTAAAAACAACATGAAATGAAGCATAAAAATACCCAAAAATAAACCTAGTAGCTAACCGTTCTCCTATCCCCCATATTTTTGTTTAAATAATCACTTAATAAAAGGCTAAAAGGGGTATTTCCTATCCAAGATGAGTTGACAATGCTTGGCCACTTGTCTTCATGTCTTTGGCTTCTTAGAATAGATATTTTCATGTCATCAAAGCTTCCTACCAGCCATGGACACCTCTCTATCCTCTAGCACCTTTCATTATCTTCTTATCCACATAAGCATGCAAAGTGGCAAGGGCATATGTCCTCAATGTGTTGGCTAAGGTATCCCTTGTTCTTATTCTTCAAGAATGAATAAAAAATGGACACTTTGCATCTTAGGTATTAAGAGAAGAGAGAGATGATGACTCATGCTACTAGATGAAATTTCGCATTTCTTTCATTTTCAAGTGACTCAGCCTCCTTTTTAACTCAATTCTAATCTATTTTCTACCAAAATGACTAAAATTCATTTATCTACAAAATATAAGGAATTTAATTAAAATGAAAGGATAATTAATAAAATAATAAGGGGATTAATTAATTAATTAATTAAGAAAATTAAGCACAAAATAACTATATTTTCATAGAGTTATCACAAATAGAGCATCAAAATAATTACTGAAGTTAGTAATCATGTTAGTAATGGAACCAAGAGTAAGCTCAGGTGTTGTCACTTGTGACTTAGATGCTATATCCTCGAGATCATGCTCCAATGGTGCGGGATAATGAGCAGTTGGTAGGACATTCTTCTTAATCTAATTTCCCTCATGATTCTCATAATATCTGATGTGGTACATAGTGGTGGGATTGAGGTTAGTTTTTGGGTCCATAAGCTCTACAGGCTCACATGAACAATCAATGCCAATTTTTTAGACATAGAAGGCTAATTGCATAGGGTACACTATTCTTTTGATGCTAGCTCGAACTATCCTAGCAATATCATGGAAAAAGAAATGAACAAGGTCTAGTTTAGTACCTTCATAAATGCAATGTAACCAAAACCTATCCAATCGAAGAAGTGAGGCATTTTTGGTCCCGAAAGGTCAAAGGATGTGTGAAATGATAAGATACAAGAGGCGTGGATGCATAGGTAAGTCACCTGCCCAGTTATCGACGATTGTGAACACAAGTGGTACCTCTTCCTCTTCATTTGTGAGCCCCTTGTTTTTTTATACCAGACACATTGACAAGAGATAAGTGTGTGATGAGGATCGATTTGCCCATAAGATAGGATCAGATGCCATTAATTTCACATAGGTCATCTAATATTAACGAGTTCGACATTAGCAAAGAATGCATGAATTATTTTGCATGGAACGGGGTACCAATTTTGAGGAATTTCGTCCAACCGAATTCCTTGAAACATGATATAAAAATTTATTTGCATAAGGAAATAAAATTTGATTATTCACCCATAATAGATTTTCATGTTCCAGAAGTACAAGTCATTGGCACACTCCTCAGGTGTATGAAAGCATCGATTAAAAGAAGTGAAAAACAATGGAGAAGAGGAAGATGATGCCTTTTGCTTTGAACCCGATTGATTAGCGCGATAGGGTATAGTGGAGTTTGATGGAATGAAAGAGAGAGCAAACTAGGTGAAAGATGATATGAAAAACTAATTGGGTAATTTCATCGAATAGGTTGCATGTATGGTTTTGAAGATGTGGAAACAAAGAATTAGGATGAATTAGAAGACCACAACCTACAATCCTAAAAGAACTAACAAGCTACAACCATAATGTAAACAACAAAAATAAACAAGAGGTTAGAAAGAAAATGGAAAATGAAGGAGAATGATGTATAAGAATGGGTTTGGAAGATGATGAAATGGGAATATTAGTGTAAGACCCCGTATATGTATAATGATAATGTGTGTAATTGGATCAAATAATATGAATGGACTTGTAATGTAAAGTATGATTGATGTAAGTCCATGGATTCAATGTATGTATGTGTAATATGAATTGTAACGTGTGAGACCCCGTATATGTAAAGTTATAATGTGTAACAAATATGAATGGACTTGTAATGTAAAGTATGATTGATGTAAGTCCATGGATTCAATGTATGTATGTGTGATATGAATTGTAACGTACATACAAGTTTCATTGAGTATGAATATGAAGAAATGAGTTCTGGCAAGAGATGGATGTGATTGAAACTCAAGTTGAGTAGTGTGGTAAAATGGAATGGAGTTATGCTTCCATTCGATTCTATGTAGCATACCTTGGGACATACAATGAATGCACACAAGTTTCAATGTGCATAAGGTATGAATGGATGCCATTTTCAAGTTATAAAGGTGGATGGATGAGAAAATGGTCATGGCAATAGATTAAGGGTGTGTTGGTATGAGTTGCAGCAATGAAACTGCAGGAAATCTGGAAAACATGAAGCCTAGATCGATCTCATAGGATGAGAGATCGATCTGGAAGAGCCAGAATGCTCTTATTTGGGAGAAAGAATAGAGCAGATCGATCTCCAATGGACCCAGATCGATCTCCTTAGCTCTCTGTTTGGGAGCAGATCGATCTCATGCTTCGACAGATCGATCTCATGCCTAGACAGATGCATGAGTAGGCTAGCTCACTTCTTCGATTGGATAGGCTGGCTCACTTCCTCGACAGATCGATCTCATGCCTAGACAGATCGATCTCATGCCTAGACAGATCGATCTCATGCCTAGACAGATGCATGAGTAGATTGTTAAGGGTAAAAATCTAAAAATTTAGGAAAAATTGGGAGGAGCAAGGACAAGAGGTTCCTGCTCGTTCTGGAGGTATTTCAACACATGCATGAGTAGGCTGGCTCACTTTTAAAGAAAAATGCATAGCATTGCATATCTTAAACGATGTGATCTCTGTGAAAACTATTTGGAAATAACCGAGCCGCCTACATGTTTTTATTTACATGTGACGTGCTAGAGCTCAGCTCTCACGATGTTTGACTTGTGTGATGCATGCATTAGTGCTGGAGCGAGAGCTCGCACTAGAGTTTTACATGCATAGGTGCTAGAGTATATCTCGCACTAGATTTCACATGCTTTTGCGTGACATGGTGCTAGAGTCTAACTCGCACCAGATTTTACATGATTTTCATGACAGGGTGCGGGAGTTTAACTCGCACCAGATTTTATAAGATTTTCATACAATTTATATACAGAGTGCTGAGCATAGCTGGCACTAGTTTTACTGGATTTGTGGAGTAGCGCTGTCTGCCCTTGGAGTCAGCCAAAAGGCCCAACAGGCTCAAAAGACCTCTTAAGTAGGGTGAGAGTGAGGGTTGAGGTTGGCGGCCTTGTGGAGATGTAAAGCGGGCTCTGCTAAGTTTACTTGATTTGATGAGAGTGCTGAGCATCGCTCGCACTAATTTTTATGAGAACATACGATGAGCCGTGCTTGGAGCATCGGGTAGACTGTGTGTCACCGATTTAATAGGCTCGCACGTGCGTTTTGAGACATGGCAACGAGTATTGAGTTATGAAAACCTCTGTGGGAAGCAGGCCATTTGGGCTGGAGTACCTAGAGTGATATGGGTCCATGGAGTACGATGTACCGTGCAAGTAGCATGGAGTACGATGTACCGTGGGGTATCTTCGGATACGGTATCTTTGTGATACAGGGTATCTTCGGATACGGTATCTTTGTGATACGGGGTATCTTTGTGATACGGTATCTTTGTGATACGGGGTATCTTCGGATACGGCATCTTTGGATGCGTGAGATCGGATAAGACTGACGGGTTGGATTGACCCACCTCCCGGGCAGTTCCCGATCAGGGTGAGACCTCCCACACTGGGATCCGTGAAGCTAGAGGGACTCACGAGGACATATTGGCCAGTCCTGGTTATTACCGATATACAGTATTGCCTAGTCTCGTATCTTGTATATATATACGTATGTTTTCGATATCGATGCTTTTGAGAGACTCAATTTCCATGGTTTTGTGTGAGTCAGGATCACCCGAAGGAGGGGTCGAGTCCTGACTTCATTGTGAAATTTTAAATGGGAAAGAAATGATTTAAAATGAATTGCATGTTGAATTTTCCGTGCAACTTGATTTACATAACATCATGACGCATATCATTTGTTTTAAAATGTGTGGAGAAAGGGTGGTTTATGCATGGCACCACATTCATGTAGGTAGTATGGTTACCTACTTGTTCGTAGGATTGCCTTACTGAGCTTGATGTGCTCACCCCTTTCATTTTCTCCCACAGATAATCTCCAGTTGAAGTCGCGACGACTCAGTACTGCATTCCGAATATCCGCTGCTACCCATCAACATAAGGTATATACACTTGTACATATTGTATCTACATAAGCATAGCACAGTAACATGTTTGTAAGTAACTTTAGGGGATGTATAAATAATGTAACCAATTATAAATGACTGGAGAAGAAATAAGTTAGATGGTAATTGAATGGTGGGACTGGCATTGACGCACAGCCCAATTATTAGTGGAGTGTTGGTCACGATTCGAGGACAGGTAAGAATTTAAGTAAATAATAAAACGCGAAAAATTAACTCTGATTTTTGGGTAGTTTGGGTCGTGACAATGATACCCCGCACACCGGGATCCGTGTGGTCTGGGATGATATGTGACGATTAGCCAACGTAGTCACTTGAGATATAGTAACCTGTCTCCTTGCTTGATTTACTTACTACCACATGATTTTAAATCTCTAAGTGTGATTTGTGATTGTTTAAGGTAGACCCGAAGGAGGGGTCGAGCCTCGGGGATTTGATTTGTGAAATGAAAATGAGGTTGTGATTGTGAATTGATGTGATGTAATTTTATGTGTTGAGAAAGAGTTTTATGACGTGGGTTTAAAAGGAGGTTTCGTAATGAATTGCCCTTTTTATGAATTTAAATGAGATTGAGCATGAGATGATTTATACATGATGTTTTTACCATGTTTTATATGCCAATGTACATGATTTTGATACATGATATATATGTATACTCATATGGCATAGTTTTACTTCCTCATGCTCCTACCATAAATGATTGATGCATAACACTATCAACATGTAGATAGAGTAGTTATCTACCATGCTTGCATTATTACCTTACTGAGCGTGTGGTTGCTCATCCCTCTCTATTTCCCCCTACAGAGCGTGCATAGTAGCCCAGTGAGGACTGAGGCGTGGTATTTTGGACTCCACTGCATTTCCATCGCTTAGAGGTATATACACAGTGATTCTTTTTATATCTAAACAATGTAAAAGCACAGTATTCTTTTGAGTTGTAATTATGGGGGATGTAGATGTCAGTAAAACATGCTTTTGTATAAGTACAAGATTAAATGCAAATGTATGACATCGTTTTATTTAACTGAGAATGAATGAGATGTGGTGTTTATTATTGACTCACAGCCCAACAGTGTGTGGTGAGTTAGTTCACGACCGGGTAAGGTAACAGTAAAACGTAAAATTTTTTTAGGGATTTTCGGTTAAAGAGAATGGAATTGGGTTGTGACAGAGATTGGTATCAAAGCTGTGTTGGCCTGATGTGAGTCATTAATAAAACGTAGGAAAGTACATCCCGATAGTACTGTGCTTTTGTTTAGATATAACTGTGTATACTGTGATGGATTGAGCTTAGTGAATTATTATAATACAGGAAGTTAGGCACTATGCCAGTTACACGCAAAGGTAGAGGGGCGAGAGCACGTGCTAGAGGCCGTAGAGGTAGGCCTGAGAGCCGTGCTGAGCCATAAACTGAATAGGCTCCACCGAATCCTGCTGAGAGAGTAGAGGATACTGAGGCTCGCTTCGCTAGGTTAGAGCGGAGTATTGAGAATTTGGTGGAGATAGTCACGCAGGCCTTGGGCGCCGGTGACAGACGAGGTCCCGCGGCATAGCCTACTACTGAACAGGCAGCTGCAGAGGCGGAGAGACCTCAGACTACAGAGACTGCTACTGCTACACCACCTCCAGTACAGGATACAGATTCTCCTATCGCTCTACAGTAGAGCGGTATTGATTTGGGTTATGACTGTGACTTGAGTAGGTTGCGAGAGTTTCAAGCGTTGAAACCCCCAGTGTTTAGAGGGGTGAAGGACCCAGTGGTTACGGAGGATTGGGTGTATGAGATGGAGAAACTATATAGGTTTTTTCGATGCACTGCAGCTGAGAAGGTAGCCTTTGCCGTGTTCATGTTGAAAGGTGAGGCAAAGCACTGGTGGAGGTCCACCGAGGCTATTTTGAGGGCCAGACACTCTAAGATCTCATTGGAGATATTTCTAGAGGCCTTCAGGAGACAGTACATTCCAGCTACCGCACAGAGGAAACTGCGGATGGAATTTATGAATTTGGTTCAGGGGAACCGGATTGTGGACGAGTATGAATCCAAGTTTATGTCCTTGGGGAGATATGACCCGGACACGATGGGTATTGAGACCCGAAAGATACAGAAGTTCATGGATGGATTGAGATTGGCCATCCGGACTAAGCTAGCTCCCTTCGACATTTTGACTTATGAGGAGGCTGTACATAAGGCTCAGTTGTGTGAGCAAGACTTTAAGCGATATGCCTCCGAGCTTGGGAGAATCAGTGTTAGAAAGGTCAGAGATCGAAAGAGATCCGAGAGGGATAGAGTGGCCAGGAAAGGAGGCCCAAGGTATTTTGAGAAGAGACCTAAGATCAAGGAGGTGCAGGAGAGAGCTGCTAGACCTCCCGTATACCCAGCCTTGACTGCACCGAGGGGTATAACTATTAGAGGACCACGACCTACCATGGATCAGTGTAGGAGATGTGGGAGATACCATGGGACTAGGCCATGTCAGGTGCCCCCTGTTTCGTGTTTTAGGTGTGGGAGGCCAAGACATATATCGAGGTTCTACACTGAGATGATTGAGGTTGCCCCACAGAAGGGCAAGGAGCCTGAGGGAGCTCCAGTTGAGACAGCAGCCCCGAGGAGGAGGGCTACAGCTGAGGAGAAAGGGAAACAAGCTACGGGTGTGAGCAGAGGAAGGGTGCACGCACTGGACTAGGACACTGTAGACGCATCGACGGATGTGATTAAAGGTACCATCCGAATCTTTGATTTAGAAGCATTGGTATTATTTGATGCTGGTGCCACGCATTCTTTCATATCACCTTCCTTCGCGCATAAATTGTTAAATATGTGAAACCAACATTGTTGGATAAAATGTTGATGATTTCCACACCCATGAAGGATAAACAATTGGCTGAGCATGTATGTAGAGATTGTAAGTTAAAGATAGAGGGAAAGGAAATGATAGCCAATCTGATTTTATTGAATATGAATGATTTTGATGTAATATTGGGAATGGATTGGTTGGCTACCAATCGTGTTGTGATGGATTGTCATGCCAAAGCATTGATGTTTTCAGGATTAGACAATCTTATTGTAAATTTTGATGAAAAGAAATAATATGAAAATAGTATGTTGTTGTAAATAAAGGAGTATGATTTTAAATGCATATTGCTTGAGAGATAAATTATTGTTTATGATAAATGTTAAATGTGGAGTGATGGTTTATGTTACTAACGATGGAGAGGATGATGTGAAGGGTTCATTGCATACGTGGTTGATATAGATGAGGCACACCCGGAATTGAGAGACATAGCCGTAATTATGGATTACCCTGATGTCTTTCCGGATGAATTATCAGGACTACCACCTGAAAGGGAAATGGAATTTTACATTGAGCTTGTGCCTGGTACAGAGCCGATATCGAAACCACCCTATAGAATGGCTCCGATAGAATTGGAAGAGCTGAAGAAACAGCTGCAAGAGTTGCTGGAGAAGGGGTTTATTAGACCGAGCGTCTCACCTTGGGGAGCACCGGTTCTATTTGTAAGGAAGAAGGATGGAAGCCTCCGACTGTGTATAGATTACCGGTTGTTGAATAAGGCCACCATTAAGAACAAGTACCCCCTTCCAAGAATCGATGATTTGTTGGATCAGCTCCAAGGAGTCGAAGTATTTTCTAAGATAGATCTGCGGTCAGGGTACCATCAGTTGAGGATCAGGATTGGAGATGTACCCAGGATAGCATTTCGTACCCGTTATGGCCACTACGAGTTTTTGGTGATGCCATTCGGATTGACGAATGATCCCGCAGCATTTATGGCATTGATGAATGATATATTCAATCCATACCTGGACAAGTTTGTAATAGTATTCATTGATGACATTTTGGTGTATTCCAAGTCCAGGGAAGATCATGAGGAGCACTTGAGGATAGTTCTGCAGACCCTCCGAGAGAGAGAATTATATGCCAAACTCAGCAAGTGTAACTTTTGGTTGGAACAGATCTCATTTCTGGGGCATGTTGTGTCAAAGGATGGGGTATCAGTGGATCCATCCAAGATAGATGCAGTTATATAGTGGGAACAGCCCAAGACAGTTACTGAGATCAGAAGTTTCCTGGGATTGGTAGGATATTAATGGAGATTTGTAGAGGGTTTCTCCAGACTAGCTGCTCCATTGACACGCCTCACGCGAAAAGATGTTAAGTTTGTGTGGGATGAGGCATGTGAGAGGAGTTTTGAGGAGCTTAAGCGTCGATTGACGACTGCTCCAGTTCTCACCATTCCTACCAGCTCAGGAGGATTCTCGGTGTATATGGATGCATCACACCAGGGACTGGGCTGTGTGCTTATGCAGGATGGGAAGGTAGTTTCCTATGGATCTAGACAGTTGAAAGATCATGAGAGGAACTACCCGACACATGATTTGGAGTTGGCGGCTGTAGTATTTGCTTTGAAAATATGACGCCACTATCTCTATGGTGAGAAATTTCAGGTGTTCACAGATCATAAGAGCCTTAAGTACCTGTTCTCGCAGAAAGAGCTGAATATGAGACAGAGGAGATGGCTCGAACTCTTGAAGGACTATGATTGTGAAATCATGTACCACCCGGGTAAGGCAAATGTAGTTGCCGATGCTTTGAGTAGAAAGAACCTTGGGTTGGTGTCATATATGATGGTACGGGAACATGAATTGTTAGAACACTTTGCGAACCTCAGTTTGGATGTAACCCCACCTGGATCTGAGAGACTTGAGATCATGGCTAGTTTGAGACTAGAGCCAGAGTTGATTGGCCGTATTCGGCGAGCCCAGCAGAGCGATCGACGATGCATCGATTGGCTGAGGCAGATACAGACAGGTGTGGGCATTGATTTTGAGCAGAGTGCTGATGGGTTATTGAGGTTCAGAGGCAGAGTATGCGTTCCCAGGGATCTTGAGATCAGGGGAACGATTTTATCAGATGCTCACTCATCAAAGTATACGATACATCCGGGAAGTACCAAGATATATCAAAACCTTCGGAAGGTTTATTGGTGGTCTGGAATGAAGAGAGACATTGCTGAATATGTCACTAAGTGTCTCGTTTGTCAGCAAGTGAACATAGAGCATCAGAAGCCTGCAAGATTATTGCAACCTCTACCGATACCGACATGGAAGTGGGAGCATGTCACCATGGATTTTGTGATGGGGTTGCCGAGGACCCGTAGAGGTCATGATGCCATATGGGTTATTGTGGACCGGTTGACTAAGTCCGCCCATTTCTTAGCTATGAGAGCTACCGATACACTGAGTCAGTTGGCGAACCTGTATATTCGAGAGATAGTACGGCTACATGATGTACCAGTGAGCGTTGTTTCTGATAGGGATGCCCGCTTCACTTCCCATTTTTAGGAACATTTTTAGGAAGCGCTGGGGACCCGACTGAGTTTTAGCACCGCTTTTCATCCTCAGACAGATGGGCAGTCAGAGAGGACTATACAGACCCTCGAGGATATATTGAGAGCGTGTGTGCTGGATTTTAGAGGCTCCTAGGATGACCACCTGCAGTTAGCCGAGTTCGCTTATAATAATAGCTATCATGCGAGTATCGAGATGGCACCCTATGAGGCATTATACGGGCATAGATGCCATTCCCCTATTGGATGGGAAAAGGTTAGTGACAGACAGATTTTTGCTCTGAACTTAGTGCAGCCGGCATCTGAGGACGTCCAGTTAATATGTGAGAGATTACGGACAGCTCAGAGCCGGCAAAAGAGTTATGCTGACAAGAGACGAAGACCACTGGAGTTTGATGAGGGTGAGTCGGTGTTTCTAAGGGTATCACCATCGAAGGGTATTATGAGATTTGGTAAAAAGGGCAAGCTGAGCCCTAGATATATCGGACCCTTCGAGATTTTGGAGAGAGTGGGAGATAAGGCGTATAGGTTGGCATTGCCACCGGACTTGGCAAATGTCCACAACGTCTTCCACGTCTCGATACTTCGGAAGTATCACCTGGACCCGGCACACGTGATAAGATATGAGCCGTTGGAGCTCCATGAGAGTATGACGTATGTTGAGAAGCCGGTTCGGATATTGGACAGAAAAGAGAAAGTGTTGCGGAATAAGACAATTCCATTGGTGAAAGTTCTTTGGCAACATCACACGGCAGAAGAGGCCACATGGGAATTGGAGAACTTGATACGGGAGAAGTACCCCCAACTTTTTGAAGAGTGACTTGGTTCTAATTTGGAGGACCAAATTCCTTGAAGGAGGGGAGAATGTGAGACCCCGTATATGTAGAGTTCTAATGTGTAATGAATGTGAATGGACTTGTAATGTAAAGTATGATCGATGTAAGTCCATGGATTCAATGTATGTATGTGTAATATGATTTGTAACGTACATACAAGTTCCATTGAGTATGAATATAAAGAGATGAGTTCCTATGAGTGATGGATGTGATTGAAACTCAAAATGAGTAGTGTGGTAAAGTGGAATGAAGTTATGCTTCCATTTGGTTTTATGTAGCATACCTTTGGACATACAATGAATGCACACAAGTTTCAATGTGCATAAGGTATGAATGGATGACATTTTCAAGTTATAAAGGTGGATGGATGAGAAAATAGCCAGGGCAACAGATTAAGGATGTGTTGGTATGAGTTGCAGCAAGGAAACTGCAGGAAATCTAGAAAACATGAAGGCCAGATCGATCTCATAGGATGAGAGATCGATCTGGAAGAGCCAGAATGCTCTTATTTGGGCAATGGAATAGAGCAGATCGATCTCTAATGGGGCCAGATCGATCTCCTAAGCATTCTATGATGAAAAGATCGATCCTCAAGCACCCAGATCGATCTCCTTAGCTCTCTGTTTGGGACCAGATCGATCTCATGCTTCGACAGATCGATCTCATGCTTAAAATTTCGTAAAAATGAGAGATTTAAGGGGACCAGATCGATCTCCTCTTGGACCAGATCGATCTTCTCAAGCTATTTCTATATAAGGAGGGCTGAAAATCTGAAAATTTCGGAAAAAACACCAATCTTTCATTTCTAACCCAAAAACCTAACTTTCTTTATCTAAAATCAGCCATTTCCAGCGAGAATTGAGGGGAGACCATTAGACATTAAGTTGTTCATCTTGAGGAGGAGAACAACATAGTTGGAACCCAAAATCCCATTGTGGGTATTGAAGGAGATAAGGGTATTGACATTTGGAGCAAGAAGAAAAATCATATTTGGTAAGATTCTAACACTCCAATCCAAGTACATTGTCTATTTAATTGATTTTGGAGTTGTTCGGCATGAGTATGTATGGATGGAAACACCTAGCTTGTGTTAGAAACTAATGTAACCTAGAAAATGGAATGCCTCTAGTGTGAGAAAGTATGATTTGGGGAGTTGGTGGTTTATGGGTTATGATAAGTTGTTAAATGAGTAATGTGGGTGATTTGGAATGGTTATGTGGAGTTATAATGTGGGTTTAAGTGAAATTATGAAAATGAGTATGTAAATGCTTGACAAATGCTATAGTGAGGAAATCAATGAAATATGAACACTATGAGCTTGATATCGATTTAATATCGATTTGGAATGAGTTAATAGGCCTAAAAGAATCCATAGACTCGAGTTATGGGTAAAGTAATGAAACGAGGCCTTAAGAGCGTCACTAGAAACTATAGGTCGAATTGACTATAGTGAACACACGATGTCATATTATATGGATCGAATATAATGCGGGATACGATTTTGTGCAGTCCCGAAGAGTTCGTTGAAGACGAATCGAACCGTACGAGTAAGCAGCTTAAGGAAGTGGAATCACGCATCGCGATTCCAGGTAAGGAAATTCTGTAAGTATATAGAGGTAGCTGCTCGTAATTTACGGGATTATAGGGTGTTTATGAAATGCATGAACGTTTGAGAATTTGGTTGTTTGGTATGCGAAAATAGTTGTGAATATTGGATGATTTGGTTTTACATGGATGTATAAAAAGGGATAGTAATGTTAATAATTGCATAAATCACGTGTTTTTAATGCTTTTACAAAACACAATGCTTTGATTTGAGCAAATAAAAGGATAGGCCGGCTAGTACTTGAATGATTCTTTGAAATAGCCCATGTGAGGCGCTTAGCATGTTTTGAGATGTTTTGAATGCATGTGAGCCGCCTATCTTGTGTATGTGATTGAATTTGCGCTAGAGCCTCGCTCGCGCTAGATTTCTATGCTTTCACTTGTGTGAAACATGCTTGAGCTTAGCTCGCACTTTGATTTGAATTGTGACGATATTTTATAAACCGTACTAGAGCTTACGCTCGTACGTGGATTTAAGTGGTTTTTCTTATGCATATAACCGTACTGGAGCTATGCTTGTACGTGGTTTCTTCATATTTTTATGCATAAATGCCGTACTAGAGCGTTGCTCGTATGAAGTGATTGGTTTTGATGCATGAATTTGTGCTAGAGCGTAGCTCGCGTCAGTTTTCACACTGTGGTATGTATGAGGCCGTGGTGAGAGATACAGATTGGTGTTCAGGGAACCCAACAGGCCTAACAGACCTCTTGAGTGGGGTGAGGGTGAGGGGCTAGGACCTGACATAATCCATTCAGGGAACCCAACAGGCCTAACAGACCTCTTGAGTGGGGTGAAGGTGAGGGGCTAGGACCTGAATCAAGGAACCCAACAGGGGCGAGTAAGGCCATGAGGGGCTAGGACCTGGTATTGAGGTTACTCCCATGCGCTCTTGAGACTATAAAGGTTACACTTGGTATGGGGTAGATAAGACCTATGGCAGGCACCCCCAACCATGTTATGGGTCCGCGGAGTACGATGTACCATGTATATCACATGGAGTACGATGTACCGCGTGGTGGTTACTTGAATTGAGAAAGTCTGGCGGAGAACTAACCCACCTTCGTACCAGCATGATACCCCGCACACCGGGATCCATGTGGTCTGGGATGATATGTGACGATTGGCCAACGTAGTCACTTGAGATGTAGTAACCTGTCTCCTTGCTTGATTTACTTACTACCACATGATTTTAAATCTCTAAGTGTGATTTGTGATTGTTTAAGGTAGACCCGAAGGAGGGGTCGAGCCTCGGGGATTTGATTTGTGAAATGAAAATGAGGCTGTGATTGTGAATTGATGTGATGTGATTGTATCTGTTGAGAAAGAGTTTTATGACGTGGGTTAAAAAGGAGGTTTCGTAATGAATTGCCCTTTTTATGAAATTAAATGAGATTGACCATGAGATGATTTATACATGATGTATTTACCATGTTTTATATGCCAATGTACATGATTTTGATACATGATATATATGTATACTCATATGGCATAGTTTTACTTCCTCATGCTCCTACCATAAATGATTGATGCATAACACTATCAGCATGTAGATAGAGTAGTTATCTACCATGCTTGCATTATTGCTTTACTGAGTGTGTGGTTGCTCATCCCTCTCTATTTCCCCATACAGAGCGTGCAGAGTAGCCCAGTGAGGACTGAGGCGTGGTATTTTGGACTCCGCTACATCTCCATCGCTTAGAGGTATATACACAGTGATTCTTTTTATATCTAAACAATGTAAAAGCACAGTATTCTTTTGAGTTGTAATTATGGGGGATGTAGATGTCAGTAAAACATGCTTTTGTATAAGTACAAGATTAAATGCAAATGTATGACATCGTTTTATTTAACTGAGAATGAATGAGATGTGGTGTTTATTATTGACTCACAGCCCAACAGTGTGTGGTGAGTTAGTTCACGACCGGGTCAGGTAACAGTAAAACGTAAAAAATTTTTAGGGATTTTCGGTTAAAGAGAATGGAATTGGGTCGTGACAAATTACATGTGCTAGATTCGGGTGGTACTTCCTTAACATAGAGATGTGGAAGATGTTATGAACGCCCCCTAGCTCAGGTGGCAATGCTAGCTTGTAGGCCTTATCTCCCACTCTATCAAGTATTTCAAAGAGTCCAATGTAATGAGGACTTAACTTTCCTTTCTTTTTGAACCTCGTTATACCTTGGGAAGGGGAAACTCGTAAAAACACTGATTTACCCACTGTAAATTCCAATGGTCTCCGTCTCCTGTCAGCATAACTTTTTTGTCTACTCTGAGCTTTCTGTAACCTCTCACAAATTAATTGGACGTCCTCAGAGGCTTGTCTCACTAAATCGGGAACAAATATCAGTCGATCGCCAACCTCTTCCCATCTAATAGGGGAACGGCATCTGTGGCTATACAAGGCTTTATATGGTGTCATCTCGATACTCGAATGATAATTGTTATTATAAGTGAACTCTGTGAGTGGTAAATGGTCATCCCATGAGCCTCCAAAATCCAATGCACACGCTCTCAACATATCCTCCAGGGTTTGTATAGTCCTCTCCGACTGACCATCTATCTAAGGATGGAAAGCTATGGTAAAACTCAGTTAGATCCCCATCGATTCCTGAAAATGTTCCCAAAAGTGGGAAGTGAAGCGGACATCCCTATAAGAAACAACGCTCACTGGAACACCCTGCAATCTCACTATCTCAGGCACATATAGTTCCACCTATGTACTCAGAGTATCGGTGGCTTCATAGCTAGGAAGTTAGCCGACTTCGTCAATCTGTCCACTATTACCCAAATCGCATCGTGATTCCTGCGGGTCCTAGTAAACCCATCACGAAATCCATAGTTACATGATCCTATTTCCAAGTCTGCATAGGTAGAGGTTGTAATAGCCCTGCAGGCTTCTGATGTTCTACCTTCACCTGCTGACAGATAAGACACTTTTCCACAAATTCAGCTACATCTCTTTTCATCCATAACCACAAATACACTATCTAGAGATTCTGATATATCTCGTTACTTCCCCGATCCAGTGTATAATTCGTCGAATGAGCTTCTATCAAGATCAATCTCTTGATTTCTGGATCATCGGGAACACATTCCTACCCCTGAACCTTAGCAAACCATCTGAACTCAACTAAAACTCAGTCTCTGTACCCCTCTGTATCTGCCTAATAATATCACTACAGTGCTAATCAATCTGTTGTGCCTGCCTACTACGATCTATCACATTGGGTTCCAACCTCAAGCTAGCTACCATAAAGCCACTATCATTATCAGGCGGGGTCACATCCAAACTGAGGTTCGTGAATTGTTTCAACAGCTCATGTTCCCTGGTCATCATGTATGATACCAACTCGAGATGCTTTCTACTCAATGCATCGGCTACTATATTCGCCTTGCCCGGGTGGTACAAAATCTAGCAATCATAATCCTTCAGAAGCTCGAGCCATCTTTTCTGCCTCATGTTCAACTCTTTTTGTGAGAACAGATACTTAAGGCTCTTATGGTCTGTAAGTACTTGGAATTTCTCACCATACAGATAATGGCGTCATATTTTCAAAGCAAATACCATGATCGCCAACTCTAAATTATGGGTCGGGTAGTTCCTTTCATGATCCTTCAGCTGCCTCGATCCATAGGTACTACCCTCCCATCTTACATCAGTACACAACCCAGTCCTTGGTATAAAGCATCTGTATATATAGAAAAACCTCCTGAGCTAGTAGGAATCGTGAGAATCGAAGCTGTAGTTAATCTCCTCTTTAACTCCTAAAAACTCTTCTCACATTTATCATCCCACACAAATTCAACATTCTTTCTTGTGAGACATGTCAACGAAGGAACAACCTAAGGAATCCCTCCACAAATTGTCGATAATATCCCGCTAAATCCAAGAAACTCCTGATCTTCGTGACTGTTTAGGGTCTCTGTCACTGAACCACTGCCTCAATCTTGGATGGGTTCACTGAAACACCATCCTTCGATATAATATGACCCAGAAAAGAGATCTGTTCTAGCAAAAAATCACATTTACTGAGTTTAGTATATAACTTCTTCTCTCGGAGGGTCTGTAGCACTATCCTTAGGTGCTGCTCATGCTCCTCTCTAGATCCCGATTACATAGGATATCATCGATGAATACAATAACGAATTGATCCAAATACTGGTAAAATACCTCATTCATCAACGACATAAAAGTTGTGGGAGCATTCGTCAACCCGAATGGCATAACTATAAACTCAAAATGACCATACCGGGTGTGAAAAGCTGTCTTGGGTACATCTCCATCCTAAATTCTTAACTGATGGTACCCAGATCTTAGATCTATCTTAGAAAAGACCTACGCTCCTCGAAGCTGATCTAACAAGTCATCGATGTGTTGAAGGGGGTACTTATTCTTAATGGTCGCCTTCTTCATTAACCTGTAGTCAATACACAGTCGGAGGCTCCAATCATTCTTTACAAACAGAACTGGTGCTCCCTAAGGCGATACACTCGGTCTAATGAACCCCTTATCCAACAACTCCTGTAACTACTTCTTCAGTTCCTCCAATTCAATCAGAGCCATTCTGTATGGTGGCTTGGATATCGGCTCTGTACCAGGTGCCAAATCTATAAAAAAATTCCAACTCTCTATCCGGTGATAACCTTGGTAAATCATCCAAAAAGACATCTGAAAATTCCTTAGCCATTGGGATGTGTCACAATTCTGGGCATACCTTATCCGCCTCAACTATGTACGCAATATAACCTTTCAAAATATCAATTATCAAATCAGTGCATAATTTCATATATTTCACTCACAACCACAACTACTTTCGTTACTTTTCAAAGGGATTTTACATTACATTTCTCGGGGAAACTTACGGTAACGTTATCTACCCCTGAAAATGTTACTATCTTAGAAAAACAATCTACTACAACATGGTTCCAACCAATCCATTCCTATGATTAAATCAAAGTATCTTATATACATTAAAATGAGGTTGACTGTCATTCCATTTCCCTTACTTTTAACTTACAATCTCTAAATGGATACTCCACTAGCTGACTATTATTTATGGGAGTGCTTATCAGCATCCTCCTACTTAACGAGGCCAGCTTCACATACTTAAACAATTTACATGCAAATGCAGGTGATACAAATGAATGCGTGGCACCAGGATCTATCAAAACACATGTTCACCACATCTGACGACTGATCTGGAGTATCCTGGTCTAATGCGTGTACTCGCCCTTTGCCAACCACATGCTTTCCCTTCTCTTTAGTTGTTGCCCTCCATCTCAGAGTAAGAGTATCAACAGGAGCTCTCTCTGGCTCCTTGCTTTCTCTGGGGTACTCTCAATCATCTCTGGGCAATTTCGGATCATATGCCCTGGTTTCCCACATTGAAAACATATTGTAAGAGATCCATAACATAGTCAAGTCCCATGGTACCTACTGTACTTACTGCACTTTTCTGTAGTAGGTCATGACCTTCCAATCACTATTCCCTAATGTTGGAGGCAAGGCCGAATACACAGAAGGCTTAACTGTCATCTCTTGGATTTCCTCCATCCTCGACCTCTTCCCATAAAATCTCTTGCTTTCTCTATAACTGAAGCCTCTATCCACTGTCTGTCTCTTCCTGTCTCTGTCCCTCACTCTACTAACCTTTCCATACTCTAAGGTAACTCATTCGATGTCTTGTTCACACAACTGTGCCCTGTACACTGCCTCCTCATAGGTTGGTAAGTCAAAATGGACCAATCGGGACCTGATAGCTGGTCCAGCCATCCATAAACTTTCAGACCTTCTTGACCTCACTGTCCATCGTATCAAGATCATACCTGCATAGGGAGATGAATTTAGTCTCATATTCATCAACCGATCTGCTCCCCTATGTCAAATCTAAAAATTCCATCTACAGCCTTCGCTGCGCAGTATTCGAAACATATTACCTTTGGAAGGCTTCAAAAAATACATCCAAGCAGATCTTTGTATGTCGGGCTCTTAAAATGGGTCGGGTGGACTTCCACTAGTGCTCTACTGATCCCTTCAGCATGAATGCGGCAAATGTTACCATCTTGGTAGTAGTGCACTCAAAGAACCCATATAGTTTCTCAATCTCATCCACCTAGTCCTTTGCAGCTACTGGGTCTTTAACTCCACTGAAAGATGGCGGCTTAAATTTTTGAAACTGCCGTAACCTATTCGGGTCACATCCATAACCCTAATCTCTACTTCTCTATGGTGGAGCAATAATAGAAGGCATTTCCTATATTGGTGGGGGTGTGGGAGTATCTGTAGTCTAAGGTTCTTGGACTGGCTGTGCAGACATCTCAAGAGTAACAACCAGTTCATTATCATCACCCTATGCAGCTGGCTCTTGCCCGTCCCCAGCTCCAGGCAATGACTGTGCAATCAACTCCATAATCGCCTCTAAGCTCCGTTCTATCCTCGTGAAGCCTGCCTCAATACTCTCTGGTCTCTCTGCCAGACCTTGTGGAGCATGCTCAATATCAGCCTCTACATTACCTCCTCGTGAGTCTCATATGGAAATGACTCAGCATGGCCCCAAAGCCTACCCCTCTAGCCTCTAGCTCGTGCTCTCGCCTCTCTACCGTGACTGGTATTAGGCATTATGCCAAGATTCTTATATTCACAATCATTTCTTAGTCAAACCTATCTCGATAGACACAATTGTATCTAGACAAGCATAGTAACATGAGGATGTAAGTTTCCTAAATTTTGACACCGACACACATCAGACCAACCCAACTCTAATACCACCCCTGTCACAACCCTCAATCCACCGAAAATAAACTGATTTTTTTTGTTCTTCATTTATCGATTATTATTTAATCCAATTCTTATTGTTTATTCTTTACCTTTACCTTAACTGATCGTGAACAGTTACACCTTTAACAGTTAGGTCGTGTATCGGTGTCAATCTCATCCAATCATACCATTTCAAATTACAATTCATTTAAATGTAAACACTTGTATTTCTAAATCAGAGTTACTGTTTACATGTGTTTATAATCTTTTACATCCCCAAAATTACATTTAAAGATATTATTGTGCTTTGACATGTCTAGACACAAAAAACTATACAAATGTGTATACCTCGTGTGATGGGATGCAGCGGACACCAAAATCCAATCATCAGTCGCCCACTATCTACTGTAAGTGCTCTGTAGTAGGGGAAAATAAGGGGGTGAACAAACCAAACGATGAGTAAGGCAATCATGTGAGCAGGTAGATAACTGTACTATCTACGTGATCATGATGCCATGCTTAAATCACACATTTACTTGTCATACTCCAAATCATATGTTTGTGCTTGTGTTCATGCCATTGAAAGCAATTCATGCTAATAAAATCAGTGCACAGTTCTCAAAACATAGCATGGAAAATCATCATGCGTAAATCGAAATCAAGGCATGGTAAATCATCATGCAAAGTGCACTTATAAAAGCATTTCAAATCTCAACACAAACCGATACAAAATCATCACTCATCAGGACTCAACCCCTCTCATGGACTATCCTGACCCACAAACACATTTTAAAACATGGATTTCTCATTCAACAATAGACATGTGAGATAGGCATATAAAATAATAAGGGTACTAACTAGGATTATGGCCATATCCTTTGTGATCTGAGGCTACACGGATCCTAGTGTGCGGGGTATCACCTCTATGTGCTTCCGTACGAGAGGTGGGTCACGTCCAACCCGCCAATCATAGCAGAATCCATCATCCGAAGACGACATATATAATATCACACACGGTACTGCTTACTCCATGCTACTTGCACGGCATAACGTACTTCGTGGACCAATGTCATCACAATATATCCTGCCACATCTCAATACGCACGTGCGAGCCTATTTAATCGGCGTGGCACACAGCCTACCCAAAGTTCCCAGCATGGTTTCGACATGTCATAAAACAACGTGCGAGTAATCTCAAGCACGGTAACAAGTATAATGGACATCTAGTGCAAGCTATGCTCCAGCACCATGTCAAAACTCGTATGAAAACTAGTGCGAGCTAGGCTCCAGCACAGTGTCATAAAATCCATGTAAAACTCTAGTGCGAGCATCGCTCCAGCACTAATTGTCACGACCCTCAACTTACCAAAATACGTACAAATTTTTTGCATTTTCATGCATCAATCTTTAATCATCCTTCCTCGATCGTGAACAACCACACTCATAACAGTTGGGCTGTGTGTCGACGTCTAACTCACTCCACCATACCAATTCAATTTGAAACATTATTTATGAGTAAACACTTGTATAAATGTATATATATCAGAGTTGTTACATGTGTTTACATTGTTTTACATCCCCAATAGTTAAATACAAAATGCTACTGTGCTATGTCTAGTTTAGATACAAAATAATCCAAGTGTGTATACCTTTAGCGATGGGATGCAGCGGATTACCAAAAGGGAAACGCCCCCAGTCACGCTCAATCTATACTCAAATCTCTGTAGAGAGGGGGAAAATAAGGGGGTGAGCAAACCACACATTCAGTAAGGCAATCATGCGAACAGGTAGATACTGCACTATCTACGTGATCGTGATGCCATGCTCAAAAGCATTTAATTCATCATTTATCTCAAAACATGAGTGTATGATTGTGCTAATGGTATGTAAAGCATTCATGCTATTAAAATTCAGTGCACATTTCAACTCAAAGCATGGTATAAATCATCATGCATAATTCACAATAAAAGCATGGCATTACCCATCATGCATTTTTACAATAAAGCATGGCATTAAACCTCATGCATCCGTGCACTTTAAAAAACCATTAACAAATCAATTCAACACTGGTCAGGTCTCAGCCCATCCCTCGGACCTTCCTAACCCACAAATCATTTCAAACATGGATTTATTCTCAAATAGCAGTAGACATGTGAGATAGGCAGTTCAACAATAGGTAATAACCTCAAGGCCTATGTACATAACCTGTGATACCAGCTACATGGATCAGGTGTGCGGGATACCACCACTATCTGCTTCCACACGGGAGGTGGGTCAAATCCTACCCGCCGGTCCATAGCAGATCTCGTCCCAAGACGGCACATCACATCTCAACACGGTACAATGTACTCCATGCTACATGCACGGTACAACGTATTCCGTGGACCCAATTAACACATCATATCATGCCACATCTCAAACGCACGTGTGAGCCTATTTAATCGGTACGACCTCTTGTCTACCCGAAGCTCCTAACATGGCTAATTAATCATGTCAAAACAATGCACGTGTGAGCCTATTTAATCGATGTGACACCCAATCTACTTGAAGCTCCAAACACGGCAACATGCAAGGTGGGCATCCAATGCGAGACAAACTCGAAGCACAATGCCAAAACAATTATGAAATCCATGTGAAAACTAGTGCCTCTTGCACTCATGTGTATAAAACACGTCAAATCTCGTGCGAGTCATACTCTAGCACGCTTTCATACTCACGAAATCATGTAGGTGGCTCAAAACTTTGCAAAGTATGGTTAACAAAACCAAAACACGCTCATTTCTTTTGCAAATCATTTCAATGTCAGCCAACCTACCAATCATTTGCTAAAAAGCAATAAAACATGATTTTCAAAGCAATATGCTTTTGTTTTCATGCACATTTCTCAAACTCCCAACTTTTACCCTTCAATCACCCAACATCATTTCCTAATCTCATGCATTCTAGCAAAACATTTAAGTGCCCAAATTGCGTACAGATATCTCTAAGAGTCCACACAAATCCCTTACCTCTATTTACTTGGTGTGACTCCTTTCCTTTTAGCTTCTCACGCTCTTGGCTCAACTCGCCTCGGCGTATCCTTGGATGCTGCGATTCATTCATTAAATCAATTGAGTTAATGTATTTAACCCATACTTGACCTCACTAGTCAATATTATTCACTTGTGCATTTTACCAATGCCTTAATCCACATTTTACCTCTTTTAGGTAAATCTCATAATTTATCCACTAACCATATCTTAAAATCTTACCACAATACTATTAATAACTTCTACATATCTCATTCATCATTAATCTCCATACAATTCCACTTTCTCACTCTAAACCATTTCTAGGTCATAATCATTCCAATGCATTTTAGATAGTTTCTAACCATCCATACTCATGCCAAACAACTCCAAAATCAATTATATAAACAATGTACCATAGTTGGAGTGTTAGAATCTTACCCAATTTGATTTCTCTTCTTGCTCCAAATGGCAATGCCCTTAACTCCTTTAATACCAACAATGGGAAAATGCCTTCCAACTATGTTGTTCTTCTCTTTGATAGGAACAACTTTGCCTCTAATGGTCTCTCTTCAAACCTCACTAAAAATGGCTGATTTTAGAGAGAGAAAGTTAGGTTTTTGGGTTGAAAGTGAAAGGCTAGTGTTTTTCCAGAAATTTTCTGATTTTCAGCACTCCTTATATAGAAATAGCTTGAGGAGATCGATCTGGTCCAAGAGGAGATCGATCTGGTCCCCTTAAATCCCTCTTTTTCATGGCATTTTAAGTATGAGATCGATCTGTCGAAGCATGAGATCGATCTGCTCCCAAACAGAGAGCTAAGGAGATCGATCTGGGTGCTTGAGGATCGATCTTTTTACTACAAAATGCTTAGGAGATCGATCTGGCTCCATTGGAGATCGATCTGCTCTATTCCATTGCCCAAATAAGAGCATTCTGGCTCTTTCAGATCGATCTCTCATCCCATGAGATCGATCTGCCCTTCATAGTTTCCAGATTTTCTACTATTCTTCTGCAGCAACACTCACCAAACATCCTTAATTTGCTACCATGATCCTTTTCTCATTCATTCATCTTTGAGGCTTGACAATGACATCCATACATACCTTATTCCTATTGAAACTTGTGTGGAATCCTTGTATAACCAAAACTATACGATGTAAACCAAATGGAAGTGCACAACTTATGCAATTCTACTTCCATTTTACCACACTATTCATAATCCATTCCACTCACATTCTCCACATGTTTAAGTCCATTTCTTTACATTCACACATAATGTAACTTATATGTACAATCACAACTCTTATTACAAGTGTGTACATTAACTTATGGACTTACATCACATATACTTCACTTATGAATTCATAGTACAACTCTATTTACATTTCTATGTACATATATACCATTATACATATACGGGGTCTCACATTCTCCCCCACTTAAAAAATTTGGTCCTCCAAATTAGAACCAATTATTCTGTGAACAACTCGGGATACTTCTCCCGCATCAAACTCTCCAATTCCCATGTGGCTTCTTCCACAATGTGATGTTGCCAAAGTATTTTCACCAAGAGAATTGTCTTTGTCCTCAGCACTTTCTCTTTTCTGTCCAATACCCGAACTGGCTTCTCATCATAGGTCATACCTTCATTGAGCTCCAATGGCTCATACCTTATTACATGCGTGGGATCCGGGTGATACTTCCTCAACATGGATACGTGGAAGACGTTATGCACACTTGCCAACTCTAGTGGCAATGCCAACCTATACGTCTTATCTCCCACTCTATCCAGTATCTCAAATGGCCCTATATATCAAGAGCTCAACTTTCCCTTCTTCCCGAATCTCATAATTCCCTTCGAAGGGGAAACTTTCAAAAACATTGACTCACCCACATCAAACTCTAGTGGTCTCCGTCTCCTGTCAGCATAACTCTTTTACCTACTCTGAGCTGTCGTAACCTCTTACATATCAATTGGACGTCCTCGGAGGCTTGTCTAACCAAGTCGGTAGCAAAGATCTGTCTGTCACCAACCTCTTCCCATCTAATAGGGGAACGACATCTACGCCCATATAATGCCTCATATGGTGCCATCCCGATACTCGCATGAAAACTATTATTATAAGCGAACTCTGCGAGTGGCAAATGGTCATCCTAGGAGCCTCCAAAATCCAATGCACATGCTCTCAACATATCCTCCAGGGTCTGTATAGTCCTCTCTGACTGACCATCTGTCTGAGGATGAAACGCGGTGCTAAAACTCAACTGGGTCCCCATCGCTTCCTAAAAATGTTCCTAGAAGTAGGAAGTGAAGCGGGCATCCCTATCAGAAACAACGCTCACTGGAATTCCATGTAGCCTCACTATCTCGCGCACATATAGGTTCGCTAACTGGCTCAGAGTATCGGTGGCTCTCATAGCTAGAAAATGGGCTGATTTTGTCAACCAATCCACAATCACCCATATGGCATCATGACCTCTACGGGTCCTCGGTAATCCCATCACAAAATTCATGGTGACATGCTCCTACTTCCATGTCGGTATCGGTAGAGGCTGCAATAACCCTGCAGGCTTCTGATGCTCTACCTTCACCCGCTGACAAACGAGACACTTAGCAACATATTCAGCAATGTGCTTTTTCATTCCAGACCACCAATAAACTTTTTGAAGGTTTTGATACATCTTAGTACCCCCATGATGTATCGTATACTTCGATGAGTGAGCCTCTGTTAAGATCAACCTTCTGATCTCTGCATCATCAGGAACACATATCCTACCTCTGAACCTCAACAATCCATCTGAACTCAATCCAAAGTCCGTGTCTGTACCCCTATGTATCTGACTGACAATATCACTGCACTGCTGATCAACTTGCTAAGCCTGTTGGATTCGATTTACCAGATCCGATTCTAATTGCAGGCTAGCTATCATAAATCCACTATCAGAGTCATGCGGGGTCATATCCAAACTGAGGTTCGTGAACTATTCTGTCACGACCCAATTCTATTCTCTTTAATCCAAAATCATTGAAAATTTTTCGCGTTTTACTGTTACCTTACCCGGTCGTGAACTAAACTCACCACACACTGTTGGGCTGTGAGTCAATAATAAACACCAAATCTCATTCATTCTCAATTAATTAAAATGATGTGATACATTTGCATTTAATCGTGTACTTATACGAATACATGTTTTACTGACATCTACATCCCCCATAATTACAACTCAAAAGAATACTATGCTTTTACATTGTTTAGATACAAAAAGAATCACTATGTATATACCTCTTAGCAATGGAGATGCAGCGGAGTCCAAAATACCACGCCTCAGTCCTTACTGGGCTACTATGCACGCTCTGTAGGGGGGAAATAGAGTGGGATGAGCAACCACACGCTCAGTAAGGCAATAATGCAAGCATGGTAGATAACTACTCTATCTACATGCTGATAGTGTTATGCATAAATCATTTATGGTAGGAGCATGAGGAATAAAACTATGCCATGTGAATATACATATATATCATGTATCAAAATCATGTGCATTGGCATATAAAACATGGTAGAAACATCATGTATAAATCATCTCATGCTCAATCTCATTTAAATTCATAAAAATGGCAATTCATTAAGAAACCTCCTTTTTAAACCAACATCATAAACCTCTTTCTCAACACATAATTACCACCAAATCAACTCACAATCACAACCACATTTTCATTTCACAATTCACGCATGTGTATAAAAACTAGGTCACTATATCAAAAGTGCCTATGTGGACCATTACATCATAAATCATCCCAGACCACACGCATCCAGGTGTGCGGGGTATCACGCTGGCACGAAGATGGATTATCCCTCGCCAGACTTTCCCACCACATAACCATCATGCGGTGCATCGTACTCCATGTGATATACACGGTACAGCGTACTCCGCAGACTCATATCGTGATTGGGGGTGCCATTCCTAGGTCTTACCTACCCCATACCAAGAGTTTTCCATATCCGTGAAGGAGAGCCTCCCTGCCGAACAGAGCCTCCCCGCTTAACAGAGCCTCCCTGCCTCCTCGGGCTTAAGGATGTAGGGCTTAAGGATCCTTCCGTAAGAGAGCCTCCCCACCGAACAGAGCCTCCCCACCTAACAGAGCCTCCCCGCCTCTTTAGGCTTAAGGATGTTGGCTTAAGGATGTAGGGTTTAAGGATCTTACCGTACCCATGTAGGAGAGCCTCCCTGCCCAACAGAACCTCCCCGCCCCTCAGGACGCGTTCGAACCACTGAGGACGCGTTCTGAGGGGAATTTCCCTGAATGGAACAAAGCCGTGAGGCCCAATGGGCCAAAGCGGACAATACGTGGATGTTGTTGGCGTTGTTGCACCACCCTTGTTAGACCACCATCGTTGTTGTGGGCCCAAGAGGGGTGGCCATGGCCGATGGCAGGGGTTGGCCGGGCAGGGGTCGGCCGTCACATATTATAACTATGCTTTCCATATTTACACGGGCTAGAGTCCCGCAATAATTTATGAAAACTATGTTTTCTATGAGAAACGGGCTAGA
The DNA here is from genome assembly GCA_033439115.1 of Firmiana major. Lineage (NCBI taxonomy): Eukaryota > Viridiplantae > Streptophyta > Magnoliopsida > Malvales > Malvaceae > Firmiana > Firmiana major. The sequence continues at coordinate 35,528,368 of CM065895.1, read as the reverse complement.
GTCCCGTAATAATTTATAAAAACTATGTTTTCTATGAAAAACGGGTTAGAGTCCCATAACGATTTTAAGAATCGGGTTAAAGTCCTGTAATGATTTTTAATACACGGGTATAAGGCCCGAAATGATTTTGATAAAATGGGTAAGAGGCCTAAAATGATTTTTGTGGGGTAAAAAAAAAGGGCATGATATGACGATAGTCAGAGGATCTGGGGTCGATCTCGCATACATAGGGTAGCGTATGGAGACGATCGAGGATCTACCTATAGGGTAGCGTATGGAGACGATCGAGGATCTACCTAGCCGACGGCCAGAGAACGGGCAGGCTCTGACTTGACATGAGAAACGTGTGCATAGTCCACACTTGGTGATGCACGTGAGTTCGTGCGTATAGTCCCCATTTAGTGGTGCACGAGAGAAAAGGCAGCGTACGACCCTAATCCAGTCCTACGGCTCCCCTGTACAATGGCCATATGTACCTACGATGAACGTCCTACGAGACCAAATGTATGATGTCCTTCGGGACTAATATATGAGACGATTGCCTGACCTTACACGATGAATTGACAGAATGATATATATATGTTTTCACACATTTCATGCTACCTATTTTATGATTTGCTATTGAGCACATTTTTTATGATGAGATTTTAAAGGTAGCCATGAATTATGTTTTATGAAATGTGCATATGATAGTACGACTTCACTTTCAAAGTGATAAGCATGTTATGATATGCATGATTAAGTTTTGAGATGTTTTTTACTTGTTTACACGACGTGATCTGCATACTATATATGAGTTTTACCAAAAAGATGCATGATGTGTAAACTTATGATTTAAGCATGCTTTTACTGCTTTTACGAAATGTAAGCATCTCTACTCCAGTACATGTTTATGCTGATTTGTAAACCCAAGAGTTTTACCATGTTTTGAGTATTTAAAGCTATTTTAAATGTATCTCTTACTGAGCCTGAAAAACTCACCCCTCTCCTCTCCATCTCCCAGATTATCTATAGCGAGTCTACTGCACCTACGAGACTGTGGTCGTTGACAAGGTAGTTCGACCTTTCATGGATACTTTCGTAACCTTGAGGTACAACTTTACTCATATTCCAGACATGATGTAATGCATGGACACTATTGTATATAACTTTTGGGATGTAATAGATGTAAATGATTGTATACAGAGTCTTAGTTATGCAGTATAAATGAATGAATATATTTAGTTGTTATATGATTCTAAGATATGAATGAAAAGTATTGAGGATATGGGTTGAATAATATAAATTGCGTTTCAAACTCTGCAGGTTGGATTAAGTCATAACGCAGCCGTTATGCTACCAAAATTTTTAAAATAAAAGAGGTTTTAAATCTAGACAGGGATAGGAAAACAACATAGTTAATGGATAAAAAGTTTATATTAGCCCCATTTTTTCCGCGCTTTTGGGGTGTGACAGTTTGCATTGTATCAAAGCAAATATTGTGTAGTACTATCATGTCTAGTAATTAGAGTGTATTACATCCCAATGTGTCTATGCATGTCTGGTAATAAGGTAAGCTTATTTGTCAAAGTATGACTTAATTTATGGATTTTGTGCAAATAGTAGATCGCTAATCATGAGTGGTAGATGGGGCCATTCACAGAGATGAGCTCAACCCACTCTACCATCTTTCCCTCAACCCGAGAGCCCTACTGATAGAATAAGGAGGCTTGAAGAGACAGTACATTGTATGAGAGAAAGACTTACAACCTTTACCACTATGTTTACCCAACAGTTTGGGGTACGTACACCTGGTACTGAGACAGCTACTCTTATGCCTAATCCTCCTCCCCCACCAGTTCCTCCAGTAGCCTCAACCCTCAGCCAGTAGTTCCCCAGCATAGGGATGACAGAGAGACTCAGAGGGTGCGAGATTTTCTTGAGTATGCATCCTCTGGAGTTTACTGGGCTTAAGGACCCGGTTAAGGCTGAGGAGTGAATCATTGATATTGAGGCGATATTTCAGTTTTGGGGTGTACTGATAGGGAGAGAGTGACTATGGCAGGTTAAATGATGAAGGGACAGGCTAAGTTCTGGTAGAGGTCGACACAGAGGATATTAGCTGAGGATCCCTCAAAGATCACATGGAATGCTTTCTTAGTCGCATTTTGAGAGCAGTATGTACCGCTTGCAGCTTGAAAGAAGATGCATGTAGAGTCTTGGATTTGTAACAGGGAAGTTCTACAGTAGACGAGTATGAAAACAAATTTACAACCCTGATGAGATATGATCTAGAGACAATTAGAGATCTCAAGCGTCGGACACAGAGATTTTTGGCAGGATTGAGATCTGGGATCGGACATAAGTTGTTGGGTCAGAATATCGTGGACCTCAGATATGCTCTGAGGAGATCAGTCAGAGTTAAGGGAAAGAGAGCAGTTGCTTCTCGACATGATTTCAGAAGGGGTTAGCCTAAGAGACAGAGGGTGGAAAGACCTCAGATAGGGGCTGGTAAGCCCAAGACTCTAGTTGGTGTCTTAGGTATGATTAGATGCCTTGAGATAAGAGTGCCACGGTGCAGGACATGTGGTAATATTCACACTGGACCTTGCCGCACAGGTACATTTACTTGCTGCAGATGCGGTGAAGCAGGACACCTGATGAAGGAATGTCCACTTCTGAGATCTCAGGAACCTCGTGAAGCACCTAGACAGATAGAGAGATCGACTCAGGCTCCACAGAGGAGAGCCACAGCCATAGACAACAGCAAAAAGCATGTCTCCTAGGGCCGAGTGTTTGCTCTTGATTAGGAGACAGCAGATACATCCTCTGATGCTATCCGAGGTACTTTTATTGTCTGTAATCAAGAAGCACATGTACTATGTGACCCAAGTTCCACACACTCGTTTGTGTCACAATAATTTGCATGTAAGTTTCATAGGAAACCTGGAGTCATTAGATTACATGTTGCACATAAGTACACCTATGCACGCGATACAGAAAACAGATATGATATGTAAAGCTTGTGATATGATGGTAGGAGATAAGAAGTTGTTAGCAGATCTAGTATGGTTGAATATACAAGACTTTGATGTAATATTTGGCGTGAATTGGTTAGCTACCAATTATGTAAGTCTAGACTGCTACACTAAGACCTTAACTTTCTCCTTATCAGAAAAGTTCAGTGTATGTTTATTAGAAAGTAATAAAAGTGCATAGTGTTAAAGTTATGAAATGATATAATGTTTATGTATGAGATTGACGTATGATGTTTGATTGTGTGAAGGATATATTGCTTTCATTTTTGATGAGAGTCGGAACCACCTAGTATATAGGATGTTTCGGTGGTATGTGAGTTTCCTGAAGTATTCCTAGAGGACTTACTGGGATTACCACCCGAGAGAGAGGTTGAGTTTGCCATTGAGCTAATACCAGATACTCAACCCATCTCCAAGCCACCTTATCGAATAGCATTGGTAGAGTTTAGAAGAATTAAAGAAGCAGTTGCAAGGATTACTTGATAAGGGGTTTATAAGGCCTAGTGTGTCACCATGCGGTGCACCAGTACTATTTTTCAGAAAGAAGGATGGTAGTTTCCGTCTATGTATAGACTACATGCTTTTGAATAAAGCAACAGTTGAGAATAAGTATCCCCTGCCAAGGATAGATGACTTATTTGATCAGCTGAGAGGGGCTTTAGCGTTTCAAGGATAGATTTGAGATCGGGTTATCATCAACTAAGGATTAAGGAGGCTGATGTACTGAAGACAGCATTTCAGACCCGATATGGGCACTACGAGTTCCTAGTTATGCCCTTTTGGATTGACTAATGCCCCAGCTGCATTCATGAGTCTTATGAACAATGTCTTCTGAGAATACTTCGATAGATTAATGATAGTATTCATCGATGACATTTTGATTTATTCTGGATCCCGGGAAGAGCACGAATAACATTTGAGGAATGTGCTCCAGACTCTCCGTGAGAAGAAGTTATATGGTAAATTCAGTAAGTGTGCTTTCTGGCTAGAACAGATTTCATTTCTCGGACATGTGGTAACTAAGGATGGAGTGTCAGTAGATCCGTCCAAGGTAGATGCAGTATTGAAATGGTAAGGACCGATGACAGTCACGGAGGTCAGAAGCTTCTTAGGATTGGCATGGTATTACCAATGGATTGTCGAAGGGTTTTCACAGATAGTAGCTTCATTAACCAGACTGACCTATAAAGAGGTTCAGTTTATATGGTCTGAATAGTGTGAGCAGAGCTTACAAGAGCTCAAACGTCGATTGAATATGACACCAGTCTTGACCATTTAGAGTGGTTCTGGGGGGATTTATGGTATACAATGATGCTTCCCACCAAGGTCTTGGCTATGTACTTATGCAGCATGGTAGAGTGGTAGCTTATGGATCCCGTCAGCTAAAGGATCACGAGCATAATCATTCCACTCACGACTTGGAGTTAGCTGCAGTAGTGTTTGCACTTAAGATATGGCGGCATTAATTATATGAAGAAAGATTTTAGATCTTCACTTACCACTAGAGTCTTAAGTACTTGTTTGATTAGAAGGAGCTGAATATGAGATAGTGGAGATGGATAGAGCTCCTGAAAGACTATGACTACGAGATCTTATATCATTCGGGCAAGGCGAATGTGGTAGCTTATGCCCTGAGTAGAAAGGGTATGATGTCCTACATGATGATTAAAGAGTGGGACTTATTGGGACAATTCATCGAACTCAGGATCAGTATGGATGAGATTGAGCATGGATACATGGCTAGCCTACAGATTGAACCAAGTATACTAGACCAGATTAGAGCTGGATAGCGAAACGATTAGAGGTTACTGGATATGGTTAGCCAGGCAGAGGATAGATCGCAGTCTGAGTTTACGATCAGTAATGATGGATTATTGAGGTATCGAGGCCGTATCTATGTGACACATGATGACACCTTGAGACAGAGCATTCTAAAGGAGTCCCATTGTTCTAGATTCACTTTGCTTCTGATTTAATGGAACATGCAACTGAGGGTGTTCAACTCATCTGTGACAGATTGAGGACCGCACAAAAAAGTTATGCCAATGTGCGTAGACATCTTCTTGAATTTCAAGTTAGGGACTCCGTATTTGTTAAGGTGCCACCGATGAAGGGTATAGTACGCTTCAAAAAAAAAAAGGAAGTGCTACGATTTAAGACAATTCCACTAGTAAAGGTTCTCTGGCAACATCATAAGACAGAAGAAGTCACTTGGGAATTAAAGAGCCAAATATGGGAGAAGTACCCTCACCTGATTGATAGACCAGCTTGAATTCAGAGGATTGAATTCTTAAAGGTAGGGAGAAATGTGAAACCCGATATTTTTCCATATTATGATGCTCATGAGAAGTAAATTATAGCTCAATGTAACGTTTTACAGGCCCGTAGACGATTAAAGCACTCGATTGTAGCGTGGGACCCAATGGCATGCAAATCGAGGTAAGGTCCTAGACCCGAGAATTCCTTTAAAATGTCATGTTCATGGATGGAATGATGTGTAGAAGGGAAAACTAAGTGATTGGAAATGCAAAAGTTAGTTAAACTCGGGTTTTAAATTAAATCGAGAAAACGGACCTAATAAGGGAAATAAATGCGTATAAAATTCTAGAAATTCGTGAAAATTATTCTGCGACCACAGAAAATTATTATAAGGTGAAATTGACATGGGAAATAAAAATCATAAAGAAATATGGAGATTTAGGGGTTCAAATAAATTTTTAAAGCTAATCGAAAGCTTATTTCCATTTTGCTCAGTATTGGCCAAATCGTGCAAAATGAGCTCGTTCATGAAATATTTCTTAAACAAGTGATCCCTATATTTTTATGGGACATACTATAGACATATTATAACAATTGAGAAGTTGAATTTTGAAGAAATCTGATCAGGATTACTTTTGGTAAATTTTATAAAACAGAACAGTCATTTCCCCTGCACTTAGTAAACTGTCAGCCAATGAAAACAATCCCATTTGATGACCTTCCCGATTTCTTTGCCTCTGATATTTTCCATATTGAATTTCAACTAGATAAGCTTCATAAAAAGGTAAGAACCATCCCGAACTGTTGCAAAACCCGAGAGTTATCCCTCACCCATTCTGCCGTAGATGTTACCCCTATTCCTGACTGGCATGACTTTTTCGGCCACCTTCCGGCCATTTTAAGGCAACAGTCCCTTCATATGAAATGTTCCTCTTCCTCCCCTATACCACATATAAAAAATTCAGACCTAAATGAAGTCATTTACCACATGAAACATTAGAGAGACGAACGGGATAGAAAACTGCCCTGTTTCGAGGTAAGCAAAAATTCAATTTTTGGATGAATTTGATGAGGTTCTTGGATGATTCTGAACACTTATAAGCTCTATACATGTTTTATTACAGCTAAGTGACAATTTGGAGACCTAAAACCGAAGTCAAACTTGGTCAAAGGAGTGAAGAAGTTGAGGTATGGTGATGATGATGTGATAAGTTGTTAATTTGTAAATTTTGATGAATTCTTGTTGGAAGAAAGTTGATGAATTGAATTATATGATTGAATTCAATTTCTGCCAGCATGATTTAGCTGCTAGAATGATGAATATGGATGTAATTAAAATGAATTTACAGTTAAAATTATACTGTAAAGGTTCGGTTTAGTGTTTAACTAGGTGAATTATCGAAATAATGCAAGAATCGATACTTTAAGGTCTTGTATGATGTGGAATGAGTTGCTGGAATGTAAGACACCATATAGAGGTATTGAAAATGAATTTAAAGGTGTCAAATATGTTAAGTAAGCTTAAATCGAGGTTTAAATCGATAAAACCGAGCAAAACGAGTAAAGTAGCAAAAAGTCAACTTTTGGTCCACATTTTAGGTGTAATCACATATTGAATATATTAACATGAATTTGAGCTATATGTGATGAGATAAGCTGGTATGTGATAGCTCGGGTTATCGACACGTATTTCGAGGTGAGCTCAAAAATCGAGGAACGTGCACTACCTTCGACGTTAAGAGGTAAAGGATATAATTTAGAGTAGTATTAGTACTCCTCAACCTTACCAAATGTTTATGTGGATAGTTAGTTTATTTTCCATGAAAAAGGGCTTTCTCAAAAATTGGGAAGAATACTATTCACTCAAAACCGGAATAAACTTATCCTAACCTTTCAAAATGACTTTTATTTCATGAGATACATTTTAGTAATTATGTTTATGTATATAAAAGTGATTTTCACTTATGAATTGAAAGCATAGTGTTTTCATGTGAGATTTCGGGTGAAAGTCCCGATATGTTTTATGAAACAATGTTTTCATGATACGGGTTAAAGCCCCGAAACAGCTTTTAAGCTATATTTTCATGGTATGAGTATGAGTCCCAAGAAATAACTATTATAACTATGCTTTCCATATTTACACGGGCTAGAGTCCTGTAATGATTTATGAAAACTATGTTTTCTATGAGAAACGGGCTAGAGTCCTGTAATGATTTATAAAAACTATGTTTTCTATGAAAAACGGGTTAGAGTCCCATAACGATTTTGAGAATCGGGTTAAAGTCCCGTAATGATTTTTAATACACGGGTATGAGGCCCGAAATGATTTTGATAAAATGGGTAAGAGGCCCAAAATGATTTTTGTGGGGTAAAAAAAAAGGGCATGATATGACGATAGTCAGAGGATCTGGGGTCGATCTCGCATACATAGGGTAGCGTATGGAGACGATCGAGGATCTACCTAGCCGACGGCCAGAGAACGGGCAGGCTCTGACTTGACATGAGAAACGTGTGCATAGTCCACACTTGGTGATGCACGTGAGTTCGTGCGTATAGTCCCCATTTAGTGGTGCACGAGAGATAGGGCAGCGTACGACCCTGATCCAGTCCTACGACTCCCCTGTACAATGGCCATATGTACCTACGATGAACGTCCTACGGGACCAGATGTATGATGTCCTTCGGGACTAGTATATGAGACGATTGCCTGACCCTACACGATGAATTGACGGAATGATATATATATGTTTTCACACATTTCATGCTACCTATTTTATGATTTGCTATTGAGCACATTTTTTATGATGAGATTTTAAAGGTAGCCATGAATTATGTTTTATGAAATGTGCATATGATAGTACGACTTCACTTTCAAAGTGATAAGTATGTTATGATATGCATGATTAAGTTTTGAGATGCTTTTTACTTGTTTACACGACGTGATCTGCATACTATATATGAGTTTTACCAAAAAGATGCATGATGTGTAAACTTATGATTTAAGCATGCTTTTACTGCTTTTACGAAATGTAAGCATCTCTACTCCAGTACATGTTTATGCTGATTTGTAAACCCAAGAGTTTTACCATGTTTTGAGTATTTAAAGCAATTTTAAATGTATCTTTTACTGAGTCTGAAAAACTCACCCCCCTCCTCTCCATCTCCCAGATTATCTATAGCGAGTCTACTGCACCTACGAGACTGTGGTAGTTGACAAGGTAGTCCGACCTTTCACGGATACTTTCGTAACCTTAAGGTATAGCTTTACTCATATTCTAGACATGATGTAATGCATGAAAACTATTATATATAACTTTTGGGATGTAATAGATGTAAATGATTGTATACAGAGTCTTAGTTACGCAGTATAAATGAATGAATATATTTAGTTGTTATATGATTCTAAGATATGAGTGAAAAGTATTGAGGATGTGGGTTGAATAATATAAACTGCGTTTCAAACTCTGCAGGTTGGATTAAGTCATAACGCAGCCGTTATGCTACCGAAATTTTTAAAATAAAAGAGGTTTTAAATCTAGACATGGACAGGAAAACAACATAGTTAATGGATAAAAAGTTTAAATTAGCCCCATTTTTTCCGCACTTCCGGGGCGTGACATTATCTTTGTGGATGCTTTAAGAATTGATTTTTTAGTTGTGGGATGATTTGTCACGACCCATTTGTACGTAAATGGTTACAAATTTTTCACTTTTTCATTTCCTTACCTGTCGTGAACAGTTTCACTTCTAACAGTTGGGCTATTAGTCGACATTAGTACCTCTTGTTGTTAGACCCGATTTTATCGTAAGAGCAAAAAGGGAATAAATAGAAATTTTCGAGTGCATTTAAAAATGCAAAAGGATTGAAATGGTATTCCTGAACACGTACAAGGGTAAAACGATCAAAAGATCAAAATTCGATATTAATCGGGACAAGAAAAATTTAATTAAAAAATGGAATTGAGAAATCTTGATCAATAACGAAGAAATAATTAAATTCTGGGTTAAATTGATTAAGATATGAATTTATTGGAATAAATCAAAATTTTCTTATCGAAAAATAATCCCGAAAATAATCAAAAAAAATACCAAAAAGGTAAAATCGGACTGATAAATTCATTTATAGATTAAATGAATTAAATAATAATTTTTGAAGATATTTTGGCAATTTTAAAATATTTTAATTGATTAAAATAATAATAAAAGTTAATTATTAAAAAAAACAAATCTAAAACGCGAATTGGAAAAGAGGAAACAGAAACGAAATAGAGAAGCGAGGAAGCCGAGACCGAGGAGGTTCGTCACCGGTGAGCCACCGGCGAGGCCTAGGGGCCTGCGAGGGCCGGTGAACACAACCCAGCACCGAGCGAACAACCTGCGGCCAAGATGCACCGTGGAAGTCGTCGAAAATCGCTGAAAACGGAGGAGGAACCCACGGAAGAGAAGCCTCGATCGGTGGCCATCGACGCCGATTCGAGCCACACTGAGGCCCGATTTAGGGAGCCCATGCGATGGAGCACCGAACGGCAGTGGAATCACGTCGGGAACCGACCGGACGGCGTCGGAATGACCAAATGGTGACTGAACCGGTCGAACTGGACTGAACCGACCTAACCAAACCAGACCGAACCGGTGGTCTGAATCAGGTTGAACTGGATCGGACCGGTTCAGCCAAAAAGAGAAGGAAAAAAGGAAGAAAAAGGGAAAAAGAAAAAGAGAAAAAATTGGAGAAAATTTCAGTGATGCAATCGAGCTTTGGGTAAGTCGGTAAGCAGTCGAATTAACCGATTTAATTTTTGAAATATTTAATCTGATAAATAATCGACTGAAAGTTTGCCCGAAAATATATTTAATTGTGTAGCTCGACAATTGGCATCCACCGAGAGCTCGAGACAGCCTCGATTTACGTACTATCATGGAATCACGGGTATGTAACCCTTATTTATGACAATTTACATCGTTATGCGTGATTGATATTTATCGCATAAATTACAGATTTAATTTTCGGATTAAATGAATTAAATTCTGAAAATTGAGATAAATTATCGTAAATATTAAATTGAGATATCTGAGAATTTAGAATGTGGCTAAATAAATACTGATGGGCCCAATGAGCCCAATAGGCCTCGATAAAGTGTAGTAAATGGGCTTAAGGCTGATTAAGGCCCATTATGGTACAATCGGGCCCAATATGGGTAAATGGCCCAATGATTTAAATTAAGCCAAGAACATATGAAATACAACTAAATTGTATTGTATTTGACCTGATGAATGTGTATCCGCAGTTTCAGAGATTTGATTTGGATTGAGAGCAAATCGGACTGCGTGACGAGACATCAGTGAAAGGTCAGACTGTGCAGAAAAATGAGGTAAGGGAATTATGTGAGTAGCTAGAGGTAGCTACGCGTATTTTAAATAGTTTTTCTGTACATTGATTATGTATGTATACACAGTTATAGTATAATGATCCTAAAAGTGGTTTAAATGATTTTTAAGGATCAAAATAGGTGAAATGTCTATTTTACCCCTATTGAGGGAAGTTCACCTAAGGATGGTGAAAGCATGACATGCATGAAATGCATGATTTAAGGAAATTTATGGTTTAAGGATTTTATTGGTTTTAATCAAAGCAAATCGATAGATTGGCCAGTAATCTCATGAATTTCACATGATAACACTACGTAAGTGCTATTTGTATTTAAATGGAAATTTCTTTGGAAAATAGGCCAACTATCAAGTTTATATGAAAACAGATAGTGCCGACACGTAGTTCGCACTATATCTGCGTTTGTGAATGTGCATAAATGTGCTTGAGCGGTTGCTCCCACCAACTTGTGACATCATATGCATGACATGTGCTAGAGCGGTTGCTCGCACTGATTTTTATTCCTATGAAATGCATGAGAAGTGCTCGAGCCTAGCTCGCACTCTGTTTTGACATGTTTTGATATGTTTTGATTTGTTTTGATGTGGTATGCATAAAATGGTGCTGGAGTGATTGCTTGCACTAGTTTTAATGATTTGACATGCATGAGAGATGCTGGAGCTTAGCTCGCATCCTGTTTTGATTTGATATTGCATAAAGCGGTGCTGGAGTGTAACTCGCACGAGATTTGATTTAATTATGCATAAAGCGATGCTGGAGTGTAACTCGCACGAGATTTGATTTACTTGAGCATTTATTTGTGCTGGAGCTTGCTCGCCTAAAGTTTTATATGGTTTTTATAATTCATTTGAATGTCGTACTGGAGTTTTCTCGTACGAGATTTTCACTGAGTTTCTATACATATCCGTACTAGAGCATTGCTCGTACGTGGATTTTACTTGAAATTATAATCAGTTTAAGTCGTATTGAAGCGCTGCTCGTACGCAGATTTTACTGATTTTTATGAAACCGTGCTAGAGCTTCGCTCGCACGAGGTTTTCTGATATCATGAATATGCATGGAGCCGTGCTTGAGCTTCCCTCGCACAGGGATTTATATTACATGCATATAGCTGTATTGGAGCCTTCTGTAGACTGTGTGTCACAGTGAGATGATATGCTCACACGTGCATTCTGAGACAGAGATGATTTGGGTGGATAAGACATATTGCAGGCATCCCTGATTGAGCTTGGGTTCACAGAGTACGTTGTACCGTGTATGTCACGCGGAGTACGCTTTACCGTGGGGATTGTTGGAGTGGAGTGGCATTAGCCACGAGGAAGCAAGCCTTGCCCTCGCAATCCTGGTGTTATACTGTTCTGGCGGGTAGGACGACCCACCTCCCGTTTCAGGTGTGATACCCCGCACACTAGGTATCGTGTTGCCAGGGATCACTAGGATATGGCCATAGTCCTCGATGTTACTGATATAATCAGCTGATTGTCTCACATGATATAACTATTGGTCGATAGACCAGGGTAGACCCGAAGGAGGGGTCAGGCCCCCAATTTTATGATTTTATGATATGTGACCCTGAAAGAAGGGTGGTTTTATAACCGAAGTTTTATAATGAATTTTAACGAATTGTTTTATGAGTTTGAAATGGAATTATGAGATTGTTTTATGAGTTGATTGACCCAGAAGGGTTAGTTTTTACTGCAGTTTTAATGTATTGATTTAAATGCAGTAGCATGTGAAGTTTTCCATGCTTTCATTTGAAATCCATAATTTGTCTTACATGACATGAAAGACTGCATGATCTTGATTTAATTCATGCTTATTATGATTTAATGATGTCACATAAAATGCTTTGATGCATAAGTAGTATGATTTATATATGCACGAACAGTTTTATAAACTAAGTCATTGATGGTTGCATGACTTTGTGCTTGATGATTTTAATGAAAAGAAATGGATTTAAGGGCATGGCATTATGAGCATGTAGATAGTGGAGCTATCTACTTACTTGCATAATTGCCTTACTGAGCGTGTGGTTTGCTCACCCCCCCTTATTTTCCCATCTTTTTAGAGCACTTGCAATAGTTATTAAGCGGCTGAGGACTTGCATTCTGGGTATTTGCTGCTTCCCATCGAGAGATAGGTATACACATTTGTATAGTTTTGTATCTGAACATGTAATGCACAGTACTGTGAATGGATATGAAGTCGGGGATGTAGGATTATAAATACCATTGTGTATGTATCAATTTAAAGTCAAAGAATAGTAAACTCTGATATATGAATGTGAATATGGAAATGGAAGGGTAAATGGTGTGAAGTGACTAACACCGAATCATAGCCCAACTGTTTATAGGATGGTCACGATGAGAGAAAGGTAAGAATTAAATAATAAATGAAAAAGCGAAAAATTTACTCTAATTTTTAGATAATTTGGGTCGTGACACTTGTCATGTTACTTACCTTAACATCCATTTCCATATCACATTTACATAAAAGGATCTACTGTCCTTTAACTTTAACTAATTACATTCATAACTGTATTTACATAAGTTTACATCCCTGATATTTCATCCATGTACAATACTGTGCTTTTACATGTTTAGATACAAAAAAGATACCAGTGTGTATACCTCTTGGTGATGGGAAGCAGCGAATGGTACGAGACTAGTGCCCACTCTAAGTGACTTAGACGTTCTATCCGCAAGTGCACGGGTCGTACAAGTAATAATGGGATTTGAGTCCCAGATTATCGTCCCACAGAAAAGTGATTAGCCTAATTAACTACCGGTTAATCTTACCCTAAGTATATCCTAGTAAATTATGAATTTTTAGGGAGTGATTTACAAGGCTAACAATACTGAATATAATAAAAACTATAAACTAAAGAAAATAAGACCGAGATAAAATTACTTATAGAACTCCGAGTAATTAAAAGCATTAACCTACAAAAGATAATTAAAACAATTAGTTAACGCAATTAAAAATGAAATTATGAAAATAAAAAACAAAATTAATTAAACTAAAATTCAACAATCCTAAAAATAAAATATGCATGTAATTAAACTAATTAATAGAAATGCAAATTAAACTAACCTAAAGTCTAATAAAATAAAATCCTATTAACTTAAGGAAATTCTTAAATCTAACTAAGAAATTAACTACCTATATAATGATCCTAAATTAAATCTAACTCTAACTAATTACTAACATTAAAACAAAATATAATTAACGCATGAGAAATAATATTTTGATTAAATTTTAAAATGAAGACTAAATTAAAAATGTATGAAACAAATTTAATCTAAATTAATTCTAAATGCAACTCATAAAATACTATACTAAAATTAAGTCTTAAAACCTATGATATAAAATTAACTATAAATTAAAAATCAAAACTAAAAAATAAATTAACAAACTAAAACACTAGAACTAACCTACAATTATCATTTAACAATTAACCTAAATTAACAACTAATAAAAGGAATGAAAACAATTAAACAAAACAATATAAATGCATTAAACATTAAATTGCAAAGATTTCTTAATAGCCAAACATGGCCTTGCTCGGTTTATAATAAAACCAACTGCCCTGACTGTGCACTGCACTCGGCAGATGGTGCATGTCCATTCCTGCTCTGCACTAGTCCTGCTCTGCTCCACTACACGTCCTCGGCATGCTACCTCCTGCCTTGCTTCTATCATCAGCAAGCCATGCTCCAACATGCTAGCCCCAAGTTTGTCTTCCTGCATGTGTTGCCAGCTACCGCTCTTGGTCCTGCTCGGCTATCGTACTCTCGACTATGTCCAACTGCTGCTGATCATGCTCACTGGCTAGACTGCCCAGTTGTGCCCACGATACCAGCTTGCTTCATCACCGAACATCAGTAGACACAGAGGATGTCCAGCATCCTTCCTACCTAATTGAAGATAATAATCAGTGCATAAGCAACACCACAGAACATCACAAGCGTGACTAACGGATGGGTGAAGAGACAGTAAAATTAAACAGCACAAACATAAAAAAGGAATGACACAGTTAGAAACGAAAGCACTAATTTGTGAAATAAGCATGCAAACTAGAATGAAAATCAAAAGCTAAAACCATGATTTACTGCTGTAGTAACCATGTTTCTGCAAGCTTCAATCCTACTGGCTGTAAGTCAGCAGCTTCGGTTTCAGCTCTCTGGTGCAATTGACACGCCCAAAGGGTATTATCCGCAAGTGCACGGGTCGTACGAGTAATAATAGGATTTGAGTCTCGGATTATTGTCTCACAGAGAAGTTGACTAGCCTAATTAACTACTGGTTAATCTTACCCTAAGTATATCCTAGCAAATTATGAAGTTTTGATTATGGGTGGTCTACTAAGTTTGAAATTAAAAATACTGAAAAAAATAAAAGCTATAAACTAAAGAAAATAAAACTGAGCTAAGATTTACTTACCGAGCTCCACGCAATTAAAAGCAAATACCTACGAAAATAATTAAACAGTTAAGATTAATTAACGCAATTAAAATAAAAAGCAAAAAATGAAAATAAAGAAACAAGATTAGTTAAACTAAAATTAAACAAGCCTAAAATAAAAAGTGCATGTAATTAAACTAATAAAAATTGCAAATTAAACTAAACTAAAATTTAATGGAAATAAAGACTAAATTAAAAATGCATGAAACACATTTAATCTAAATTAATCCTAAATGCAACATATAAATTCTACATTAACACTACGTCCTAAATCATATTATAAAAAAAATCAACTATTATCAAAATTAACATTAACAATTAAAGTACCAAACAAAGAAACTAACCTACAATTTGATTTAAAACTATACCTAAACTAACAATTGAAACATTAAACCATTAACATAAAAACATGAAGTTTAAATGAGATAAAATGATGCTACCAAACGCAGCCTTGTTCAGAATGCACAAACTAATCCCGAGCATGTGGTACTGTGCATTATCTTTCCAAATGCATGTTTATTTCCAGGTTGTGTTGACGGGTTACCCTCTACTCCAGGTATTCTCGGTCCCAGCTACTCTTGGTTTGCTGCATCCAGTCCTGCAATCGACTGCTGCTCCAGGCAAGGTCCGCTTCTGCTATTTCTGCCTTGGTGCGTCTCTGTTCCAGGTGCTCACGGGTTCAGCTACTGGCATGCTGCACCCTGCTTCTCGGTTCTACAATCGACTGCTGCTCCAGGCCTGCTTGGCTACCAACGATACTGACCTACTGCTGCTCCAGGTTCTAGCTTTGCTCTCGATTTTGTCCTACTCCAGGCAGTGCTCACGATTTGTCCAGGTTACTGCACATGTCACTGCCTCGACCTGCTACAGCTGTTGTTCCTCGGCCTGCACAGCTCACTCCCACGTACTGCAGTATGTCCTGCACTGCCTCCCTTCGTGTCCTGTTGCTTTTCGGTCTTGTGTAAATAGCTTCTGCTTTGATCTCCTTCACCAGCAACAACAAAAAAGGGATTAGTGCAAAATTACAGTAACTTTATGATGAACAGTAAAAGGATTTAAAAGCAGAGCAGAACAGAGGAAGACTATTGATCCCAGTTCACTGCTATGGTGTATTCCAGCTCCTATTTTGTATCACATGATAGTAGTTGGCCAACATTGTCAGCACTGAAATGAAGAAAGGCTTCTATCTAATCAGAAGATAATAAACCGAAACAAAAAAATGTACATACAGTAGTTAAAATGAACCGCGAAAATTGGAAATGCAAAGATTCTAACACCATGAAATGCTTACTTCTCTAAGCAGTCATCATTGTTCTGCTATGCCAACAAATCGGGAGTAATACCCGACATCCAACACTCCTCAAAATACCAGAATAAGATAAAAGCAGTAAAGATTGAAGCATCCAAAGTGATAAACGACTAAGCAGTATGAAAACAAGGAAATAAAACCTAAGAGTAAATGGAACTAGTGAGACTCGGGTAAGGCAAAAATTCAAGATGCAACAAAACTTAAATCGCAATCAAAGGGAAATGTAAAGAAAAGAATTGAAATGATTTAAGGTTGAGCAGCTATCACCATGCTCTCCTCTCAAACCGAATGAACACTAATTGAAAATGAGAAACAAATGTGAATAAAAGAAAATACTAACTACTAAAAATGAGAAATTTGCATTAAAAAAATTGAAAGCATCTAAAAGTTTAACAATGGTGGCTGCTAAGAGAATTAAAAACTAACTTGAAAAGCTTGTAAAAATAACAAGGGAAATTGTTTGTGAACCGTAAAAATAAATGGGAGCTAAATGTAAAAGTGAAGCTTGAAAATAAGGAAAAATAAATTAAAACTATTCTAACACTACTCCTAACTTACTCCTACTCCTACTTACTTCTACTCCTACCCTAAATTACATAGTTTTTCAATTGTCATCCATGTCTTATTTATACACACAAAAGGGGTATAATTGTAATTTCTACATCTTAGATGAGTTGGCATTTTTTTGGCCACTTGTCTTTACACCATTAGCTCCTTGAAAAGATATTTCCATGTCATCGGTCTTCTTGTCTAATTGGATGTGCTAGGTGGCATGGCTCGTGTTGTCCGCGTGGTCCAATCTCGATTTTAGCTCAATTTCGGTCCATTTTGTATCGAAATATTCAAAATTCATCCAGATTTAATTTATCTGCAAACATGAGAATTTTAATTAAATAAAGGGGATAATTAACAAAATAAATTGGGAATTTAAATAATTAATTAGGAAATTAAGCATAAATAATTCTAAAAATATAGAATTATCACACCCTCAAACTTGAGCTTTTGCTAGTCCTCAAGCAAAACAAAATTGATGTAGGAATGACAAGTACAAAACATAATAATTTTTCCAATATTATCCTCAAAAATAAAGTATAGACTATGATCTTAAAGATTCACAATTACAAGTCAAACACTCAAAATCATTCAATCATAAGTCCTAACCCAAATTAGACCCCTCGTGCGTGTGTGAAAATGTCAGAGTCACTTCACAGTACATTATCCGGATCAAATTATGCAAACATAGTGAATGCAAAGTCAGAGACATGTGATCATTCCTATAAGTTTGCTTTTCACTTCTCTCTCCACTAATATAGTCACACTCAATCAAAGATCAATAGGACTTTATTAAGCTTGTAATGTAAGGCTGGGGCTAAGGTATGATAAAGTCGATTTAGGTTTAATTACCCCTTAACATGCATTACTTCTAGGATCTTAATGTAAGAGCTCAAATTTATTTCCCCTAAACTTATTTCTTTTGCTAAACATTTTTTTTTTGAATTTTTCTTCTTTCTTCTTTTCTTTTTCTTTTTCTTTCTTTTTCATCATTTTTTTAATACATACTCTTTTATTATCACTTAATACCCATATGGCTCACAATATATCCCAATGACTTTTCATGCTTTTGGGGTAAAGGATAGGAACAAAGCATTTAAGCTAAGGAAAATAACGCAGGTATATTTACAAAGAAAAGCTTATTTGGCCCAGATGGGTGACTAGGGGTAGAATATGTACAAGGAAGGCTAGAAAGGCTTAAATGATCCAAAGATAGCCTAAATAATCTCCCTAATCAAGTGTGATCTAATATTTCACCTCGAGATCAGATCAATCAAATTCTAGAATATGATACACAAAATGAACTAAACAAATGTAATCCTAAGTCCACATAAGCTTTCTCTAAATAAATGTACAGATTCATGACATGACATGTGCGTAAGATGAGAAAATCACAATCAGAATCAAGATAAATTCAAGAATTCAACTTCATGCTTTTCCTATAATCATGCTTCTTAGTCAATCAAAATCAGACTTAATCATGGGGTCATATCATCGAAATATGGGAAAACTACATGGTAAGCACTAAATCACTCCACAATCAAACAATTTAAGCTTAGATTTTTGAAAAAATTTTGAAAACTTTTTCAATTTTACTCAAGTTTTCAAAAAATGCTCAAGTGATATCCCCTCCCCTAAACTTAACGTGCACAGTGTCCTCAGTGTGCGGATAATATAAGAATTGAAGTTCAGGAACAGAGTACTCCCCTATCTGATGATGATGATGAACAATCGAAGCTTGATTGAAAACATAAAACTAGAAAAGAAACCTATAAAATAAATAAAGAAAGAAACAACAGCAAAGAAAGAGAACTATATACAAGTGAAAAGACAAGTTAAGCCACTTCAAATGCAGCTAAAGAACATAACACTTAGCAGCAGGGCGAAGAGTAGGAGGCTCAGCCAGAGTGGTGACAAAATGTTAACAGTTAAATCCTCTTGAGCTCTATCTATTTCCCTCATTCTTTTAGATTTCTTATGTTCAAGCCTTATATCCTTCATCCTAAAACAGTCTTGAAAGTCATCAGGGATCTTCAAAGGTTTGAAAACATGAAATGTTACCTCCTGATCTAGGACTCTTATAGTCAACTCCTCCTTTTGTACATCAATTAAAGTTCTACCAGTCGCTAGGAAAGGTTTGCCTAGTATAATGGGGACTTCCCTGTCTTCTTCCATGTCTAAAATAATAAAATTTGCAGGAAAAATAAACTTGTCCTCCTTTACTAAGACATCCTCAATGACCCCCTTCAGATATTTAATGGATAGATCAGCTAGCTGAAGGGTCACTGTGGTGGGCCTGACATCCCCTATTCCTAACTTTTGATAAATAGACCATGGCATTAAATTTATACTTGTGAGACCCCGTATATGTATAGCTGTATATAGGAGCATGGGAATGTAAATAAAATCATAAGTATAATGATACATTTGTAATGTGAAGTATATGCAGTGTAAGTTCATAAGACTATGTACGCACTTGTAATAAGAATCGTGATTATACGTACAAGTTGCATTATGAATGAGTAGGAAGAAATGAACTTAAACACGAGAAGAATGTGATTGAAATGGTATATGAGTAGTGTAGTAAAATGGAAGGAAAGATTTTTATAAGTTGTATACTTCCATTCGGGAAATATCGTGAAAATTTGGTTTTACAAAGATTTCCCACAAGTTTCAATATATACTAAGTGTGATTGGATGACATTTTTAAGTCTCAAGGAGGGATGAATGAGGAAAGGACTATGGAGGTAAATTGAGAAAGTTTTGAATGAAGTTGTTATAGAAAAACTACAGAAAATCAAGAAATATGGAGGCCAGATCGATCTCATAGGATGAAAGATCGATCTGGGAGAGCCAGAATGCTCTTATGTGAGTAATGGAAGGGAACATATCGATCTCCAAAGGGATCAGATCGATCTCCTTAGCTCTCGGGTTGGAAGCAGATCGATCTCCCCTAAGACCAGATCGATCTCCTTAAGCTTCTGTTCGACAGCAGATCGATCTCAAGCCTCGATAGATCGATCTCCTGCCTTTAAAAAGTCTTAGAAAAGAGGGATTTTAGAGGACCAGATCGATCTCCACCCAAGGAAGATCGATCTCATCAAGTCAAAACTATAAATAGGAGCAGTTGGATCTGCTGATTTTCGGGATAAACCATTTCTTTCCACTTCAACTCAAGAACCTAGCTTTCTCACTCCTAAATCCAGCAATTTTCAGTAAGATTTGAGGAAAAGCTATTAGAGACAAAGTTGTTCACATCAAAGAGAAGAACAACATAGTTGGGAGGTATTTTCTCCATTTGTTGGATTTAAGCAACAAGGTGTATTTCTATTGGAGCAATGAGGAAATCAAGCTAGGTGAGTTTCTAATGCAAATACCCAAGTACATTTGTTTGGATATTGATATGGGAAATGATTAGTATGCATAGATATGATAGAAACTACCTAGAAAGTAAAGAATCCACCATAACCTAAGAATGGTCTAGTGTGAGAAAGTGGAATGTAGAAGTGTTAATGATGAATGAGATATCTTGAGAGGATGATTATGTTGTGGGCATGGTTTGGGCATGTAGATATTAGGATAAAATTGTGAGATTTACCACAAAGGGGTAAAAATGTGTATTTAAGGCATTGGATAAATGCTTAATTGAACAAGAGTTAGAAACGTTAACTCGAGTGTTTGATGGATGAATTTCAGTTTTGGATGATACGCCGGAGTAAGTCGAGAGGAGAACGCGAGAAGCCTAAAGGCGGATAGTTGTACACAAGTAAAGCGAGGTAAGGGACTGTGTGTTAGCTATAGAGATGTTCGTACGTATTTTACAACAATTTCGTAGATATATTGCTAGAACTAGTACGATATTATAATTCTATGAAATGATATGGAAGCATGAAAAGTACTATGATGTATATATGTATTGAGAAATGGGATAGGGTAAGGAAATAGCATGATATGCATGTTTTCAATGTTTTTCTCTAATTTACATTGATCTTGATGATTGAGAAATGTTGATGATAGGTTGGCTAATTTTACATGTTTTAGCATGAAGAGGCATGCTGTATGAATAAACATGTTTTGAGTTTTAAAAAGAGAAAATAGCCACTTATCAGTTTTGAGATGAGATTTGGTGTTGAAGCGCTAGCTCACACCCGTTTTAATGCCTTGATGTACCGTGCTGGAGTTTTAACTCGCGCGAGGGTTTTGAGAAAGTGCGGGAACTTTGCTCGCACCTGTTTTGTTGAGTTGAGGTAAACCTGGGGGTCTGGGACCCAAGGGGATACCAGCCGACGGCCATTTGAACGGGCTGGGCCTGAACGATAGATCGTACCGCGCTGGAGCTTTGTGTTGACTGTGTGTCACGCTGCTTGCTCGCCTGGTATATGAGACATGGTTTAGGATGAAAAGTCCATCGGAGTTAGAGTATAGACTTGGGTCCACGGTCGTACGTAGAACAGTGTAGTTATCCATTGGTATACTATGTATCGTGCTGGGTGCACGTGAGTACGAGTATCGCGTAGATGACACACGACGTATATTCACCGTGAGTATACGAGGAGATGAGGTGGATTGAGATGAGCCGGAGGGTAGGACTGACCCATTCCCTTTCAGGCGAAGTGATGCCGTGTGCACACCTGATCAGTGAGGCCTGGGATCACTGACTATGGCCATATGTCGTGGATATTTGATTGTCGAAAATTCCATGCCTGTCTCAGAGATTAGAGAAACAGAGATAATCTCAGAAAAGAATGAGATTTTGTGTCTTTGATAAATCTCTAATTTCACATTCGTGCCATAAGGGCACTATTTATGAGCATGTTTTAAATGGAAGCTTGATATTTGATTTACACGAAAATGCTATTGAGAAATATGTTTAAATGCATTTTTCGTATGATATTTCCATTTATAACAAAAACATGGTTTTGGTTTATGCATGCATGGGCTATGTAGGTAGTGCGATATCTACCTGCTAGCATACATTTCCTTACTGAGCTGTGGTTTGCTCATCCCACTATTTTCCCCCTCCAGGTACTGAGAAGTAAGAGAGCGGTGGTCTCTAGGTCTTTTGTGTTGAACAGATCCCACAATTCCGTAAAGGTATAAGATTGGTATACACGAGTATTTTGTATCTAATTTATCGTATCGTACAGTTATATCTTGGAATTGTAAACAGTATTATGGGGATGATATGTAAGCACATGGTATTTATACAATTGATTTTGTATATCTACATACACACCTAGGAGTGTGAATTAAGATTTAAATCTTCTGCTGTAAATGAATGAAATTTTAGTAATTGCATCTTCTCACAGCCCAACCGTATCAGAGAATGTATGGATAGAAGGGTTCCTAGAAGTGGGGTGTGACAGGTTTGGTATCAGAGCGTGGTTGGTCTGATGTGAGTTGATGTTTAGGACTAAGAAAACATACATCCCCAAGTTACTGTGCGATATTTAGATACAAATGTGTGTACGGAGCTGGTAGTGAATTAAATGTTTGTTATAATGCAGGAAAGTTATCAGGCTAGTGAGTTATGCCTGAGAGACACCGCAAGAGGGGAGAGAGCTCGAGAGCTCTAGGGTGAAATGACAGGACTGAGAGGCACAGTAGATCATCCTCTAGTCATGAGCCCCAGGAACAGATTGAGGCTTCTGATCCTCGAATAACTCGATTGGAGGAAGACATGTGCACGATGATAACCATGATGGGTCAGATCATGGCTAGGTTTGAGGGTACACCTGGTACAGTGGGACAGGCTGCACCGAATCCCCCAGCAGCTGCACCTGAACCTGAGAATGTTGCACCTGCGCAAGCTGAACCGGTTATGCCACGGGAACCTCATATTCGACCCGTACCTCCTCCAGTAGCCCCACAGTAGTATGATGATGATTTGGGGTATGGATATGACTGTGATATGGAGAGATTGAGGCATTTTATGGACTTTAAACCTCCTTCGTTTAGCGGGGTAAAGGATCCGACAGTGGCTGAGGACTGGATCAGTCAGATGGAGAAGTTATTCGACTTCTGTAGATGTTCAGCTACGGAGAGAGTAGCGCTTGTGGCCTTTGTATTAAGAGGCGAAGCAGAGCACTGGTGGAAGTCCACCAGGCCGATGTTGAGAGCTCAAGGTATGACTATCACTTGGGATATGTTCTTGGGTGTTTTCAGAGAGCAATACATCCCAGATACTACTCGACTGAGACTACAGATGGAATTTTTGAATCTGACTCAGGGAATCGAACAGTTGATGAGTACGAGTCACGATTCACTTCACTGGGTCGATATGATCCGGACTCGATCAGAAGTGAAGCTATCAGAGTCCGTAGATTTGTAGATGGACTGAGACCTTCAATCCGAGCGAAGTTGGCCCCATTTGAAGTCGCTACATATAAAGAGGCTGTCCGACGGGCCCAGTTATGTGAGCAAGATTATGACTTGCAGATTTCTGAGTTTAGTTGGGGTAAAGACAAGGGTCCGAGGAAGCTGGGAGATGGCAAGAGTGCCAAATTTGGTCGAAAATTCATGAGTAAGCGTCGGAGAGAGGTAGATGAGTACCAGAAAAAAGTTGCTAGACCTTTTATGCCTCCGACTCAGACACCAGCCAGGGGTATAGTGATTGGTGGACCCCGACCGACTACAGATCAGTGTAGACTATGCAGTCGATACCATGGTGGTAGGCCATGTCATCTTCAGGGTACCCGATGCTTCAGATGTGGTAAATTTGGACATTATGCCAGAGAGTGCCCGGAGATAGTTGAGGCAATTCCACAGAGGGGTAAGGAGCCAGAAAGGGTCCCTACAGTTGCACCTCCTACAAGAAAGAAAGCCTCGGCTGAAGAAAAAGGAAAACAAGTTGTGGGTCAAGGCAGGGTGTATGCGATAGACCAGGCATCGGCTGATACCTCTTCTGAAGTGATAAAAGGTACAATCTTGATTTTCAATCTAGAGGTTATAGCTTTGTTTGATTCTGGTGCTACGCATTCCTTCATATCACCTGCATGTGCATCTAAGTTAAAAGGTTTTGTAGAACCCACATACTTGAGTAGGACTTTACTAATAAGTACTCCAATGAGAGTTAGCCAATTAGTTGAGCAAGTGTATAAAGATTGTAAAGTGATGGTGGGAGATAAGTGCATGACAGCCAACTTGATTTTATTGAATATGTATGACATTGATGTAATTTTGGGAATGGATTGGTTAGCCACCAATCATGCTGTCATAGACTGTCGTTCTAAGTCCATTAAGTTTTCTCTACCTGAAGAATGTGTTGTAAGATTTTAAGAGAAGAAATGGAATCTTAAATTTTGTGTTAAGTACAGTACTTTGGTATAAATGACTGGAGTGTTGTTTTGAAGGTTTTGTTGCTTATGTGGTGGATTTGAACAAAGTACATCCGGATATGGAGGACATCCCAGTGGTCAGAGAATTCCCTGATGTCTTTCCAGACGACCTACCAGGATTGCCACCTGATAGAGAAACAGAATTTGGTATAGACTTAACGCCTGGAACTGAACCAATATCTAAGTCACCATATAGGATGGCTCCAGTTGAGTTAGAGGAATTAAGGAAACAGCTGCAAGAGTTGTTAGAGAAGGGGTTCATAAGACCGAGTGTCTCACCATGGGGAGCCCCGGTATTATTTGTGAAGAAGAGAGATGGGAGCCTCGGGTTGTGCATCGACTATCGGATGCTGAACAAGGCTACCATCAAGAATAAGTACCCCTTGCCACGCATTGACGATTTATTGGACTAGCTTCGGGGAGCACAGATCTTTTCCAAGATAGATTTGAGGTCTGGGTATCATCAATTGAAGATTCGAAAGGAGGATGTGCCCAAGACAGCATTTCGTACCCGCTATGGCCATTACGAATTCTTAGTGATGCCTTTTAGGTTGACCAATGCGCCGACAGCTTTTATGGCTCTAATGAATGAAGTATTCGAGCTATACCTGGACCAGTTCGTAATCGTGTTCATTGATGATATATTGGTATATTCAAGGTCCAGAGAAGAGCATGAGCAGCACTTAAGGATTATTTTACAGACCCTCCAAGAGAGAAGGTTATATGCCAAGCTTAACAAATGTGACTTTTGGCTAGAACAGATTTCTTTTCTAGGCCATGTTATATCGAAGGATGGGGTGTCAGTAGATCCGTCCAAGATTGAGGCCGTTGTTCAGTGGGAATAACCTAGGACAGTCACAGAGATCAGAAGTTTTCTGGATTTGGCTGGTTACTACAGGAGATTTGTAAAAGGGTTCTCTAGATTGGCTGCTCCATTGAAACGTCTTACGAGGAAGAATGTGGAGTTTTCATGGGATGAAGCTTGTGAGAGAAGTTTTCAAGAACTTAAGCGCAGATTAACCACCGCGCCAGTTCTTATCATCCCTAACAGTTCAGGGAATTACTCGGTGCATACAGATGCTTCGCATCAAGGACTAGGTTGTGTTTTGATGCAAGAGGGAAGGGTGGTAGCTTATGGATCTAGGCAACTGAAAGATCATGAGAAGAACTACCCCACTCACGATTTGGAGTTAGCGGCCGTAGTGTTTGCGTTGAAGATATGGCGCCACTACTTATATGGTGAGAGATTTCAGATCTTTACGGATCATAAGAGTCTGAAATATCTATTCTCACAGAAGGAGTTAAACATGAGACAGAGGAGGTGGTTGGAACTCCTCAAGGACTATGATTGTGAGATTTTATACTACTCGAGGAAGGAAAATATGGTTACCGATGCATTGAGTCGGAAGAGTCTCGGGTTGGTATCACATATGATGGTTAGAGAGCACGAGTTGTTGGAACAATTCACGAACCTTAGTCTCGATATGACCCTACCTGAGATTGACAACTATGGGATTATTGCTAGCTTGAGATTAGAACCGGAGTTGATTGAGAAAATCCGATAAGCTCAGCAAATTGATCAATGGTGTATTGACATGATTAGCCAAATCCGAAAAGGGAAGGGTGCCAATTTTATATTGAGTTCAGATGGAATACTAAGGTTTGGAGATAGAATATGTGTTCCTAAGGATTTAGAGTTGAGGAAGCTGATGTCACGCCCCGAAAATACGAAAAATAGGGCAAATTTAAAACTTTTTATCTATTAGTTCACAATTAAGAGTGCATTCCTGTGCAGTGTCATACATCATCATAATTATTATGCCTCAGGATCTCATCATAATATAGCGTATATTGTACCGTATACAAATACTCAATTCCAAGTTAATTAATCCTAATACATCCCATATAATGTTATACATCAAGTGTCTGCAAGTACAGTAATTTGTCTGGGTACATGAAAAGATAAAAGATACCTCAAAATACAATATATGGCCTGGAGCTCAAGTCCTCCACTAGCCACTACTCCGTACGTCGCAGGGAGATCCTTTTTCACTTGAAGAACTCTGGGGGGAAAAGAAAACAGGGTGAGCTTCTAAATCGCTCAGTAAGGGGGGTAAGGAACTCATTTCATAAACTAAAATGCACATCACAAAATGTTTATTTGTATGTGAAACTCATTTGAAAATCATAGCATGAAAGTACTCAAAACGACATTCTCATGTCTCAAATCATGTGAAAACATGAAGTAAAAAGGCTCACTATAGAGCAATAAAAAAGCATGTGAAAACAATGCGATAAACGCTTCCTCAATGAACGTGATAAAATCACTGAAATAGTAATGCACGTGGCACAACCACTAAACACACGTGGCATGGCCACTGATTTAAATTCACACGTGGCATAGCCACTAAACACACGTGGCATAGCCACTGATTTAATTTCACACGTGGCATAGCCACTAAACACACGTGGCATAGCCACTGATTTAATTTCACACGTGGCATAGCCACTGGATAGGGTTTCACGTGGCAACGGCCACTAATTAGGGGTTCTCACGTGGCAATGGCCACCAAATAGGGTTTCTCACGTGGCGACGGCCACCAAATGGGGTATCACGTGGCAACGGCCACCAATGGGGTTTCTCACGTGGCAACGGCCACCAATGGGGTTTCTCACGTGGCAACGGCCACCAATAAGGTTTCTCACGTGGCAACGGCCACCAATAGGGTTTCTCACATGGCAACGGCCACCAATAGGGTTTCACACGTGGCAACGGCCACTAAGTATATGTGGCACAGCCACAGAATGGGTTATTCTCACGTTACCAGAACGGAGAAGAAATCGGGCTTACATGCTACCAGAGTAATGCCCGGTGTGTACTCAAAATTACACACCTAAGTCTTATCACACAAGACTGGTTTGCCTTCACGTAGAACTCATAGTGGTTTTTCTCTCATAAAACTCATTTGAAAACTATTTTGTACTCAACACAAAACAAAATAAAACCGAGTTCCAACCGGCAAAACACGCACACATTTCTCAAATCTCGATATTGCCTTAACGTAGAGCCCAATTCATTACTCACACAAATTCGACGGTTTATAAAGCAATTTCACACTCAGCTTATAAACGCATAAAACAATGGGCTCCAACCAGCTATAAAAATCGTGTGTAATTATAACTCAACGCAACACTCAACATGCTTGTTTTATAAACCACAAATCATGCTATAATAGTTTACAAGTCACATACACAAATGGTTTAGATTTCCCTTACCTCTTTGCACCTCGTATAGTGCAATCGTTTCCCTCGTATCACGAACTAGCCTCGCATTCCACTCTGGAACTCCTGAGCTATCCAAACGAAGTTAAAACATCAATACTCAATTATCTCATAAACCTCAATTCTCAAAATCGAGCATAATTGCTCATAACACCTCAAATCTCTTAATTCTCGTAACTCTACCCTAAACTACAACCTCATTCACAATATCTCAACGTCCTACATTTCTCATGCAAATCATCTACGCTAATTCACCACATTGTCTAAATTTCCATTTATAGCTCAAAATTCTCAAAATTACCAAAATTGCCAAATATCAACATTACTCCAACTACATTGCAATTTCATCAATCCCTAATCATTTCTCAGCTATTTCAACGCAATGACAACCACTAATATCATCAAAATCAGCTCAAATATCAAGATCGAGGTTTAGAAATTACCCAAAACTTATGGAGAGCTTATCTCTTGCCTCGATTCGATCCGTCTTTCGATTTCCAAGTATGTTGTTCTCCTTTTGATGAGGAACAACTTCCCTTCTTGCCACAACCTCTGATTCGGCCAGAAATGGGTGTTTTGGATGAGTGAGAAAGTTAGGTTTTCAGTGGAAATGGGGTTGGAAGAGAGAGAAAGTGAAATTGCAGGAGAAAAATAGGGGTTCCTTATATAGACTGGAGGTAGGAGATCGATCTGTCGAGGGGTGAGATCGATCTGCATTTGAATTTTGGGGACGATCTGGGCAATTTTATGCCTAGGAGATCGATCTGTCGAGGGGTGAGATCGATCTCTTTATGGCTTTATGAGATCGATCTGCCCCTTGAGGGGATCGATCTTCTCCCAAACAGAACCATTTGGAGATCGATCTCTTCCTCATGAGATCGATCTTCTCTTAAACAGAATCATAAGGAGATCGATCCTCTTCCATTGGGGATCGATCTGCTCCTTAAATTCCTCCCTCCTTGTCATTTATAACTCACCAGATCGATCTCTCCTTCTCCAAGATCGATCTGCTCCTTAAATTCCTCCTTCTTTGTCATTTATAACTCACCAGATCGATCTCTCCTTCTCTCAGATCGATCTGTCCTCATAGTTTCACATTTATTTTAAACACTTAACATATAAATCTCCAATTATCATTCCCCAATTCACTTAGCTCAATAAATTACACTTCAAATTATTATTACATCAATAAAATATGTCTGAAATTCTCAGATCTCACAGCTGATCTTATCAGAGGCTCACTCGTCGAGATACACGATACACCCGGGGAGTGGTAAGATGTATCAAAATCTTCGAAAGGCATATTGGTGGTCTGGAATGAAGAGACACATAGCTGAGTATGTCGCTAGATGTCTCATTTGTCAGCAAGTAAAAGTTGAACATCAGAAACCAGGAGGATTATTACAACCTCTACCGATACCAACATGGAAGTGGGAGCATGTCACCATGGATTTTGTGATGGGGTTACCGAGAACCCGTAAGAACCATGATGCGATATGGGTGATAGTAGATCGGTTAACGAAATCGGCACATTTCTTAGCCATGAGATCTACAGATACATTGAGTGCACTGGCGAACCTGTATGTGCGAGAAATAGTGAGGTTGCATGGAGTCCCAGTGAGTGTTGTTTCTGATCGGGATGCCCGTTTCACTTCCCACTTTTGGGGACATTTTCAAGAAGTGATGGGGACCCAGTTGAGTTTTAGCACCGCTTTTCATCCTCAAACAGATAGTCAGTCAGAGAGGACTATACAGACCTTGGAGGATATGTTGAGAGCGTGTGTGCTGGATTTTAGAGGCTCATGGGACGATCACTTACCATTGATTGAATTCGCCTACAATAATAGTCATCACTCAAGTATTGGTATGGCCCCTTATGAGGCACTATACGGTCGTAGATGCCGATTGCCCATTGGTTGGGAAGAAGTTGGTGACAGATAGTTGCTCGCTCCCGATTTGGTTAAGCAAGCCTCTGAGGATGTTCAGATAATATGCGAGAGGCTACGAACAGCTCAAAGTCGACAAAAGAGCTACGCTAACAGGAGACGGAGACCACTTGAGTTTGATGTTGGCGAGTCTGTATTTTTGAAAGTATCTCCTTCTAAGGGAATAACGAGGTTTGGGAAGAAAGGAAAATTAAGTCCTCGTTACATTGGTCCCTTCGAGATTTTGGATAGAGTGGGAGATGGAGCATATAGGCTAGCCTTGCCACCTG
The DNA here is from genome assembly GCA_033439115.1 of Firmiana major. Classification (NCBI taxonomy): domain Eukaryota; kingdom Viridiplantae; phylum Streptophyta; class Magnoliopsida; order Malvales; family Malvaceae; genus Firmiana; species Firmiana major. The sequence continues at coordinate 35,498,547 of CM065895.1, read as the reverse complement.
AGCTAGCAGAAGTCCACAATGTCTTCCACGTTTCTATGCTTCGAAAGTACTACCCGGATCCGACACATGTAATTAGCTATGAGCCGTTGGAGCTCAAGGAGGATATGTCGTATGTCGAGAGACCGATCAGGGTGTTGGACAGAAAAGAGAAGGTGTTGCGGAACAAGACGATTTCACTGGTTAAGGTTTTGTGGCAACATCACACTGTGGAAGAGGCCACATGGGAACTGGAAAGTTTGATACGAGAAAAGTATCCCGAGTTATTCACAGATTAAATTGGTTCAAATTTGGAGGACCAAATTTTCTAAGTGGGGGAGAATGTGAGACCCCGTATATGTATAGCTGTATATAGGAGTATGGGAATGTAAATAAAATCATAAGTATAATGATACATTTGTAATGTGAAGTATATGCAGTGTAAGTTCATAAGACTATGTACGCACTTGTAATAAGAATCGTGATTATATGTACAAGTTGCATTATGAATGAGTAGGAAGAAATGAACTTAAACACGAGAAGAATGTGATTGAAATGGTATATGAGTAGTGTAGTAAAATGGAAGGAAAGATTTTTATAAGTTGTATACTTCCATTCGGGAAATATCGTGAAAATTTGGTTGTACAAAGATTTCCCACAAGTTTCAATATATACTAAGTGTGATTGGATGACATTTTTAAGTCTCAAGGAGGGATGAATGAGGAAAGGACTATGGAGGTAAATTGATGAAGTTTTGAATGAAGTTGTTATAGAAAAACTGCAGAAAATCTGGAAATATGGAGGCCAGATCGATCTCATAGGATGAGAGATCGATTTGGGAGAGCCAAAATGCTCTTATGTGAGTAATGGAAGGGACCAGATCGATCTCCAAAGGGATCAGATCGATCTCCTTAGCTCTTGGGTTGGAAGCAGATCGATCTCCCCTAAGACCAGATCGATCTCCTTAAGCTTCTGTTCGACAGCAGATCGATCTCAAGCCTCGACAGATCGATCTTCTGCCTTTAAAACGTCTTAGAAAAGAGGGATTTTAGAGGACCAGATTGATCTCCACCCAAGGAAGATCGATCTCATCAAGTCAAAACTATAAATAGGAGCAGTTGGATCTGCTGATTTTCGGGATAAACCATTTCTTTCCACTTCAACTCAAGAACCTAGCTTTCTCACTCCTAAATCCAGCCATTTTCAGTAAGATTTGAGGAAAAGCTATTAGAGACAAAGTTGTTCACATCAAAGAGAAGAACAACATAGTTGGGAGGCATTTTCTCCATTTGTTGGATTTAAGCAACAAGGTGTATTTCTATTGGAGCAATGAGGAAATCAAGCTAGGTGAGTTTCTAATGCAAATACCCAAGTACATTTGTTTGGATATTGATATGGGAAATGATTAGCATGCATAGATATGATAGAAACTACCTAGAAAGTAAAGAATCCACCATAACCTAAGAATGGTCTAGTGTGAGAAAGTGGAATGTAGAAGTGTTAATGATGAATAAGATATCTTGAGAGGATGATTATGTTGTGGGCATGGTTTGGGCATGTAAATATTGGGATAAAATTGTGAGATTTACCACAAGGGGGTAAAAATGTGTATTTAAGGCATAGGATAAATGCTTAATTGAACAAGAGTTACAAACGTTAACTCGAGTGTTTGATGGATGAATTTCAGTTTCGGATGATACGCCGGAGTAAGTCGAGAGGAGAACGCAAGAAGCCTAAAGGCGGATAGTTGCACACAAGTAAAGCGAGGTAAGGGACTGTGTGTTAGCTATAGAGATGTTCGTGTGTATTTTACAGCAATTTCGTAGATATATTGCTAGAACTAGTATGATATTATAATTCTATGAAATGATATGGAAGCATGAAAAGAACTATGATGTATATATGTATTGAGAAATGGGATAGGGTAAGGAAATAGCATGATATGCATGTTTTCAATGTTTTTCTCTAATTTACATTGATCTTGATGATTGAGAAATGTTGATGATAGGTTGGCTAATTTTACATGTTTTAGCATGAAGAGGCATGCTGTATGAATAAACATGTTTTGAGTTTTAAAAAGAGAAAATAGCCACCTATCAGTTTTGAGATGAGATTTGGTGTTGAAGCGTTAGCTCACACTCGTTTTAATGCCTTGATGTACCGTGCTGGAGTTTTAACTCGCGCGAGGGTTTTGAGAAAGTGCAGGAACTTTGCTCGCACCTGTTTTGTTGAGTTGAGGTAAACCTGGGGGTCTGGGACCCAAGGGGATACCAGTCGACGGCCATTTGAACGGGCTGGGCCTTAACGATAGATCGTACCGCGCTGGAGCTTTGCGTTGACTGTGTGTCACGCTACTTACTCGCCTGGTATATCAGACATGGTTTAGGATGAAAAGTCCATTGGAGTTGGAGTATGGACTTGGGTCCACGGTCGTACGTAGAACAGTGTAGTTATCCGTTGGTATACTATGTACCGTGCTAGGTGCACGTGAGTACGAGTATCGAGTAGATGACACATGACGTATCTTCACCGTGAGTATACGAGGAGATGAGGTGGATTGAGATAAGCCGGAGGGTAGGACTGACCCATTTCCTTTCAGGCGAAGTGATGCCCTGTGCACACCTGATCAGTGAGGCCTGGGATCACTGACTATGGCCATATGTCGTGGATATTTGATTGTCAAAAATTCCATGCCTGTCTCAGAGATTCGAGAAATAGAGATAATCTCAGAAAAGAAAGAGATTTTGTGTTTTTGATAAATCTCTAATTTCACATTCCTGCTGTGAGGGCACTATTTATGAGCATGTTTTAAATGGAAGCTTGATATTTGATTTACACGAAAATGCTATTGAGAAATATATGTGTAAATGCATTTTTCGTATGATATTTCCATTTATAACAAAAACATGGTTTTGGTTTATGCATGCATGGGCTATGTAGGTAGTACGATATCTACCTGCTAGCATACATTTCCTTACTGAGCTGTGGTTTGCTCATCCCACTATTTTCCCACTCCAGGTACTGAGAAGTAAGAGAGCGGTGGTCTCTAGGTCTTTTGTGTTGAACAGCTCCCACAATTCCGTAAAGGTATAAGATTGGTATACACGAGTATTTTGTATCTAATTTATCGTATCGCACAGTTATATCTTGGAATTGTAAACAGTATTATGGGGATGATATGTAAGCACATGGTATTTATACAATTGATTTTGTATATCTACACACACACCTGGGAGTGTGAATTAAGATTTAAATCTTCCGCTGTAAATGAATGAAATTTTAGTAATTGCATCTTCTCACAACCCAACCGTAGTAGAGAATGTATGGATAGAAGGGTTCCCAGAAGTGGGGTGTGACAATACTAGCTCCTACATCACACAGGCCTCTACCAAAGAATAAATTTTCAATAGTGCAGGGTATGGTAAAACTCCCGGGATCTTTGAGCTTGGGGGGTAATTTCCTCTGGATAATTGAACTACATTCCTCAGTTAAGGCCATCATCTCATAGTCTTCTAATCTCCTTTTCCTAGAGAGGATATCCTTTAGAAACTTCACATAACTTGGCATTGGCTCTAAGGCATCTGCGAAAGGAATGTTAATGTGAAGTTTCTTAAAAACCTCAAGAAATTTAGCGAATTGTTGATCGAGTTTTTGATTTTGGAACCTCTAAGGAAAAGGTACTGGTGGTCTAACCAGAGGGGATGTAATGGAAACATGTATAGCATCAGAGGACAAGGTAGGCATTGAAGTAGAAGAAGGTATAGATGAAGAAGCACCTAGCTTTGTTTCTTTTGCAGCCTGATCCTGATGTTCCTGCTCTTTTTAAGCTGCCTCGTTAGAACTTAAGGATTCTTCAACTATGTGTTGTTCAGGTTGGGACTTAACTTGTGGATCATCATCAAGCTCTCTACTGCTCCTAAGGTTAATGGATTTCACATGTTCTTTACCCTCCCTTTGCCTAACAGGATTGACTTCAGTGTTACTAGGAAGGGTCCCATAAGGACGCTGGCTAAGAGCATTTGCTATTTATCCCACCTGAACCTCTAAGTTCTTAATTAAAGCAGCTTGATTTTGCAGGATCGTTAAGAACATCTCTTCTAGTGTAGACTTCTTCTCAGCTGCTGGTGCATGGTAATGTTGGGGCTGCATAGGTTGTGGTGGTGGTGGTTGATGAAAGTGAGGTGGATGATGCTGAAATTGAGGTGGATGGGGATGATTGGGTGGATGGTAAGGAATTTGCTGCTGTGGTGGTACCTAAATCGGTGGAGCTTGAAAACTAGGGGGTCCTACAGATATGGAGTTAGAAGTTTGCCCTTAGTTTTGGCTCCAGGAGAAGTTAGGATGGTTCCTCCACCCTAGATTATAGGTGTTTGAAAAAGGGGTTATTCTGTTGCATTTAAGAAGGGGCAACATACTGAATCGATTCTAAGTTGAGTGGACACCTATCTATAGAGTGGGTACCACTACACAGCTCGCAAGAAAGAAAAGGACTTTGGACAGAATAAACAGGATTAGGACTGGAGGAAGGATTATGTTGGGTACTGAGCGACTCTACCTTCTTCGTAAGATTAGCGATTTGAGAGGTCAAGGTAGACAACATGTCAAGCTCATAAATACCCGCCAACTTCTTTGGCAATTGCCTCTCTGAGGACCATAGATAGTTGTTAGCATTCATCTTGTCTAAGAGCTCGTAAGCTTCATCCTCTGTTTTACACATTAGCGCTCCACCAGCAGCAGCGTCAACAATGGTCCTATTTTGGCTTGTAAGTCCGTCGTAGAAGGTCTGGACTTGCAACCACAAAGACAGGCCATGGTGAGGGCACTTCCTAAGAAGCTCCTTATATCGTTCCCATGCTTTGTAAAGAGATTCAGAATCAAGCTGGGTAAAGGAAGATATATCACTGTGGAGTCTGCCCATTTTAGAGGGAGGGTAAAACTTAGCTAGAAATTGATGGGCTAACTCATCCCATGTAGAAATGGATCTTGGAGGCATGGAGGTTAACTAGTGTCACGTCCTATCCCTAAGTGAGAAGGGGAATAATCTAAGCCTAAGCGCATCATCAGATAATCCATTGTGCTTGAACGTGTTGCACAAGTCCAAGAATTGCCCAAGGTGAGCATGAGGGTCATCGTGTGGAAGCCCACTGAATTGCAATGAAGTCTGGATCATCTGAAGGATTGCCGGCTTAATTTCGAAATTGTTACCAGGGATAACTGGTGTGGCCTAATGCCGGAATAATACCCTCCGATAGTCGGCATTGCCTAATCTCCAACGGTCTTGATTTCCCTATGTTCTGCCATGATGTTTTGCAGCAGAGCTATAAATTTCCAAGAATCCTTTCGAATTTTTCTACGTGTTCATTCAATTTCAGGATTTAAAGGAAAGCACTCATAACTCCTGGCTCTACGCATGCAAACATCAGAAAGTCCTTAAATTTTTTTTTTTAATTAAATGGAGAAAATTTAACTAACCTAAACTAAGGATCTAAATATTTACAACCTAAATATTTACACCTAAGCATAATTTCACTGATATTAATTCAGGACTAATTAAAACTTCCCCGGCAACGGCGCCAAAAACTTGACACGCCCAAAGGGTATTACCCGCAAGTGCATGGGTGTACAAGTAATAATGGGATTTGAATCCCGGATTATCGTCCCACAAAGAAGTTGACTAGCCTCATTAACTACCGGTTAATCTTACCCTAAGTATATCCTAGCAAATTATGAAGTTTTGATTATGGGTGGTCTACTAAGTTTGAAATTAAAAATACTAAAAATAATAAAAGCTATAAACTAAAGAAAATAAAACTGAGCTAAGATTTACTTACCGAGCTCCATGCAATTAAAAGCAAATACCTACGAAAATAATTAAACAGTTAAGATTAATTAACGCAATTAAAATAAAAAGTAAAAATGAAAATAAAGAAACAAGATTAGTTAGACTAAAATTAAACAAGCCTAAAATAAAAAGTGCATGTAATTAAACTAATAAAAATTGCAAATTAAACTAAACTAAAATTTAATGGAAATAAAGACTAAATTAAAAATGCATGAAGCACATTTAATCTAAATTAATCCTAAATGCAACATATAAATTCTACATTAACACTAAGTCCTAAATCATATTATAAAAAAAATCAACTATTATCAAAATTAACAGTAACAATTAAAGTACCAAACAAAGAAACTAGCCTACAATTTGATTTAAAATTATACCTAAACTAACAATTAAAACATTAAACCATTAACATAAAAACATGAAGTTTAAATGAGATAAAATGATGCTGCCAAATGCAGCCTTGTTCAGAATGCACAAAGTGATCCCGAGCATGTGGTACTGTGTATTATCTTTCCAAATGCATGTTTATTTCCAGGCTGTGTTCACGGGTTGCCCTCTGCTCCAGGTATTCTCAGTCCCAGCTACTCTCGGTCTACTGCATCCAGTCTTGCAATTGACTGCTGCTCCAGGTAAGGTCCGCTTTTGCTGTTTCTGCCCTAGTGTGTCTCGGTTCCAGTACTCACAGATTCAGCTACTGGCATGCTGCACCCTGCTTCTCGGTTCTGCAATCGACTGCTGCTCCAGGCCTGCTTGGCTGCCAATGATACTGACCCACTGCTGCTCCAGGTTCCAGCTTTGCTCTCAATTTTGTCCTAGTCCAGGCAGTGCTCACAGTTTGTCCAGGTTATTGCACAGGTTAGTGCCTAGACCTACTGCAGCTGCTATTCCTCGGCCTGCACAGCTCACTCCTACATACTTTAGTAGGTCCTACACTGCCTCCCTCCGTGTCCTGCTACTTTCGGTCTTGTGTAAATAGCTTCTGCTTTGATCTCCTTCACTAGTAACAACAAACACAGGATTAGTGCAAAATTACTGTAACTTCATGATGAACAGTAGAAGGATTTAAAAGTAAAGCAAAACTGTGATGCCCCGGAAGCGCGAAAAATAGGGCTAATTTAAAACTTTTTACTCATCAATTCACAATTAAGGGTGCATTCCTGTGCAGTGTCATACATCATCATAATTATCATGCCTCAGGATCTCATCATAATATAGTATATATTGTATCATATACATTACTCAATTCCAAGTTAAATAATCCTAATACATCCCGTACATCATTGTACAATAAGTGTCTGTAAATATAACTCTAGTCTGGGTACATGAATATTAAATATCTACCTCAATACACAAAATACGGCCTAGAGCTCAAGTCCTCCACTAGCCTCTAACCCGTACGTCGCAGGGAACTCACTTCACTTGAAGCGATCTGGGGGGAGAGAAAACAGGGTGAGCTTCCAAATCGCTCAGTAAGGGAGGTAAGGGAACTCAGTTATATAAACCATATCACACATCACAAATATGTATTTGTTTATGAAACTCATTTGAAATCGTAGCATGAAAGTTCTCAAAACATCATCATCTCATAACTCATAAATCATGTGAAAACATGAAGGTAAAAAGGCTCAATGTCGAGCACTCACAAGCATGTGTAAATATATGCGATAATGGCTATTCTCAAATACGTGATAAAAATCACCTCAGTAAATAGCACGTGACAAGGTCACAAAACACAACTCATGTGTAAAACGAGACTAGGCAATAAAACTCAATTAAAACTCGTCATGGCACATCAAATATGTAATCTCCTCTGGGTGCGCATCCCAGGCATCCTCGTATAGAGGGAACGTCGACAATATGGTCGTATGCATGGTATATTGGACTTATATGTTACCAGAACAAGGCCCGGCCTTACATGCTACCAGAGCAATGCCTCGCCTCATGCACACTATCATGTGGTCCCTGGGTCAGTTCCCAGGCGCCCCACTCTCTCGGTCTTACATGCTACCAAAGCAAGGCCACCCAGCGTTACCAGAACGGGGGTCATCTCACGTTACCAAAACGGAGGCATCTCTCTTTACCAAAACGGAGGCATCTCTCGTTACCAAAACAGAGGAATATCGGACTTACATGCTACCAGAGCAAGGCCTCCCAACGCTACCAAAGAGGAGGAATAATCGGACTTACATGTTACCAGAACAAGGCCTGAGGTCCCTGGGTCGGTGCCCAGGCGTCCCACTATATCGGTCTTACATGCTACCAGAGCAAGGCCCGATGTGTATTCAACATGACACGCCTAAGTCTCAATCATTAGCCATTATCTTATAAAACGTTATGCCTTCACGTAAAACTCATTATGGTTTTCTCTCATAAAACTCATTTAAAACATTTGTGTACTCAACACAAAACATATTAAAATCGAGTTCCAACCGGCAAAACACGCACACATTTTCTCAAATCTCAATATCACCTTAACGTAGAGCCCAATTTACTTTTCACGCAAACTCAAAGGTTTATAAAGCAATTTCACACTCAGCTTATAAACTCATAAAATAATGGGCTCCAACCGGCTATAAAAACCGTGTGCAATTATATCACCACACAACACCAAACATGCTTGTATTCTCAAATTATGGTTCATGCTACAATAATTCATTAAAACACATACACAAATGGTTTAGTTTTCCCTTACCTCTTTGTACCTCGTATAGTGCAATCGTTTCCCCCGTATCACGGACTAGCCTCGCATTCCACTCTGGAACTCCCGAGCTGTCCAAACGATGTTAAAACATCAATACTCATTATCACATTAACCTCAATTCTCAAAATCGAGTATAATTGCTTAAACACCTCAAATTTCTCAATTCTCATAACTCCATCACAAACCACAATCTCGTTCACAACACCTCAACATTCTATATTTCCTATGCCACAATATCTATGCTAATACACCACATTGTCTAAATCTCCATTTATAGCTCAAAATTCCTAAATTTACCCAAGTTGCTAAATATCATCATCACTCCAACTACATTGTAATTTCATCAATCCCTAATCATTTTTCAGCTATTTCAACACAATGCCAACAACTATTATCACCAAAATCATCTCAAATATGAAGATCGAAATTTAAAAATTACCCAAAACTTGTGGAGAGCTTATCTCTTGCCTCGATTCAATCCATCTTACGATTTCCAAGTATGTTGTTCTCCCTTTGATGAGGAACAACTTTCCTTCTTGCCACAACTTCTAATTTGGACGAAAATGGTTGCTTTGGATGAGTGAGAAAGCTAGGGCTCGGTGAAAATGGGGGTTGGAAGAGAGAGAAAGTGAAATTGCAGGAGAAAGCAGGGATTCCTTATATAGACTGAGGGTAGGAGATTGATCTGACTCTTGATGAGATCGATCTGCATTTGAATTTGGGGACGATTTGGGGTAATTTATGCCTAGGAGATCGATCTGTCGAGGGGTGAGATCGATCTCTTTATGGCTTTATGAGATCGATCTGCTCCTTGAGGAGATCGATCTTCTCCCAAACAAAAACACTTGGAGATCGATCTCTTCCTCATGAGATCGATCTTCTCTCAAACAGAATCATAAGGAGATCGATCCTCTTCCATTGGAGATCGATCTGCTCCTTAAATTCCTCCTTCCTTGTCATTTTTAACTCACCAGATCGATCTCTCCTTCTCCCAGATCGATTTGTCCTCATAGCTTCATACTTATTTTAAACACTTAACATATAAATCTCCAATTATCATTTCCACAATTCACTTAGCTCAATAAATTATACTTCAAGTTCATATTACATAATTAAAATATGTCTGAAATTCTCAGATCTCACATCCTCCCCACCTTAAAAGAATTTGGTCCTCCAAATTCAACTCAACTAGTCAAAGAGATGGGGGTATTTCTCCTTCATGAGGTTCTCTAGTTCCCACGTTGCCTCTTCCCTTGAGTGATGTTTCCACAAAACTTTCACTAATGGGATGCTCTTGGTTCTCAGTACCTTCTCCTTCCTATCAAGAATTCAGACGGGTTCCTCAGTGTAGCTCATGTCCTCCTGTATGTCCATTTCGTCATACTCTATAACATGAGAAGGGTCCGGGTGGTACTTCCTCAACATAGACACATGAAAAACATTGTGTATTCCGGACATCTGTGGGGGTAATGCCAATCTGTAGGCTACCTCTCCCACTCTCTCAAGAATCCCGAATGGTCCTATGTATCGAGGACTTAATTTTCCTTTCTTCCCAAATCGCACGATACCCTTACTCGGTGATACTTTCAGAAATACTGCATCACCAACATCAAACTCAAGTGGCCGTCTACGCACATCCGCGTAGCTTTTCTGTCTACTCTGTGCAGCCCGTAGCCTCTCACATATGAGTTTCACACTCTGTACAGCTTGTTCAACAAGCTCGGGAGCATTTATCTTTCTGTCACCGACATCTTCCCAAGCTACAGGGGATCTACACCTCCTACCATATAGAGCCTCAAAGGGTGCCATTCCAATACTTGCATGATAGCTGTTATTGTACGCAAACTCTGCTAGGGGCAGGTGATCATCCCATGATCCCTTAAAATCCATCGTACACGCCCTCAACATATCCTCTAGGGTCTGAATAGTCCTCTCTGACTGACCATCTGTCTGAGGATGATAGGCGGTACTAAAACTCAATCGAGATCCCATGGACTCCTAAAATTGGGTCCAAAATCTGGAAGTAATCCGGGAATCTCTATCAGAAGTAATACTCACTGGAGCCCCATGTAATCTAGCTATCTCGCTGACATACAGCTCAGCTAAGGCATCCACAGTATCTGTGCTCTTGATGGCAAGGAAGTGGGCACTCTTGGTCAATCTATCCACAATGACCCATATCGCATCACACCCTCTTCGGGTCCTTGGTAAACCCATAATAAAATCCATAGTGACATGCTCCCATTTCCATGTAGGTACAGGTAAGGGCTGTAGTAGTCCTCCAGGCTTCCGATGCTCAGCTTTACTAACCATATCTATCAATCTCTGATCACTGCGCTGCCCATTTCTCATCTGATCCATGATCCTGGGCTCTATTCGCAAGCTAGCCAAAAATCCAGTCTCTACCTCTTTAACTCTGATCCGAAGTTTGGCGAACTGCTCTAATAAATCCCATTCCCTGATCATCATAGCAAATATCATACTCTTCCTGCTCAGGGCATCAGCAACTACATTCGCCTTACCCGGATGATATAGAATCTCGTAGTCATAATCCTTAAGGAGTTCCATCAATCTCCTTTGTCTCATGTTTAACTCTTTCTGATCAAAGAGATATCTCAAACTCTTGTGATCAGTGAAGATCTGGAATCCTTTCCCATATAAGTAGTGTCGCCAGATCTTCAAAGCAAATACCACAGCGGCTAACTCCAAATCATGCGTGGGGTAATTCCGCTCATGGTCTTTCAATTGTCGCGATCCATATGCGACCACTCTTCCGTGCTGCATAAGCACACCACCCAATCCTTGATGAGATGAATCACTATACACCGAAAATCCTCCTGATCCCTCAGGAATAGTTAACACAGGTGCCGCTGTCAATCTCCTTTTTAACTCCTGAAAACTGAGCTCACATTGATCAGTCCATATGAACGGAGTCTCCTTACGCGTGAGTTTAGTCAAAGGAGCGGCAATCTTTGAAAATCCTTCCACAAATATTCTGTAATACCCTGCCAAACCAAGGAAGCTTTACACCTCAGTAACTGTCCTCGGTCTCTCCCAACTAAGCACAGCTGCTACTTTACTTGGATCCACTGATACTCCTGCCTCTGAGACTATATGACCAAGGAAAGCTATCCGGTTCAGCCAAAACTCACACTTACTAAGCTTTCCATATAATTGCTTATCTCGGAGTATCTGATGTACTAACCATAAATGCTGTGCATGCTCCTCATACGACCGAGAGTATACCAGGATATCATCAATAAAGACTATCACGAACTTATCCAGATAGTCTCTGAACACCTCGTTCATCAATCTCATAAATGCTGCAGGGGCGTTTGTCAATCCAAAGGACATTACCAGAAATTCATAATGGCCATACCTTATCCTGAAGGTCATCTTGGGAATATCTTCTTCCTTGATCCTCAATTGGTGATAGCCCGATCTCAAATCAATCTTAGAAAAGATTGAGGCCCCTCTTAGTTGATCAAGTAGATCATCAATCCTGGGCAGTGGGTATTTATTCTTAACCGTGGCTTTATTCAACAGCCGGTAGTCTATGCATAATCTGAGACTACCATCCTTCTTCTTGACAAATAAAATTGGTGCTCCCCACGGTGAAACACTGGGCCTAATGAACCCTTGATCCAATAACTCCTATAGTTGTCTCTTCAATTTCTCAAGTTCCACTAATGCCATCCTGTAGGGAGGTTTAGAGATCGGCTGAGTATCTGGTACTAAATCAATGGTAAACTCCAGCTCTCTCTCTGGTGGCAAACCTGGCAACTCATCTGGGAAAACATCCAGAAATTCACAAACCACAGGTATATCCTCAATCCTCGGATGTTCTTGCTCATCGTCTGAAATGAGTGTCTCATAACCTTCACATGAACAATCATATTTAATATTCTCCAAAATAATATTAAAATTCTCAAATTACTTACTAGAATTTCACATATTCATTTCCTCAATATCTCAACCGTACACTGTAAGGTTCAGGTAGGGAGAAAGTTACAATCTTAGTGTAGCAGTCTAAACTCACTCGATTGGTTGCCAACCAATCCATCCCCAGAATTACATCAAACCCATGTATATTCAACATGATTAGATCTGCTAACATCACTCTATCTCCCACCTTTATTTCACATCCTTTACAGATTAACTCGGTTCTTTGGGATTCACGCATAGGGGTATTTACATGTAGTACATACTCTAGAGGTTCAAACTTCAAATTTAAACTACATGCAAAATGCTCGGAAATAAACGAATGCGTGGATCCTGGATCTATCAATACATGAGCCTTATGATTACAGACAGAAAGTGTACCTCTTATAGTTTTTGCTAAAGTGTCCGTAGTTTCCTTATCCAGGGCAAACACATGTCCCTGTGCCACAGGTTTCTTCCCTTTCTCTGCAGTAGTGGCCCGTCTCTGGGGATTCACTCTCTGAGGCTACTGTCTAGTAGGCTCCAGAGCATGTGGTATCTGAGGTTGAGGACAGTCCTTCACTTTGTGATCCATGTCACCACATCTAAAACATCAACGGATCGACCCAGTACAACTTCCCTCATGCGATCGGCCATAGTCTCTACAAACCCTTATCTCCGGCCTGCCATATCGAGGGGTCTCCTTGATAATAGGATAAGCTCTGGGTCTCTCCAATCTGCCCTTTTGTACCTCAATCCTTCCTCTCCTGAAGGAACCTCTCCGAACATTTGCTTGAGACATCGCTGGCCTCTTGCCTTTGTCCCAAGTCACTGCTCCAAACTCATTCTGGGACTGTACAATTTCAATTCCCCTCTCAATCTCTTGTGCTCGTCTCAGAGCATCTCCAAACTCAGTAATACATAACCCAATCAATCGATCTCTGATGATGGGCTTCAATCCATACATAAATCTCTCTGTGCAGAGCTCTTCATTCTTGAAAGTCTTTAGATCATATCTCAGCAGAGTGGTAAATTGGCTCTCGTAATCATCTACAGACATGTCACCCTGTACCAAACTTAAAAACTCTGCTTGCCTCCTTCTCTGGGCAGCTCGTGGTACATATTGGGCTCTAAAGGCTGTCTGAAACTCTTCCCAACCAATCACATCCTGGTGGGACATTAAAATACACTGGGTAGTACCCCACCAATCTCGAGCTCTCCCTTTCAACATGTAGGCTCTCATACTGACCCTCTCAGCATCGGTGCACCCTAGATAGTCGAATATAACTCTCAACTCCGTCAACCACTCCTCAGCCTCTGTAGGATCCTTCTTTCCCCTAAATGCAGGTGAATTCATTTTCAAAAAGTCCTTCAGTCGGACCATACTTCTATCATCAGGCTGAGTGACGGGAGGCATTGGGGGTATGGGAGGTCCTTGTGGTGGTGTAGGAGTAGTACCCGAGGCATTAACTCCAAAGTGTTGCGCGAATAACGCTGCCATCTGCTCAAAACCTTGCCTCACATCGGTCTCAATCCGATTAAATCGAGAGTTAGGACTCTCTGGTTGTGGGACAGGTGGCGGAAGGGGACTCTGCCTGCCTCCTCGAATGACCTCGTCGTTTACTCATTCTCTATCTCAACTCGTCTCCTACGCGTACATATCAGAATCGATTGAAATCTCAATCCTCAGATTCAGTTCATGACCAGACTATTACAGACACTTGGGATGTATTCTATTTCACTTAACCGACACTGACAGTACTAAACACCCTAAGCTCTGATACTAAGAAAACTCTGTGACGCCCCGGAAGCGCGAAAAATAGGGCTAATTTAAAACTTTTTACTCATCAATTCACAATTAAGGGTGCATACCTGTGCAGCGTCATACATCATCATAATTATTATGCCTCAGGATCTCATCATAATATAGTATATATTGTATCATATACATTACTCAATTCCAAGTTAAATAATTCTAGTACATCCCGTACATCATTGTACAATAAGTGTCTGTAAATATAACTCTAGTCTGGGTACATGAATATTAAATATCTACCTCAATACACAAAATACGGCTTGGAGCTCAAGTCCTCCACTAGCCTCTAACCCGTACGTCGCAGGGAACTCACTTCACTTGAAGCGATCTGGGGGGAGAGAAAACAGGGTGAGCTTTCAAATCGCTCAGTAAGGGGGGTAAGGGAACTCAGTTATATAAACCATATCACACATCACAAATATGTATTTGTTTATGAAACTCATTTGAAATCATAGCATGAAAGTTCTCAAAACATCATCATCTCATAACTCATAAATCATGTGAAAACATGAAGGTAAAAAGGCTCAATGTCGAGCACTCACAAGCATGTGTTGTGAGACCCCGTATATGTAAAGTTGTAATGTGTAATAAATATGAATGGACTTGTAATGTAAAGTATGATTGATGTAAGTCCATGGATTCAATGTATGTATGTGTAATATAGATTGTAACGTACATACACGTTTCATTGAATATGAATATGAAGAAATGAGTTCTGGCAAGTGATGGATGTGATCGAAACTCAAGATGAGTAGTGTGGTAAAATGGAATGGAGTTATGCTTCCATTTGGTTTCATGTAGCATACCTTTGGACATACAATGAATGCACACAAGTTTCAATGTGCATAAGGTATGAATGGATGCCATTTTCAAGTTATAAAGGTGGGTGGATGAGAAAATGGCCATGGCAATAGATTAAGGGTATGTTGGTATGAGTTGCAGCAAGGAAACTGCAGGAAATCTAGAAAACATGAGGGCCAGATCGATCTCATAGGATGAGAGATCGATCTGGGAGAGCCAGAATGCTCTTATTTGGGCGAAAGAATAGAGCAGATCGATCTCCAATGGAGCCAGATCGATCTCCTTAGCTCTCTGTTTGGGACCAGATCGATCTCATGCTTCGACAGATCGATCTCATGCTTCAACAGATCGATCTGATTGCTTCGACAGATCGATCTCATGCTTAAAAATGCCGTGAAAAAGAGGGATTTTAAGGGACCAGATTGATCTCCTCTTGGACCAGATCGATCTCCTCAAGTCATTTCTATATAAGGAAAGCTGAAAATCTGAAAATCTCGAAAAAAACACTTAACTTTACAATCCCAACCCCAAAAAACCTAATTTTCCCTCTAAAAAATCAGCCATTTTCAGTGAGATTTGGAGAGAGATCATTAGAGGCAAAGTTGTTCCTATCAAAGAGAAGAACAACATAGTGAGAGGGCATTTTCCCATTCTTGGAATTGAAGGAGTTAAGGGCATTACCAGTTGGAGCAAGAAGAGAAATCATATTGGTAAGATTCTAACACTCCAATCCAAATGCATTAGCTATTTAATTGATTTTGGAGTTGATTGATATGAGTATTGATGGATAAACTACCTAGGAGTGTAGTGGAATTGGTGTGACCTAGAAATCTAAAATGGGTATAATGTGAGGATATGTGGGATTGAATGAGCCTATGATTTATGACATGCTAAAGTTGTTATTGGGGTAATGTTTATGATTTTAAATGGTTAAATGAGATTACATTGTGAGTTTGGAGGAATTGTGGAAATGGGTATGAATATGCTTGATAAATGCCATAGTGAGGGAATTCATGAAGTATGAACACTATGAGCTTAATATCGATTTGATATCGATTTTGAATAAGATAATAGGCCTAAGAAGATCCATAGACTCGAGCTATGGGTAAAGTAATGAAACGAGGCCAAATAAGCTTTAATAGAGGCTATAGATTAAATTGACTATAGCAAGCACAAGGGTTGCATTGTATGGATCGAATATAATGCGGGATGCGATTTTGTGCAGTCCCGAAGAGTTCGTTGAAGAAGAATCGAACCGTACGAGTAAGCAGCTTAAGGAAGTGGAATCACGCATCGCGATTCCAGGTAAGGGAATTTTGTGAGTATATAGAGGTAGCTGCTCGTACTTTGAACTTGTGGGTGAATATTGGGTGTTGTATGAAATGCATGAATTGCTCAAATAAATGATTGATGGTATTCGTGAATGATGATGAGTATATGCGTGGTTTTGGATTTGAAGTGGATTTTATGAAATGGGATAGTAAGGCTAATAATTGCATAAATCTAATGTTTTGATGTTTTTCCAAAACGAATTGCTTGGTTTTAAGCAAGCTTGAAGATAGGTCGGCTAGTATTGTATTGTTGTTGTGGAAAAGCATTTGTGAGTGTAAAACCCGAATTGTCCGGATTGATAAATTGTATATGAGCCGCATATCACATTTGTATGACATAAATCGCGCTAGAGCCTCGCTCGCGCTGGATTTCTATGTTTTCATTTGTATGAAACGTGCTGGAGCTTAGCTCGCACCTTGATTTGGAAACTATGATGATATTTATAAACCGTACTGGAGCTTCTGCTCGTACATGGATTTTGAGTGGTTGTCTTATGAGTATAACCGTACTAGAGCTATGCTCGTACGCGCCTCTTTATGAGAAGATGCATGAGTCGTGCTAGAGCTTTGCTCGCACAAGTTTGCACAATGGGATACGTACAAGGTTGTGGAAGTGTGTAAGATCCTTAAGCCTTACATCCTTAAGCTAACATCCTTAAGCCCAAAGAGGCGGGGAGGCTCTGTTAGGCGGGGAGGCTCTGTTCGGTGGGGAGGCTCTCTTACGGTGGGATCCTTAAGCCAACATCCTTAAGCCCAAAGAGGCGGGGAAGCTCTGTTAGGCGGGGAGGCTCTCCTACATGGTTATAGTAAGATCCTTAAGCCTTACATCCTTAAGCCCAAAGAGGCGGGGAGGCTCTGTTTGGTGGGGAGGCTCTCTTACGGTGGGATCCTTAAGCCCAAAGAGGCGAGGAGGCTCTGTTAGGCGGGGAGGCTCTCCTACATGGTTATAGTAAGATCCTTAAGCCCTACATCCTTAAGACAACATCCTTAAGCCCAAAGAGGCGGGGAGGCTCTGTTAGGCGGGGAGGCTCTGTTCGGTGGGGAGGCTCTCTTACGGAAGGATCCTTAAGCCCTACATCCTTAAGCTAACATCCTTAACCCCGGGGAGGCAGGGAGGCTCTGTTAGGCAGGGAGGCTCTGTTCGGCAGGGAGGCTCTCCTTCACGGAATATGGAACACTCTTGGTATGGGGTAGATAAGACCTAGGAATGGCACCCCCAATCACGATATGAGTTTGCGGAGTATGCTGTATCGTGTATATCACATGGAGTACGATGTACCGCATGATGGTTATGTGATGAGAAAGTCTGGCGAGGGATAATCCATCTTCGTGCCAGCATGATACCCCGCACACCTGGATGCGTGTGGTCTGGGATGATTTATGATGTAATGGTTCACATAGGCACTTTTGATATAGTGACCTAGACTTATACACATGCGTGAATTGTGGAATGAAAATGTGGTTGTGATTGTGTGTTGATTTGGTGGTGTTTATGGTGTTGGTTTAAAAAGGAGGTTTCTTAAAGAATTGCCCTTTTATGAATTTAAACGAGATTGAGCATGAGATGATTTATACATGATGTTTCTACCATGTTTTATATGCCAATGCACATGATTTTGATACATGATATATATGTATATTCACATGGCATAGTTTCATTCCTCATGCTCCTACTATAAATGATTTATGCATAACACTATCAGCATGTAGATAGAGTAGTTATCTACCATGCTTGCATTATTGCCTTACTGAGCATGTGGTTGCTCATCCCACTCTATTTTCCCCCCTACAGAGCGTGCTTAGTAGCCCAGTGAGGACTGAGGCGTATTATTTTGGACTCCGCTGCATCTCCATCGCTAAGAGGTATATACACAGTGATTCTTTTTGTATCTAAACAATGTAAAAGCACAGTATTCTTTTGAGTTGTACTTATGGGGAATGTAGATGTCAGTAAAACATGTATTCGTATAAGCACACGATTAAATGCACATGTATGACATCGTTTTAATTAATTGAGAATGAATGAGATGTGGTGTTTATTATTGACTCACAGCCCAACAGTGTGTGGTGAGTTTAGTTCACGACCGGGTAAGGTAACAGTAAAACGTGAAAAATTTTCAGTGATTTTCGGTTAAAGAGAATGGAATTGGGTCGTGACAGAGATTGGTATCAGAGCTGTGTTGGCCTGATGTGAGTCATTAATAAAACATAGGAAAGTACATCCCCATAGTACTGTGCTTTTGTTTAGATATAACTGTGTATACTGTGATGGATTGAGCTTAATGAATTGTCATAATACAGGAAGTTAGGCACTATGCCAGTTACACGCAAAGGTAGAGGGACGAGAGCACGTGCTAGAGGCCGTAGAGGTAGGCCTGAGAGCCGTGCGGAGCCACAGACTGAACAGGCTCCATAGGACCCTGCTGAGAGAGCAGGTGATACTGAGCCTCGCTTCGCTAGATTAGATCGGAGTATTGAGAGTCTGGTGGAGATAGTCTCGCAGGCCTTGGGCGCCGGTGACAGACGAGGTCCCGCAGCACTGCCTACTACGGAACAGGCAGCTGCAGAGGCGGAGAGACCTCATGCTGCTGAGACAGCTACAGTTACACCACCTCCAGCCCAGGATACAGATTCTCCTATCGCTCCACAGCAGAGCGGTAGTGATGTGGGTTATGACTGCGACTTGAGCAGGTTGCGAGAGTTTCAAGCGCTGAAACCCCCAGTGTTTAGAGGGGTGAAGGACCCAGTGATTACGGAGGATTGGGTGTATGAGATGGAGAAACTATATAGGTTTTTCCGATGCACTTCAGCTGAAAAGGTAGCCTTTGCCGTGTTCATGTTGAAAGGCGAGGCCGAGCATTGGTGGAGGTCCACCGAGATTATTTTGAGGGCTAGACATTCCGAGATCTCGTGGGAGATATTTCTAGAGGCCTTCAGGAGACAATATATTCCAGCTACCGCAAAGAGAAAATTGCGGATGGAATTTATGAATTTGGTTCAGGGGAACCGGACTGTGGATGAGTATGAGTCCAAGTTCATGTCATTGGGAAGGTATAACCCCGACACGATGGGTAGTGAGGCCCGGAAGATACAGAAGTTCATGGATGGATTGAGATTGGCCATCCGGACTAAGCCAGATCCCTTCGATATTGTGACTTATGAGGAGGCTGTACATAACGCTCAGTTATGTGAGCAAGACTTTGAGCGAAATGCCTCCGAGCTTGGGAGAGTCAGTGTTAGAAAGGACAAGGATCGGAAGAGATCCGAGTTTGGAAGAGTGGCCAAGAGAGATGGCCAAAGATTTTTCGAGAAGAGGCTAAAGATTGAGGAGGTGCGGGAGAGAGCTGCTAGACCTCCCGTATACCCAACCTTGACTGCGCCGAGGGGCATGACTATTGGGGGACCACGACCTACTACTGATCAGTGTAGGAGATGTGGGAGATTTCATGGGAATAGGCCCTGTCTGATGGCCCCTATGGTGTGTTTTAGATGCGAGAGACCAGGACATATAGCTAAGTATTATCCTGAGAAGATGGAGATTGCCCCACAGAAGGGCAAGGAGCCTGAGGGAGCTCCAGTTGAGACAGCAGCCCCGAGGAGGAGGGCTACAGCTGAGGAAAAAGGGAAACAGGCTATGGGTGTGAGCAGAGGAAGAGTACATGCACTGGATCAGGACACCGCGGATGCTTCGACGGATGTGATTAAAGGTACCATCCGAATCTTTGATTTAGAAGCATTGGTATTATTTGATCCTGGTGCCACGCATTCTTTCATATCACCTTCCTTTGCACATAAATTGTTGAAATATGTGAAACCAACAGTGTTGGATAAAATGTTGATGATTTCCACACCCATGAATGATAGTCAATTGACTGAGCATGTATGTAGGGATTGTAAGTTAAAGATAGAGGGGAAGGAAATGATAGCCAATCTGATTTTATTGAATATGAATGATTTTGATGTAATTTTGGGAATGGATTGGTTGGCTACCAATCGTGTTGTGATGGATTGTCATGCCAAAACATTGATGTTTTCAGGATTAGACAATCTTATTGTAAACTTTGATGAAAAGAAATGATATGAAAATAGCATGTTTGTTGTAAATAAAGGAGTATGATTTTAAATGCATATTGCTTGAGAGATAAATTATTCGTTTTTGATAAATATTGAATGTGGAGTGATGGTTTATGTTACTAACGATGGAGAGGATAATGTGAAGGGTTCATTGCCTATGTGGTCGATATAGATGAGGCACACCCGAAATTGAAGGACATACCCGTAATTACGGACTACCCTGATGTCTTTCCGGATGAATTACCAGGGCTACCACCTGAAAGGGAAATGGAATTTTGCATTGAGTTAGTGCCTGGTACAGAGCCGATATCGAAACCACCCTATAGAACGGCTCCGATAGAATTGGAAGAGCTGAAGAAACAGCTGCAAGAGTTGTTGGAGAAGGGGTTTATTAGACCGAGTGTCTCACCTTGGGGAGCACCAGTTCTATTTGTAAGGAAGAAGGATGGAAGCCTCCAACTGTGTATAGATTACTGGTTGTTGAATAAGGCCACCATTAAGAATAAGTACCCCCTTCCAAGAATCGATGATTTGTTGGATCAGCTCTAGGGAGCCGAAGTATTTTCTAAGATAGATCTGCGGTCAGGGTACCATCAGTTGAGGATCAGGAGTGGAGATGTACCCAAGACAGCATTTCGTACCCGTTATGGCCACTACGAGTTTTTGGTGATGCCATTCGGACTGACGAATGCTCCCGCAGCATTTATGGCATTGATGAATGATATATTCAAGCCATACCTGGACAAGTTTGTGATTGTTTTCATAGATGACATTTTGGTGTATTCCAAGTCTAGGGAAGATCATGAGGAGCACTTGAGGATAGTTCTGCAGACCCTCCGAGAGAGAGAATTGTATGCCAAACTCAGCAAGTGTAACTTTTGGTTGGAACAGATCTCATTTCTGGGGCATGTCGTGTTAAAGGATGGGGTATCAGTGGATCCATCCAAGATAGAGGCAGTTGTGCAGTGGGAACAGCCCGAGACAGTAACTGAGATCAGGAATTTTCTGGGATTGGCAGGATATTATCGGAGATTTGTAGAGGGTTTCTCCAGACTAGCTGCTCCATTGACACGCCTCATGCGAAAAGATGTTAAGTTTGTGTGGGATGAGGCATGTGAGAGGAGTTTTGAGGTGCTTAAGCGTCGATTGACAACTGCTCCAGTTCTCACCATCCCTACCAGCTCAGGAGGATTCTCGGTGTATACGGATGCATCACACCAGGGACTGGGCTGTGTGCTTATGCAGGATGGGAAGGTAGTTGCCTATGGATCTAGACAGTTGAAAGACCATGAGAGGAACTACCCGACACATGATTTGTAGTTGGCGGCTGTAGTATTTGCTTTGAAAATATGGCGCCACTATCTCTATGGTGAGAAATTTCAGGTGTTCACAGATCATAAGAGCCTTAAGTACCTGTTCTCGCAGAAAGAGCTGAATATGAGACAGAGGAGATGGCTCGAACTCCTGAAAGACTATGATTGTGAAATCATGTACCACCCAGGTAAGGCAAATGTAGTTGCCGATGCTTTGAGTAGAAAGAACCTTGGGTTGGTGTCTTATATGATGGTACGGGAACATGAATTGCTAGAACACTTTGCGAACCTCAGTTTGGATGTAACCCCACCTGGATCTGAGAGACTTGAGATCATGGCTAGTTTGAGACTAGAGCCAGAGTTGATTGGCCGTATTCGGCAAGCCCAGTAGAGCGATCGACGGTGTATCGATTGGCTGAGGCAGATACAGACAGGTGTGGGTATTGATTTTGAGCAGAGTGCTGATGGCTTATTGAGGTTCAGAGGCAGAGTATGAGTTCCCAGGGATCCCGAGATCAGGAGAACGATTTTGTCAGAGGCTCACTCATCGAAGTATACGATACATCCGGGAAGTACCAAGATGTATCAAAACCTTCGGAAGGTTTATTGGTGGTCTGGAATGAAAAGAGACATTGCGAAATATGTCGCTAAGTGTCTCGTTTGTCAGCAAGTGAAGGTAGAGCATCAGAAGCCTGCAGGATTATTGCAGCCTCTACCGATACCGACATAGAACTGGGAGCATGTCACCATGGATTTTGTGATGGGGTTGCCGAGGACTCGCAGAGGTCATGATGCCATATGGGTTATTGTGGACCGATTGACTAAGTTCGCCCATTTCTTGGCTATGAGAGCTACCGATACACTGAGTCAGTTGGCGAACCTGTATATTCGAGAGATAGTACGGCTACATGGTGTACCAGTGAGCGTTGTTTCTGATAGGGATGCCCGCTTCACTTCCCATTTTTAGGAACATTTTCAGGAAGCGCTGGGGACCTGACTGAGTTTTAGCACCGCTTTTCATCCTCAGACAGATGGACAGTCAGAGAGGACTATACAGACCCTCGAGGATATGTTGAGAGCGTGTGTGCTGGATTTTAGAGGCTCCTGGGATGACCACTTGCAGTTAGTCGAGTTCGCTTATAATAATAGCTATCATGCTAGTATCGGGATGGCACCCTATGAGGCATTATACGGGCGTAGATGCCGTTCCCCTATTGGATGGGAAGAGGTTGGTGACAGACAGATTTTTGCTCCGGACTTAGTGCAGCAGGCATCTGAGGATGTCCAGTTGATATGTGAGAGATTACGGACAGCTCAGAGCCGACAAAAGAGTTATGCTGACAAGAGACGAAGACCACTGGAGTTTGATGAGGGTGAGTCGGTATTTCTGAGAGTATCACCATTGAAGGGTATTATGAGATTTGGTAAGAAGGGCAAGCTGAGCCCTAGATATATCGGACCCTTCGAGATTTTGGAGAGAGTGGGAGATAAGGCGTATAGGTTGGCATTGCCACCGGACTTGGCGAATGTCCACAACGTCTTCCACGTCTCGATGCTTCGGAAGTATCACCCGGACCCGGCACACGTGATAAGATATGAGCCGTTGGAGCTCCATGAGAGTATGACGTATGTTGAGAAGCCGGTTCGGATATTGGATAGAAAAGAAAAGTGTTGCGGAATAAGACAATTCCCTTGGTGAAAGTTCTTTGGCAAACCCACACGGCGTAAGAGGCCACGTGGGAATTGGAGAACTTGATACAGGAGAAGTACCCCCAACTTTTTGAGGAGTGACTTGGTTCTAATTTGGAGGACCAAATTCCTAGAAGGAGGGGAGAATGTGAGACCCCGTATATGTAAAGTTGTAATGTGTAATAAATATGAATGGACTTGTAATGTAAAGTATGATTGATGTAAGTCCATGGATTCAATGTATGTATGTGTAATATAGATTGTAACGTACATACAAGTTTCATTGAATATGAATATGAAGAAATGAGTTCTGGCAAGTGATGGATGTGATCGAAACTCAAGATGAGTAGTGTGGTAAAATGGAATGGAGTTATGCTTCCATTTGGTTTCATGTAGCATACCTTTGGACATACAATGAATGCACACAAGTTTCAATGTGCATAAGGTATGAATGGATGCCATTTTCAAGTTATAAAGGTGGGTGGATGAGAAAATGGCCATGGCAATAGATTAAGGGTATGTTGGTATGAGTTGCAGCAAGAAAACTGCAGGAAATCTGGAAAACATGAGGGCCAGATCGATCTCATAGGATGAGAGATCGATCTGGGAGAGCCAGAATGCTCTTATTTGGGCGAAAGAATAGAGCAGATCGATCTCCAATGGAGCCAGATCGATCTCCTTAGCTCTCTGTTTGGGACCAGATCGATCTCATGCTTCGACAGATCGATCTCATGCTTCAACAGATCGATATGATTGCTTCGACAGATCGATCTTAGGCTTAAAAATGCCGTGAAAAAGAGGGATTTTAAGGGACCAGATCGATCTCCTCTTGGACCAGATCAATCTCCTCAAGTCATTTCTATATAAGGAAAGCTGAAAATCTGAAAATCTCGAAAAAAACACTTAACTTTACAATCCCACCCCCAAAAAACCTAATTTTTCCTCTAAAAAATCAGCCATTTTCAGTGAGATTTGGAGAGAGATCATTAGAGGCAAAGTTGTTCCTATCAAAGAGAAGAACAACATAGTGAGAGGGCATTTTCCCATTCTTGGAATTGAAGGAGTTAAGGGCATTACCAGTTGGAGCAAGAAGAGAAATCATATTGGTAAGATTCTAACACTCCAATCCAAATGCATTAGCTATTTAATTGATTTTGGAGTTGATTGATATGAGTATTGATGGATAAACTACCTAGGAGTGTAGTGGAATTGGTGTGACCTAGAAATCTAAAATGGGTATAATTGGAGGATATGTGGGATTGAATGAGCCTATGATTTATGACATGCTAAAGTTGTTATTGGGGTAATGTTTATGATTTTAAATGGTTAAATGAGATTACATTGTGAGTTTGGAGGAATTGTGGACATGGGTATGAATATGCTTGATAAATGCCATAGTGAGGGAATTCATAAAGTGTGAACACTATGAGCTTAATATCGATTTGATATCGATTTTGAATAAGATAATAGGCCTAAGAAGATCCATAGACTCGAGCTATGGGTAAAGTAATGAAACGAGGCCAAATAAGCTTTAATAGAGGCTATAGATTAAATTGACTATAGCAAGCACAAGGGTTGCATTGTATGGATCGAATATAATGCGGGATGCGATTTTGTGCAGTCCCGAAGAGTTCGTTGAAGAAGAATCGAATCGTACGAGTAAGCAGCTTAAGGAAGTGGAATCACGCATCGCGATTCCAGGTAAGGGAATTTTGTGAGTATATAGAGGTAGCTGCTCGTACTTTGAACTTGTGGGTGAATATTGGGTGTTGTATGAAATGCATGAATTGCTCAAATAAATGATTGATGGTATTCGTGAATGATGATGAGTATATGCGTGGTTTTGGATTTGAAGTGGATTTTATGAAATGGGATAGTAAGGCTAATAATTGCATAAATCTAATGTTTTGATGTTTTTCCAAAACGAATTGCTTGGTTTTAAGCAAGCTTGTAGATAGGTCGGCTAGTATTGTATTGTTATTGTGGAAAAGCATTTGTGAGTGCTAAACCCGAATTGTCAAGATTGATAAATTGTATATGAGCTGCCTATCACATTTGTATGACATAAATCGCGCTAGAGCCTCGTTCGCGCTGGATTTCTATGTTTTCATTTGTATGAAACGTGCTGGAGCTTAGCTCGCACCTTGATTTGGAAACTATGATGATATTTATAAACCGTACTGGAGCTTCTGCTCGTACGTGGATTTTGAGTGGTTGTCTTATGAGTATAACTGTACTAGAGCTATGCTCGTACGCACCTCTTTATGAGAAGATGCATGAGTCGTGCTAGAGCTTTGCTCGCACAAGTTTGCACAATGGGATACGTACAAGGTTGTGGAAGTGGGTAAGATCCTTAAGCCTTACATCCTTAAGCTAACATCCTTAAGCCCAAAGAGGAGGGGAGGCTCTGTTAGGCGGGGAGGCTCTGTTCGGTGGGGAGGCTCTCTTACGGTGGGATCCTTAAGCCAACATCCTTAAGCCCAAAGAGGCGGGGAAGCTCTGTTAGGCGGGGAGGCTCTCCTACATGGTTATAGTAAGATCCTTAAGCCTTACATCCTTATGCCAACATCCTTAAGCCCAAAGAGGCGGGGAGGCTCTGTTTGGTGGGGAGGCTCTCTTACGGTGGGATCCTTAAGCCCAAAGAGGCGAGGAGGCTCTGTTAGGCGGGGAGGCTCTCCTACATGGTTATAGTAAGATCCTTAAGCCCTACATCCTTAAGCCAACATCCTTAAGCCCAAAGAGGCGGGGAGGCTCTGTTAGACGGGGAGGCTCTGTTCGGTGGGGAGGCTCTCTTACGGAAGGATCCTTAAGCCCTACATCCTTAAGCTAACATCCTTAAGCCCGAGGAGGCAGGGAGGCTCTGTTCGGCAGGGAGGCTCTCCTTCACGGAATATGGAACACTCTTGGTATGGGGTAGATAAGACCTAGGAATGGCACCCCCAATCACGATATGAGTTTGCGGAGTACGCTGTATCGTGTATATCTCATGGAGTACGATGTACCGCATGATGGTTATGTGATGAGAAAGTCTGGCGAGGGATAATCCATCTTCGTGCCAGCATGATACCCCGCCCACCTGGATGCGTGTGGTCTGGGATGATTTATGATGTAATGGTTCACATAGGCACTTTTGATATAGTGACCTAGACTTATACACATGCGTGAATTGTGAAATGAAAATGTGGTTGTGATTGTGTGTTGATTTGGTGGTGTTTATGGTGTTGGTTTAAAAAGGAGGTTTCTTAAAGAATTGCCCTTTTATGAATTTAAATGAGATTAAGCATGAGATGATTTATACATGATGTTTCTACCATGTTTTATATGCCAATGCACATGATTTTGATACATGATATATATGTATATTCACATGGCATAGTTTTATTCCTCATGCTCCTACTATAAATGATTTATGCATAACACTATCAGCATGTAGATAGAGTAGTTATCTACCATGCTTGCATTATTGCCTTACTGAGCGTGTGGTTGCTCATCCCACTCTATTTTTCCCCCTACAGAGCATGCATAGTAGCCCAGTGAGGACTGAGGCGTATTATTTTGGACTCCGCTGCATCTCCATCGCTAAGAGGTATATACATAGTGATTCTTTTTGTATCTAAATAATGTAAAAGCACAGTATTCTTTTGAGTTGTACTTATGGGGAATGTAGATGTCAGTAAAACATGTATTCGTATAAGTACACGATTAAATGCACATGTATGACATCGTTTTAATTAATTGAGAATGAATGAGATGTGGTGTTTATTATTGACTCACAGCCCAACAGTGTGTGGTGAGTTTAGTTCATGACCAGGTAAGGTAACAGTAAAACGTGAAAAATTTTCAGTGATTTTTGGTTAAAGAGAATGGAATTGGGTCGTGACAGAGATTGGTATCAGAGCGGTATTGGCCTGATGTGAGTCATTAATAAAACATAGGAAAGTACATCCCCATAGTACTGTGCTTTTGTTTAGATATAATTGTGTATACTGTGATGGATTGAGCTTAATAAATTGTCATAATACAGGAAGTTAGGCACTATGCCAGTTACACGCAAAGGTAGAGGGATGAGAGCACGTGCTGGAGGCCGTAGAGGTAGGCCTGAGAGCCGTGCGGAGCCACAGACTGAACAGGCTCCACAGGACCCTGCTGAGAGAGCAGGTGATACTGAGGCTCGCTTCGCTAGATTAGAGCGGAGTATTGAGAGTCTGGTGGAGATAGTCACGTAGGCCTTAGGCGCCGGTGACAGACGAGGTCTCGCAGCACAGCCTACTACAGAACAGGCAGCTGCAGAGGCGGAGAGACCTCATGCTGCTGAGACAGCTACAGTTACACCACCTCCAGCCCAGGATACAGATTCTCCTATCGCTCCACAGCAGAGCGGTAGTGATGTGGGTTATGAATGCGACTTGAGCAGGTTGCGAGAGTTTCAAGCGCTGAAACCCCCAGTGTTTAGAGGGGTGAAGGACCCAGTGATTACGGAGGATTGGGTGTATGAGATGGAGAAACTATATAGGTTTTTTCGATGCACTTCAGCTGAAAAGGTAGCCTTTGCCGTGTTCATGTTGAAAGGCGAGGCCGAGCATTGGTGGAGGTCCACCGAGATTATTTTGAGGGCTAGACATTTCGAGATCTCGTGGGAGATATTTCTAGAGGCCTTCAGGAGACAATATATTCCAGCTACCGCACAGAGAAAATTACGGATGGAATTTATGAATTTGGTTCAGGGGAACCGGACTGTGGACGAGTATGAGTCCAAGTTCATGTCATTGGGAAGGTATGACCCCGACACGATGGGTAGTGAGGCCCGGAAGATACAGAAGTTCATGGATGGATTGAGATTGGCCATCCGGACTAAGCTAGATCCCTTCGATATTGTGACTTATGAGGAGGCTGTACATAAGGCTCAGTTATGTGAGCAAGACTTTGAGCGAAATGCCTCCGAGCTTGGGAGAGTTAGTGTTAGAAAGGACAAGGATCGGAAGAGATCCGGGTTTGGAAGAGTGGCCAAGAGAGATGGCCAAAGATTTTTCGAGAAGAGGCCAAAGATTGAGGAGGTACGGGAGAGAGCTGCTAGACCTCCCGTATACCCGACCTTGACTGCGTCGAGGGGCATGACTATTGGGGGACCACGACCTACTACTGATCAGTGTAGGAGATGTGGGAGATTTCATGGGAATAGGCCCTGTCTGATGGCCCCTATGGTGTGTTTTAGATGCGAGAGACCAGGACATATAGCTAAGTATTGTCCTGAGAAGATGGAGATTGCCCCACAGAAGGGCAAGGAGCCTGAGGGAGCTCCAGTTGAGACAGCAGCCCCGAGGAGGAGGGCTACAGTTGAGGAAAAAGGGAAACAGGCTGCGGGTGTGAGCAGAGGAAGAGTACATGCACTGGATCAGGACACTGCGAATGCTTCGACGGATGTGATTAAAGGTACCATCCGAATCTTTGATTTAGAAGCATTAGTATTATTTGATCCTGGTGCCACGCATTCTTTCATATCACCTTCCTTTGCACATAAATTGTTGAAATATGTGAAACCAATAGTGTTGGATAAAATGTTAATGATTTCCACACCCATGAATGATAGTCAATTGACTGAGCATGTATGTAGGGATTGTAAGTTAAAGATGGAGGGGAAGGAAATGATAGCCAATCTGATTTTATTGAATATGAATGATTTTGATGTAATTTTGGGAATGGATTGGTTGGCTACCAATCGTGTTGTGATGGATTGTCATGCCAAAACATTGATGTTTTCAGGATTAGACAATCTTATTGTAAACTTTGATGAAAAGAAATGATATGAAAATAGCATGTTTGTTGTAAATAAAGGAGTATGATTTTAAATGCATATTGCTTGAGAGATAAATTATTCGTTTTTGATAAATATTGAATGTGGAGTGATGGTTTATGTTACTAACGATGGAGAGGATAATGTGAAGGGTTCATTGCCTATGTGGTCGATATAGATGAGGCACACCCGGAATTGAAGGACATACCCGTAATTACGAACTACCCTGATGTCTTTCCGGATGAATTACCAGGGCTACCACCTGAAAGGGAAATGGAATTTTGCATTGAGTTAGTGCCTGGTACAGAGCCGATATCGAAACCACCCTATAGAATGGCTCCGAAAGAATTGGAAGAGCTGAAGAAACAGCTGCAAGAGTTGTTGGAGAAGGGGTTTATTAGACCGAGTGTCTCACCTTGGGGAGCACCAGTTCTATTTGTAAGGAAGAATGATGGAAGCCTCCGACTGTGTATAGATTACTGGTTGTTGAATAAGGCCACCATTAAGAATAAGTACCCCCTTCCAAGAATCGATGATTTGTTGGATCAGCTCCAGGGAGCCGAAGTATTTTCTAAGATAGATCTGCGGTCAGGGTACCATCAGTTGAGGATCAGGAGTGGAGATGTACCCAAGACAGCATTTCGTACCCGTTATGGCCACTACGAGTTTTTGGTGATGCCATTCGGACTGACGAATGCTCCCGCAGCATTTATGGCATTGATGAATGATATATTCAAGTCATACCTGGACAAGTTTGTGATTATTTTCATAGATGACATTTTGGTGTATTCCAAGTCCAGGGAAGATCATGAGGAGCACTTGAGGATAGTTCTGCAGACCCTCCGAGAGAGAGAATTGTATGCCAAACTCAGCAAGTGTAACTTTTGGTTGGAACAGATCTCATTTCTGGGGCATGTCGTGTCAAAGGATGGGGTATCAGTGGATCCATCCAAGATAGAGGCAGTTGTGCAGTGGGAACAGCCCGAGACAGTAACTGAGATCAGGAGTTTTCTGGGATTGGCAGGATATTATCGGAGATTTGTAGAGGGTTTCTCCAGACTAGCTGCTCCATTGACACGCCTCACGCGAAAAGATGTTAAGTTTTTGTGGGATGAGGCATGTGAGAGGAGTTTTGAGGAGCTTAAGTGTCGATTGACGACTGCTCCAGTTCTCACCATCCCTACCAGCTCAGGAGGATTCTCTGTGTATACGGATGCATCACACCAGGGACTGGGCTGTGTGCTTATGCAGGATGGGAAGGTAGTTGCCTATAGATCTAGACAGTTGAAAGACCATGAGAGGAACTACCCGACACATGATTTAGAGTTGGCGGCTGTAGTATTTGCTTTGAAAATATGGCGCCACTATCTCTATGGTGAGAAATTTCAGGTGTTCACAAATCATAAGAGCCTTAAGTACCTGTTCTTGTAGAAAGAGCTGAATATGAGACAGAGGAGATGGCTCGAACTCCTGAAAGACTATGATTGTGAAATCATGTACCACCCAGGTAAGGCAAATGTAGTTGCCGATGCTTTGAGTAGAAAGAACCTTGGGTTGGTGTCTTATATGATGGTATGGGAACATGAATTGCTAGAACACTTTGCGAACCTCAGTTTGGATGTAACCCCACCTGGATCTGAGAGACTTGAGATCATGGCTAGTTTGAGACTAGAGCCAGAGTTGATTGGCCGTATTTGGCAAGCCCAGCAGAGCGATCGACGGTGTATCGATTGGCTGAGGCAGATACAGACAGGTGTGGCTATTGATTTTGAGCAGAGTGCTGATGGCTTATTGAGGTTCAGAGGCAGAGTATGCGTTCCCAGGGATCCCGAGATCAGGAGAACGATTTTGTCAGAGGCTCACTCATCGAAGTATAGGATACATCCGGGAAGTACCAAGATGTATCAAAACCTTCAGAAGGTTTATTCATGGTCTGGAATGAAAAGAGACATTGCGAAATATGTCGCTAAGTGTCTCGTTTGTCAGCAAGTGAAGGTAGAGCATCAGAAGCCTGCAGGATTATTGCAGCCTCTACCGATACCGACATGGAAGTGGGAGCATGTCACCATGGATTTTATGATGGGGTTACCGAGGACCCGCAGAGGTCATGATGCCATATGGGTTATTGTGGACCGGTTGACTAAGTCCGCCCATTTCTTGGCTATGAGAGCTATCGATACACTGAGTCAGTTGGCGAACCTGTATATTCGAGAGATAGTACGGCTACATGGTGTACCAGTGAGCGTTGTTTCTGATAGGGATGCCCGCTTCACTTCCCATTTTTGGGAACATTTTCAGGAAGCGCTGGGGACCCGACTGAGTTTTAGCACCGCTTTTCATCCTCAGACAGATGGGCAGTCATAGAGGACTATACAGACCCTCGAGGATATGTTGAGAGCGTGTGTGCTGGATTTTAGAGGCTCCTGGGATGACCACTTGCAGTTAGCCGAGTTCGCTTATAATAATAGCTATCATGCTAGTATCGGGATGGCACCCTATGAGGCATTATACGGGCGTAGATGCCGTTCCCCTATTGGATGGGAAGAGGTTGGTGATAGACAGATTTTTGCTCCGGACTTAGTGCAGCAGGCATCTGAGGACGTCCAGTTGATATGTGAGAGATTACGGACAGCTCAGAGCCGACAAAAGAGTTATGCTGACAAGAGACGAAGACCACTGGAGTTTGATGAGGGTGAGTCGGTATTTCTGAGAGTATCACCATTGAAGGGTATTATGAGATTTGGTAAGAAGGGCAAGCTGAGCCCTAGATATATCGGACCCTTCGAGATTTTGGAGAGAGTGGGAGATAAGGCGTATAGGTTGGCATTGCCACCGGACTTAGCGAATGTCCACAACGTCTTCCACGTCTCGATGCTTCGGAAGTATCACCCGGACTCGGCACACGTGATAAGATATGAGCCGTTGGAGCTCCATGAGAGTATGACGTATGTTGAGAAGCCGGTTCGGATATTGGATAGAAAAGAAAAGTGTTAG
Source organism: Firmiana major (assembly GCA_033439115.1). Taxonomy (NCBI): domain Eukaryota; kingdom Viridiplantae; phylum Streptophyta; class Magnoliopsida; order Malvales; family Malvaceae; genus Firmiana; species Firmiana major. Next base: position 35,466,298 of record CM065895.1, on the reverse strand, counting down.
GAATAAGACAATTCCCTTGGTGAAAGTTCTTTGGCAACACCACACGGCGGAAGAGGCCACGTGGGAATTGGAGAACTTGATACGGGAGAAGTACCCCCAACTTTTTGAGGAGTGACTTGGTTCTAATTTGGAGGACCAAATTCCTAGAAGGAGGGGAGAATGTGAGACCCCGTATATGTAAAGTTGTAATGTGTAATAAATATGAATGGACTTGTAATGTAAAGTATGATTGATGTAAGTCCATGGATTCAATGTATGTATGTGTAATATAGATTGCAACGTACATACAAGTTTCATTGAATATGAATATGAAGAAATGAGTTCTGGCAAGTGATGGATGAGATCGAAACTCAAGATGAGTAGTGTGGTAAAATGGAATGGAGTTATGCTTCCATTTGGTTTCATGTAGCATACCTTTGGACATACAATGAATGCACACAAGTTTCAATGTGCATAAGGTATGAATGGATGCCATTTTCAAGTTATAAAGGTGGGTGGATGAGAAAATGGCCATGGCAATAGATTAAGGGTATGTTGGTATGAGTTGCAGCAAGGAAACTGCAGGAAATCTGGAAAACATGAGGGCCAGATCGATCTCATAGGATGAGAGATCGATCTGGGAGAGCCAGAATGCTCTTATTTGGGCGAAAGAATAGAGCAGATCGATCTCCAATGGAGCCAGATCGATCTCCTTAGCTCTCTGTTTGGGACCAGATCGATCTCATGCTTCGACAGATCGATCTCATGCTTCAACAGATCGATCTGATTGCTTCGACAGATCGATCTCAGGCTTAAAAATGTCGTGAAAAAGAGGGATTTTAAGGGACCAGATCGATCTCCTCTTGGACCAGATCGATCTCCTCAAGTCATTTCTATATAAGGAAAGCTGAAAATCTGAAAATCTCGGAAAAAACACTTAACTTTACAATCCCAACCCCAAAAAACCTAATTTTTCCTCTAAAAAATCAGCCATTTTCAGTGAGATTTGGAGAGAGATAATTAGAGGCAAAGTTGTACCTATCAAAGAGAAGAACAACATAGTGAGAGGGCATTTTCCCATTCTTGGAATTGAAGGAGTTAAGGGCATTACCTGTTGGAGCCAGAAGAGAAATCATATTGGTAAGATTCTAACACTCCAATCCAAATGCATTAGCTATTTAATTGATTTTGGAGTTGATTGATATGAGTATTGATGGATAAACTACCTAGGAGTGTAGTGGAATTGGTGTGACCTAGAAATCTAAAATGGGTATAATGTGAGGATATGTGGGATTGAATGAGCCTATGATTTATGACATGCTAAAGTTGTTATTGGGGTAATGTTTATGATTTTAAATGGTTAAATGAGATTACATTGTGAGTTTGGAGGAATTGTGGAAATGGGTATGAATATGCTTGATAAATGCCATAGTGAGGGAATTCATGAAGTATGAACACTATGAGCTTAATATCGATTTGATATCGATTTTGAATAAGATAATAGGCCTAAGAAGATCCATAGACTCGAGCTATGGGCAAAGTAATGAAACGAGGCCAAATAAGCTTTAATAGAGGCTATAGATTAAATTGACTATAGCAAGCACAAGGGTTGCATTGTATGGATCGAATATAATGCGGGATGCGATTTTGTGCAGTCTTGAAGAGTTCGTTGAAGAAGAATCGAACCGTACGAGTAAGCAGCTTAAGGTAGTGGAATCACGCATCGCGATTCCAGGTAAGGGAATTTTGTGAGTATATAGAGGTAGCTGCTCGTACTTTGAACTTATGGGTGAATATTGGGTGTTGTATGAAATGCATGAATTGCTCAAATAAATGATTGATGGTATTCGTGAATGATGATGAGTATATGCGTGGTTTTGGATTTGAAGTGGATTTTATGAAATGGGATAGTAAGGCTAATAATTGCATAAATCTAATGTTTTGATGTTTTTCCAAAACGAATTGCTTGGTTTTAAGCAAGCTTGTAGATAGGTCGGCTAGTATTGTATTGTTGTTGTGGAAAAGCATTTGTGAGTGCTAAACCCGAATTGTCGGGATTGATAAATTGTATATGAGCCACCTATCACATTTGTATGACATAAATCGCGCTAGAGCCTCGCTCGCGCTGGATTTCTATGTTTTCATTTGTATGAAACGTGCTGGAGCTTAGCTCGCACCTTGATTTGGAAACTATGATGATATTTATAAACTGTACTGGAGCTTCTTCTCGTACGTGGATTTTGAGTGGTTGTCTTATGAGTATAACCGTACTAGAGCTATGCTCGTACGCGCCTCTTTATGAGAAGATGCATGAGTCGTGCTAGAGCTTTGCTCGCACAAGTTTGCATAATGGGATACGTACAAGGTTGTGGAAGTGGGTAAGATCCTTAAGCCTTACATCCTTAAGCTAACATCCTTAAGCCCAAAGAGGCGGGGAGGCTCTGTTAGGCGGGGAGGCTCTGTTCGGTGGGGAAGGCTCTCTTACGGTGGGATCCTTAAGCCAACATCCTGAGACTCTGTTAGGCGAGGAGGCTCTCCTACATGGTTATAGTAAGATCCTTAAGCCTTACATCCTTAAGCCAACATCCTTAAGCCCAAAGAGGCGGGGAGGCTCTGTTTGGTGGGGAGGCTCTCTTACGGTGGGATCCTTAAGCCAACATCCTTAAGCCCAAAGAGGCGAGGAGGCTCTGTTAGGCGGGGAGGCTCTCCTACATGGTTATAGTAAGATCCTTAAGCCCTACATCCTTAAGCCAACATCCTTAAGCCCAAAGAAGCGGGGAGGCTCTGTTAGGCGGGGAGGCTCTGTTCGGTGGGGAGGCTTACGGAAGGATCCTTAAGCCCTACATCCTTAAGCTAACATCCTTAAGCCCGAGGAGGCAGGGAGGCTCTGTTAGGCGGGGAGGCTCTGTTCGGCAGGGAGGCTCTCCTTCACGGAATATGGAACACTCTTGGTATGGGGTAGATAAGACCTAGGAATGGCACCCCCAATCACGATATGAGTTTGCGGAGTACGCTGTACCGTGTATATCACATGGAGTACGATGTACCGCATGATGGTTATGTGATGAGAAAGTCTGGCGAGGGATAATCCATCTTCGTGCCAGCATGATACCCCGCACACCTGGATGCGTGTGGTCTGGGATGATTTATGATGTAATGGTTCACATAGGCACTTTTGATATAGTGACCTAGACTTATACACATGCGTGAATTGTGAAATGAAAATGTGGTTGTGATTGTGTGTTGATTTGGTGGTGTTTATGGTGTTGGTTTAAAAAGGAGGTTTCTTAAAGAATTGCCCTTTTATGAATTTAAACGAGATTGAGCATGAGATGATTTATACATGATGTTTCTACCATGTTTTATATGCCAATGCACATGATTTTGATACATGATATATATGTATATTCATATGGCATAGTTTTATTCCTCATGCTCCTACTATAAATGATTTATGCATAACACTATCAGCATGTAGATAGAGTAGTTATCTACCATGCTTACATTATTGCCTTACTGAGCGTGTGGTTGCTCATCCCACTCTATTTTCCCCCCTACAGAGCGTGCATAGTAGCCCAGTGAGGACTGAGGCGTATTATTTTGGACTCCGCTGCATCTCCATCGCTAAGAGGTATATACACAGTGATTCTTTTTGTATCTAAACAATGTAAAAGCACAGTATTCTTTTGAGTTGTACTTATGGGGAATGTAGATGTCAGTAAAACATGTATTCGTATAAGTACACGATTAAATGCACATGTATGACATCGTTTTAATTAATTGAGAATGAATGAGATGTGGTGTTTATTATTGACTCACAGCCCAACAGTGTGTGGTGAGTTTAGTTCACGACCGGGTAAGGTAACAGTAAAACGCGAAAAATTTTCAGTGATTTTCGGTTAAAGAGAATGGAATTGGGTCGTGACATGTGTAAATATATGCGATAATGGCTATTCTCAAAATACGTGATAAAAATCACCTCAGTAAATAGCACGTGACAAGGTCACAAAACACAACTCATGTGTAAAACGAGACTAGGCAATAAAACTCAATTAAATGCAAGCATGGAGGGATCAGAAATATTTGTGATGTAAAAAAAAAACTTATATCGGGGATTTATGAGGAATGATGAAATCTCAATAATATTTCATTTTCGAAATAATGAAAATTTCATGAAAGGCATGAATATTATGTCTTTGGATAAGTTATAAAGAAGAAAATGTATATATATATATATATATATATATATATCTACATATGTATGTATATATATATAATAGACAAATTTAAATTGATAGATAATAATATATTATATATATATATATAACAAATATATATTATGTAATGTAAAGTATGTAATATATAAGTATTATAAATAAATAAATAAAATAAAGCATGAGACAAATAAAAAAAAGAAATGAAATGGAAACAAACAAAATAAACAACAAACAAACAAAAAAATAATAACACTAAACAAATAAATAATATATATATATATATATAATTAATACAATATATATATTAATATAATATATATTATTATAATATATATATATAGTTGTATGGAATTGGCTTTCAAAGAAAGACAATTCCGTAACTCTGCAATTGAAAAAAAACAGAGTATAGATGGGCGGGAAACCAAGGAAAGAAAAGAGGAAAGAAAAAAAAAAGAAAGAGGGCTGGTCGGATGGAGGAAAGAAGGAAAAGAAAGAAAGAAGGAAAGGAAAGAAGGAAGGAAGAGTAGGGCTGGCCGGGAGAGAAAGAGAAGAAAGAAAGAAAAAAAAGAAGAGAGGAAGAAGAAAACTGTCCAGTCGAGGGAGAAAGAAAGAAGAGAAAGAAAAGAAAGGAAAGTATAAAAAAGAGAACGAAGGGAGCTGTCAGTCGAGAAAGAGTTGAAAGAAAGAAAAAAGAAAGGAAGGAAAGAGAAGAAGAAGAGAAGAGGAAGAGAGCAGAATCGGGCTGGAAAACAAAAGCAAACCGAGGGAAGAAAGCACAGCAGAACCGAGGCTGGAAATTGAAACAAAATTGAGGAAGAAGAATGGCAGACCGAGGGGAAATCGAAGTAGAACCGAGAACGTGAAATAGAGCAGGAGAGCTGCTGCTGGAATCCAAAGTTGTCTACTGTGCAGACTTGGAATCAGTGAAGCCGTGAAGTAAGAGCTGCACAAGGAACGTGCAGAGCAGTAACGTGAGTTGCTGTGAGCATTTACTGGAAGAGGAGTCTACTGTCCTGCTGTCGTTTTGTTTTGGTCCTGCTACTGTGGTGAAAAAACGGTGAAGAAGAGAAACAAATATGATGATGATGATGGAAGGCTGGAAATCGAGGCAGTCACAATAGCTGAAGAACAGGACAATAAGCATTAGCCGAGAGAGGAGAAAGGAAAAGGAGGAAAGAAAGAAAAAAAAAAGGGGGGGCTGGAAATTGGTAGAAAAAAAAGAAGAAAAGGGAAAGAAAAAGTAAATTTTTATAAGTATATTTAATGTACATGTTTATATTTATATGTTTGAGATATAGGCTTGTTAGTGTGAATTAAGGTGTATGTGAAATAAAAAATGGAAAAATGGGAGAGATGAGAAATAGAAAAATATATATATGTATATATATGTGATGATGAATAAGGAAAACAAATGATAAAATATATATGTGTATATACTTAGGTGTATATACATATAGGCGTATACGATGAATGTGTATGTTAGTATATGTACATAAAAAAAATATATAGTAATAAAAATATATGTACATGTGTGTTGGCCTAGGTATGTATAATTATACGTACACATGGAGTAGTAACGAATATGTTACGATTTTAATGTAATTCGCATGAATAGGATGCTAAGTAAACAATTTCGGTGTAGGTGAATCGTAGAAGGAATTAAAGGAGGTACTAGGAGGCGTCACCACTCGAATTTAGAATTTTCAATAACTCGAGGTAAGGGGTGTAATTGAAGATGGTAATGGTATCCCTACCCTTAGACTCCGATTTATTTATGTGTTTTCGAGCCTTCTCATGCAACCCTTGATTGTAAAACAAAATCCAACTTCTATTAAGGCCAAGATTTATTTGGTCATGTTTTCGAAATAAAGAAATGCCATATGAAATTGAATGCATAGTTTCGAGCATGATTTTTGAATACATGTTATGGTTTTGACTTACGTATGAATTGATTTTATGTTTTTGAAAGAAATGAAATTTGGTATGTGAACATATGTTTAAGAAAAGACATTTGCTTTCGAAAGGTGATTGTGGGGGCCACCTCTTGAGTCCTGCGGGAACAAAGTGCCACACAGTCTTTTCGTTTTATGAAAGAGTTGTTAGATTACAAGGAACTCGATTTTATTACTCGGTGTGAGTTTATGGGCTATAAAACCCAAGAAAAATATTGAAAACTCTGTTTTGAGACGAAAAGGCAATGTATAGTGGGATTGTGGGGGCCACCTCTTGAGTCTGACGGGAGCAAAGTGCCACGCAATTTTTACAATGACACGTGAACGTGCGGGCCAACTATTGAGTCCAACGGGAGCAAAGTACCACGCGGTTCACAATGACATGTGAACATGGGGGCCACCTCTTGAGTCTGACGGGAGTAAAGTGCCACGCGGTTCACAATGACATGCGATCGTGGGGGCCACCTCTTGGGTTCTATGGGAGCAAAGTGCCACATAGTCCGTGTGACTGGTAGGGCCACCTCTTGGGTCCTACAGATGCAAAGTGCCACACGGTCAATGCATTTTGTCATGCGCGCCTTTGTGGCGTATATGAATTCTACCTTCGAGTGTGTTTGATTTACTGTACGACCTTAATCACGTCTACAGCCTTGCCATGGCCATGTTTCTGATTTCCCTCTACGGAGGATGACTATGTTATCATCGCATGATAATTCTATAAGTTAGCCAAGTCTCCATCCAATATGAACTATGCTATAAGATTTTGATCCTTCGATATATGTTTGTGCATCAGTTATGCTTTTGAAATTTTATCGATTTTGAAATAGTCTGGAGTTCTGTATGTTTCGAAAGATTGGGATGTAACTGAATAAATTTATTACTTTGAAATTATATTTCTATTGATTATGTTTTGTATATACGCTTTTTGGAAGCTATGTGATATTTGTAAAGAAACGTTATCTCTTAGTTTTATCATGCATTCAATGTGATTTTAGCCACCATGATCATTTTAAATGCATTTGTTACTGGGCTTTTTCCCGAAAGCTCACCCCTCTACCTTTCAGATTATTTGCAGTGATCTTCAGACGCTACCTGCCGCGTACACAACGTAGGCTGGTGGGAAAGAGCTACCCTAGGCTACTTTTTGTACACGTAGAAAGGTATACAATTACATTCCTGTACCAGACATATTTGTATGCACAGACATATATTGGGAATATTTTGTTGGGATGTAATTTGTAAGGAAAACAATGTAAAGAATATTAATTTTGGGATTAGGTTTTAAGATGATTGGTATTGAATCGAAATGGATGTATTGAGTTGTAAATGTGGATTTGGAAAGTATGCTTGGTAGTTGTGGATATCTAGGATTGTCAAATAATTGAATTGCAGGTGGGTAGGCTCATATATAAGCCGTTATACTGCCGAAATTTCTATCGGCCATATATGTCAAAATATGGAAATTAAATATAATTACGGATAAAGAATTAGGAAAAGTGATTCAACACTGAACAGGAATACAACCTAAGTGAATAAGGGAATAAGTGGGTAAATTATATATAGTTCAAAAAAAAATCCCCCAATTTTCAAGGGTCTAGGGTTATTACAATATTTCCACGTCACTCGTCTTCTAGTACACTTGACTGTGCGATGTGGCCCGGCGTGTGTCTTCCAGAAGATTGGCACGGTGTCCGTCGATCTTCTCGTTTCGAAGCGGATAAAATACTAACACCCGGCATCCCACGTGTCCGACAACTGGTGACTCGATCTACAAATTGGAAGTGGTCTAGTTTCCTTTATCCCATTTTCAGCCCATTTTTGACTGAAACGACTGAGTTTCATCTGGATTTAATTTACCTGTACATTACAGAATTTTAATTAAATAAAGGGGATAATTAAAAAAATAAATTGGGAATTTAAATAATTAATTAAGAAATTAAGCACAAATAATTCTATTTTCATAGAATTATTAGCGAACAACATGAATGCAGTCTCTACTCGCTCTCATCTACTGTGGATGCTATGTAGTGGTAGAAAGTGAAAAGGGTGAGCACAACTTGCTCAGTAAGGCATGTAAGCAGGTAGATAATTACACTATTTACATGCTTAAAATGTCATGATATAAAAAAATCATCTATATCCAGACCACGAGGTAATAGATAAAACTATGATGCATATGTATAACTATATCATGGATTAGAAAACATGAAAGCAGGCATATAAAACAAACATGAAAAAATCATCATGTATGACATTTCATGCTCGTCACATTAAAACTTATCAATTTCATCATAAAACAATACTTCATCATTTAAAATCATCCTATAAGATTCGACGCCTACCTCGGGTCTACCCTGGATAACACAAATCATGTTTAGGGCATATAAAATCATGTGATATCATGTGAGACAGGTGGTTACTGTATACATTTGAGGACTCTGTTGGCCAACTATTTCACTATCATCACAGGCCACACGGATCTCGGTGTGCGGGGCATTACGCTGTAACGGGAGGTGGGTCAAATCCTACCCGTTAGACTACAACTCAACGTCATCACCACACGGTATAGTGTACTCCATGTGATATACATGGTACAACGTACTCCATGGACCCATATCACGGTCGGGGGTGCTTGCCATAGGTCTTATCTACCCCATACCATGTATAATCGACTCAGTCTCAAGTGTACATGTGAGCATATGATAATTCTATATTTTTAGAATTATTTGTGCTTAATTTCCTAATTAATTATTTAAATCCCCGATTTATTTTCTTAATTATCCCTTTTATTTAATTAAAATTCTCATGTTTGCAGATAAATTAAATCCGGATGAATTTTGAATATTTCGATGGAAAATGAATCGAAATTGAGATAAAATCGAGATTGGACCATGCGGACAACACGAGCCTAGCACATCCAATTGGACAAAAAGACAGATGACAAGGAAATATTATTTTTCAAGGAGCTAATGGTGTGAAGACAAGTGGCCAAACAATGCCAACTCATCTAGGATGAAAAATTACAATTGTACCCCTAAATGTGTATATAAATAGAAAATGATGACAATTGTAAAGGGGGTGGAAAAGTAGGGTAGAATAGTTTTTTTTTTAGGTAACTTTAAAAAGTCTTATTTTCTTTGTTTTTCATTATTTTGCCGCAAAGTTTTTTTTTCTAGCTTCCAATTTTCTTTTCTCCATAGCTACTATTTTATTCAACTTAGTTTATTATGAAAAATTCTTCTCTTTAGTTCATCAGTATCATTGCTTAGAAATATTTGTTTATCATTTCAGTTTGCTTCACTCGTCATCATCTTGTTTTTGCTATATGTTTTAATCTATTTTCGGTTGTAGTCTAAAGCATTTGCAAATCTTTGATCATCAATGTCGATCATGATGTTTTGATTCATTATTGTCGATATAATATGTTAGGATAATTCTGTGTATCGATTGGTAATATTGGAAGGGTGGAACAATATCGGTTTGGTGGAGGAATGAATGAAACCATGGCTACTGAAAGAAACCGTGGCTATTGGAAGAAACCGGTTGATGTTTGATTAATCTTCTTCACCGTGATCCATTATTTGTGAATGAAGAAATACCTCAACATCCACTATTCGTGATCCACTATTTGATTAATCAAAAAGTTCATGCTCTTTTTCATCAATTCTTACGGTTAACGTTTTTTTTCTTTTTATTATTATTTAGTTCTTCAGTTCGGATCAATTGTTCCATTGGTTTAAGTCTTTTATTTTCTTCACTTATTAGTAACCTCTCTTCTAAGTTATATTACCATCAATTTAGCTTTGCTTCATGTTTAGTATTGGCATCTCTTAACCGTGAATATTGCAGTGAAAGGTTGTGTGTTTCTCCTCTGTTCTCTCCTGTTATAACTTTTGTTTACTGTTCAGTTTAGCAGAACTAGTTGCAGCAGGTGAAGTAGAACATGAAGCATGTGCAGCAGTACACTACCACTAGTTGAACACGATAGGGCCAGCATCAGCAGTACGTGGACAGGAGCAGTTAGCTGAGCAATCTGTGAACACCTGGCGGAAGAACAAAAATTAGAGAAAGAAGACACGCTTGGAACCGAGAGCAGTGAGCAACCCGAGAATGCTGGAAATGCAATTTGTGAAGATGTGAACAATGTTTGGAGGGATATTTAGATGATTTAAAATTGTTTAAGGCTTGTTTGGCTAGTGCATAATAGTTAATTAGTTCATTTTCATGCATTGTTAGTTTAGTTTAATTGCAATTTAATTTTTAGCTTAGTTTAGAGTCTTTAATTAAATTGCATGATTAGTATTCTTGCTTAATGGTTTAGAACTTAGTTTTAATTAGGTTGATAGTTAATTAAGTGTCCATTTAGAATTAGATTAGGGGTAAATTTAATTCATTAAATCTTCACTTAGTTTAAATTGCATTTTGATTAAGTAGTTTAATTGCATTTTAGGTTAGTTTTATGTTAGTTTAATTAATCTTGCTTTGTTATGTTCATAATTGCATTTTATTTTAATTGCGTTAATTAGTTTTAACTGTTTTAATTATTTTTTGTAGGTTTTTGATTTTAATTGCGTGGAGCACTGTAAGTAATTTTGCTCAGTTTTATTTAGTTCTTTTTATTTTATTGCTTTCCAGTAATTTTAACTTTAGACTTAGTAGATCATCCACTTTAATTTTATAATTTGCTAGAATATACTTAGGGTAAGATTAACCGGTAGTTAATTAGGCTAATCAACTTCTCTATGGGACGATAATTCCGGGACTCAAATCTCATTATTACTTGTACGACCCGTGCACTTGCGGACAATACCCTTTGAGCGTATCAGCATCTCATCCGTGTGACACACAGTCTACACGAGGCATCCAGCACGACTCATTACATATCATAGTGTGAAAAGTCCAGTGTGAGCAAGGCTCTAGCATGATTTCAAGCATAATTAGTAAAAATCGTCGTACGAGCAATGTTCTAGTACGACTTTATGCAAAATCAATAATGGTAAAATCATGTACGAGCAAAGCTCCAGTAGGGTTATGTGCATAAGAAATTAAATGAAAACCTACGTACGAGTAAATGCTCCACTACGACTTGCATGGGTCTCAACTCAAAATATGGTGCAAGCTAGGCTCCAGCACATTTCATGCATGTTAAAATATCAAAATCCAATGCAAGCGAAGCTCCAGCACGATTAAACTCATATAAATATGATAGGCGGCTCTATTTCAACAAAACACGCTCAAAATCAAAGCTAGCACCTAACTCGTGTTATTTCATGAAATTATGAAATCAATAGCCAGCCTATCCGTAAATTTGCTTAAATCAAAGTAATCTATTTCATAAAAATATCAAAACATGATGTCCATGCAATTTATTAGCCTTACTACCCTTTTGTAAAATTTGCTCTCAGGGGCAAAATACTCTCGTTCACCTATATCTGAACTTTTTCGTAAAAATTATTATTTCTTTTCTAGGTAACCAAGCAAATTTAATGCCTTGTAAATACCCTCAAAATGCGTGCAGCTACCTCTAAATACTCACAAAACTCCCTTACCTAGAATCGCGTCGAGTAATTCCACTTCCTCATAGCTGCTCGATCGCGTAGTTCGATTCGTGATAATTCTAAGAAAATAGAATTATTTGTGCTTAATTTTCTAATTAATTATTTAAATCTCCAATTTATTTTGTTAATTAATCCCTTTATTTAATTAAAATTCTCATGTTTGTAGAAAAATTAAATCCGAATGAATTTTGAATATTTCGATAGAAAATAGATTGGAATTTGGCTAAAATCGAGATCGAACCAAGCAGACAACACGAGCCATGCCACCTAGCACATCCAATTGGACAAAAAGATAGATGACATGGAAATATTTTTTTTCAAGGAGCCAATGGTGTGAAGACAAGTGACCAAACAATGCCAACTCATCTAGGATGGAAAAATTACAATTTTAACCCTAAATGTGTGTATAAATAGGAAATGATGGTAATTGAAAAAACTATGTAATGTAAGTTAGAAGTAGGAGTAGCGTAAGTAGTGTAGTTTTTAGAAGTAGTCTAAGGTCGAGTAGAGTAGAGTAATTTTATGCTAGTTTTTTAGAATAGTTTTATTTTAGTTTTCTTTGTTAAGTTTTTTTTTTTTTTTTTTTGAGATTATCTTCCAAGCTTTCCCAATTAGCTTTTTTTTGTTTCATCATTTTATTTTTCTCCACAACTATTTGTCATGTCAATTTTCTTTTGTTATATGTTATGAAAGGTTTCTTATGCTCGGTTTTGTGAAGGTTCATTTTTTGTTTATTCATGCTCGATTTTGCTATGAAATGCTTAAGTGTTCTTATGTTTTAAAGCTCTCGGGTTTGCTCTCTTTGTGCATTCGAGTGATAAGATTCCTTCTCCATATCTGCCTATCGATTTTGATGCTTTGATGTGGGCTGATGCTGGGCATTACTTCTCATCAATGGTAATGTGGAACAATGGCAGTAGGAGTTGGAATAAGAGTAACCCGATGATGATGTTTATTCAAGATGATAAAGCTCACGGATGACTCTAGAGTATTAGCTTCCATTTGTTTTATTGCATTTCCTTATGCTGCTGTAATCCCTCCTTAATCACTACTTTTCATATCAACAATTTATCTTTGATCTCTCTAAACTCTTTACTCACTTTCTTAGCATAAAAATGGTGTCCATGGTGTAGTAGGGAGTATCTTGCAAACCGAGAGCTTTCCTCTGTTCTCCCCTGTTATATGTTTCCATTACTGTCCATGATGATGTTTCCCCTGTACTGTGTGCACCCCGTTCTATTGCAACGTAGATAGATCCTACAATCTGGTTGTGAACAGAAGCAAATGCAGAAGTGTAGTACAAGAGCCAGATAACGTCGGATGTAGAAGCCACGGACAGCACACAAACCCAAAAAACTAGTGATTAAAGCGTGAGCAGAGACGTGTGCCGTGTAGCCGAGGAAGGTGGTAGTTCGTGGGAGCAGAGCAGCTAGTGCTGCCAGAAGCATGGGCAGAGAAGGAAGAAGCACATGAAACCGAGGCAGAGTTGGTGAGAGTACAGAGCAAGAAGCAGCTGGACACACTTGGTAGCAAAATGAAAATGAAACCGAGAAGATCATGCACAGTAGCAGTGCAAATCGGGACCACTTTGATGTTTGCAAATTGATTAAGGCCTATTTGGCATTTATCATGCTCACAATAATCCATTTTTCTTGATTAGTTCATGAATTAGATTTAATTATGTCCTTAGTTCATTTTTATTTTATCATGCATTAGTTAAGTTAGATTAAATTAGGTACATGCATTAGTTAGATTTCATTGCTTAATTAGTAATTAGATATAATTAGGAGTAATGTAGAATTAATATTTTAGACATTTAGGCTTGTAGTTATTTTCTTAATTTTTCTAGGATTTTATTTCTTTAATTTTTAAGTTGGTTGAATTTGCATTTTGATTAAGTAGTTTACTTGCATTCTAGGATTGTTCAATTTTAGCTTAATTAATTCTGCTTCTTTATTTTAGCATTTTATTTTAATTGCGTTAATTAGTTTTAACTGTTTTAATTATTTTTATAGGTTTTTTATTTTAATTGCGTGGAGCACTGTAAGTAATTTTGTTTGGTTTTATTTAGTTTTTATTATTTTATTGCTTTCTAGTAATTTTAATGTTAGCCATGTAGATCACCCACCTTAAATTTCATAATTTGTTAGAATATACTTAGGGTAAGATTAACCGATAGTTAATTAGGCTAACCAACTTCTCTAAGGGACGATAACTCGGGACTCAAATCTCATTATTACTTGTACGACCCGTGCACTTGCGGTAACACGTTTAGGGCGTGTCAAGTTTTTGGCGCCGTTGCCAGGGAAGTTTTAATTAGTCGTTAATTAATATCAGTGAAATTATGCTTAGGTATAATTCTAGCTTTTAAATATTTAGGTTGTAAATATTTAGAAGTTTAATCTAGATTAGTTAATTGAAAAATTAAAATCAAAAAAATAAAAAAAAATAATTAAAAAACTTAAAAAACATTTTATAAGGACTTTTAGATGTTTGCATACTAGAGCCAGGAGTTATGATAGCTTTCCTCTAGATCCTGAAATTGAAAGAACCCTTAGGAAAATTCGAAAGGATTCTAGGAAATTAATAGCTCCACTGCAAAACATCATGGCAGAAAATAAGGAAATTAGAACTGTTGGAGATTATGCGGTGCCGACGATTGGAGGATATTATACTGGCATTAGGCCACCAGCTGTCCCTGCTAACAACTTCGAAATTCAGCCTTCCATCCTCCAGATGATCCAGACCTCTTTACAGTTCAGTGGTCTTCCACACGACGACCCACATGCTCACCTCGAGCAATTCCTGGACTTGTGCAACACATTCAAGCATAATGGATTATTTGATGATGCGCTTAGGCTTAGATTATTCCCCTTCTCGCTTAGGGATAGGGCGTGACACTGGTTAACCTCCTTGCCTCTAGGATCCATTTCTACATGGGACGAGTTAGCCCATCAATTTCTAGCTAAGTTTTTCCCTCCCTCTAAAATGGCCAGACTCCGTAGTGATATATCTTCCTTTGCCCAATTCGACTCTGAATCTTTTTACGAAGCATGGGAATGATATAAGGAGCTTCTTAGGAAGTGCCCTCACCATGGCCTACTTTTGTGGTTGCAAGTCCAGACCTTCTACAACGGACTTACAAGCCAAAATTGGACCATTGTTGACACTGCTACAGGTGGAGCCCTGATGTGCAAAACAGAAGAGGAAGCTCACGAGCTCTTGGACAAGATGGCGGCTAACAACTATCTATGGTTCTCAGAGAGGCAATTTCCAAAGAAGTCTACGGGTATTTATGAGCTTGACACGCTGTCTACCTTAACCTCTCAAATCGCCAATCTTACGAATAAGGTAGAGTCACTCAGTACCCAGCATAATCCTTCCTTCAGTCCTAATTCTGTTTATTCTATTCGAATTCCTTTCCTTTCATGCGATCTGTGTAGTGGTACACACTCTGTGGATAGGTGTCTGCTTAACCTAGAATCGGTTCAATATGTTACCCCCCTAAGCAACAGAACAACCCTTTTTCAAACACCTATAATCCAGGGTGGAGGAACCATCCTAACTTTTCCTAGAGCCAAAACCTAGGGCAATCTTTTAATTCTAGACCTGTAGGACCCCCTAGTTTTCAAGCTCCACCGGTTTATGTACCACCACAGTCGTAACTTCCATATCATCCACCTCATCACTCTCATCACCCATTCCCATTTCAACAATTTCAGCATCATTCATCCCCACCACCACCTACTATCCAGCCACAACATATACTTGCACTAGCACCAGCAGCTGAGAAGAAGCCCTCACTTGAGGATATGTTCACAACGATCCTACAAAAGCAAGCTGCCCCAATCAAGAATTTAGAAGTTTAGGTTGGAGAAATAGCCAATGCTCTTAGCCAGCGTCCTCAAGGGACCCTTCTTAGTAACACTGAAGCTAATCCTGTTAGGCAAAGGGAGGGTAAGGAACATGTTAAATCCATCACCCTTAGGAGTGGTAGAGAGCTAGATGATCCACAAGTTAAGTCCAACCCTGATCAGCACATTGTTGAAGAATCCTTAAGTTCTAACGAAGCAGCTCAAAAAGAGCAAGAACCTAAATATCAGTCTGCAAAGGAATTCAAGCTAGGCACTTCTTCATCTATCCCTTCTTCTACTTCACAGCCTTCCTCATCCTTTGATGCTACACATGTTTCCACTACATCCCCTCCGATTAGACCACCAGTACCTTTTCCTCAGAGGCTCCAAAACCAAAAGCTTGACCAATAATTCGCCAAATTTCTTGAGGTTTTTAAGAAACTTCACATCAACATTCCTTCCGTAGAAGCTTTGGAGTAAATGCCAAGTTATGTGAAGTTTTTTGAAGGACATCCTCTCTAAGAAAAGAAGATTGGAAGAATATGAGACGGCGGCCTTAACTGAGGAATGTAGTGTAATTATCCAGAGGAAATTACCCCCCAAGCTCAAAGATCCCGAGAGTTTTACCATACCATGCATTATTGAAAATCTATTCTTTGGTAGAGCCCTGTGTGATTTAGGAGCTAGTATCAATCTAATGCCTTTGTCTATATATCAGAAGTTAGGAATAGGGGATGTCAAGCCCACTACAGTGACCCTTCAGCTAGCAGATCAATCCATTAAATATCCAAAGGGGGTCATTGAGGATGTCTTAGTAAAGCTGGACAACTTTATTTTCCTTACGGATTTTATCGTGTTAGACATGGAAGAAGATAGGGAAGTCTCCATTATACTAGGCAGACCTTTCCTAGCAACTGACGAAACTTTAATTGATGTACAAAAGGGGGAGTTAACAATGAGAGTTCAGGATCAGGAAGGGAAGTTTAATGTTTTTAAACCTTTAAAGCTCTCTGATGACTCTCAAGAGTGTTTTAAGATGGAGATTGAGGAGGATATAAGGCTTGGGCATAAAAAATATTAACAAAGAAGGGAAATAGATAGAGCTCAGGAGGATTTAACTGTTAACATTCTGTCACCACTTTGGTTGACCCTCCTATTCTTTGCCCTTCTACTGAGTGTTCTTTTCTTCAGCTGCATTTGAAGTGGCTGTGTTTTTCTTTTCACTTTGTATATAGTTCTTTTTATTTTTCTTTTCTGTTATTTCTTTCTTTGTTTATGTTGCAGATTTCTTTTCCAGCATTACGTTTTCAATCAAGATTCAGTTGTTCATCATCATCAGAAAGGGGAGTACTCTGTTCTTGAGCTTAAATTCTTTTATTATTTGTACACCGAGGACACTGTGCACTTTAAGTTTGGGGGAGGGGATATCACTTGAGCAATTTTGTGAAAAATTGGAAAAAATTTTGAAAACTTTTTAAAAATCTGAGAAAGAAGTTTTAAATTTTTTTCGATAATATGAGCTTAAATTACTTGATTTTGGGATGATTTAGTGCTAGCATGTAGTTTTCCCATATTCCGATGAGATGACCCCATGATTTAGTCTGACTTTGATTAATTGAGAAGCATGATTATAGGAAAAGCATAAAGTTGAATTCTTGAATTTATCTTAATTCTGATTGTGATTGCCTAATCTTATGCACATGTCATGTCATGAATCAGTATATTATTTAAAGAAAGCTTATGTGTATATAGGATTGCATTTGTTCAATTAATTTTGTGCATCATATTCTAGAATTTGTTTTGTCACGACCCTCAACTTACCAAAATACGTACAAATTTTTCGGATTTTCATGCATCAATCCTTAATCATCCTTCCTCGATCGTGAACAACCACACACTTAACAGTTGGGCTGTGTGTCGACGTCTAACTCACTCCACCATACCAATTCAATTTGAAACATTATTTATGAGTAAACACTTGTGTAAATGTATATATATCAGAGTTGATACATGAGTTTACATTGTTTTACATCCCCAGTGGTTACATACAAAATGCTACTGTGCTATGTCTAGTTTAGATACAAAACAATCAAGGTGTGTATACCTTTAGCGATGGGATGCAGCGGAATTACCAAAAAGGGAACGCCTCCAGTCACGTCCAATCTATACTCAAATCTCTGTAGAGAGGGGAAAATAAGGGGGGTGAGCAAACCACACGCTTAACAGTTGGGCTGTGTGTCGACGTCTAACTCACTCCACCATACCAATTCAATTTGAAACATTATTTATGAGTAAACACTTGTATAAATGTATATATATCAGAGTTGTTACATGTGTTTACATTGTTTTACATCCCCAGTGGTTACATACAAAATGCTACTGTGCTATGTCTAGTTTAGATACAAAATAATCAAGGTGTGTATACTTTTAGCGATGGGATGCAGTGGAATTACCAAAAAAGGGAACGCCTCCAGTCACGCTCAATCTATACTCAAATCTCTGTAGAGAGGGGAAAATAAGGGGGGTGAGCAAACCACACGCTCAGTAAGGCAATCATGCGAACAGGTAGATACTGCACTATCTACGTGATCGTGATGCCATGCTCAAAAGCATTTAATTCATTGTTTATCTCAAAACATGAGTGTATGATTGTGTTAATGGTATGTAAAGAATTCATGCTATAGGAATCAAGTGCACATGTCAACTCAAAGCATGGTATAAATCATCATGCATAATTCACAATAAAAGCATGGCATTACCCATCATGCATTTTCACAATAAAGTATGGCATTAAACATCATGCATCCGTGCACTTTAAAAACCATTAACAAATCAATTCATCACTGGTCAGGTCTCGGCCCATCCCTCGGGCTTTCCTGACCCACAATCATTTCAAACATGGATTTAATCTCAAATAGCAGTAGACATGTGAGATAGGCAGTTCAACAATAGGTAATAACCTTAAGGCCTATGTACATAACCTATGATACCGGTTACACGGATCAGGTGTACGGGATATCACCACCATCTGCTTCCACACGGGAGGTGGGTCAAATCCTACCCATCGGTCCATAGCAGATCTCGTCCGAAGACGGCACATCACAACTCAACACGGTACAATGTACTCCATGCTACATGCACGGTACGACGTACTCCGTGGACCCAATCAACACATCATATCACGCCACATCTCAAACACACGTGTGAGCCTATTTGATCGGGGCGACCTCTTGTCTATCCGAAGCTCCTAACACGGCTAATTAATCATGTCAAAACAATGCACGTGTGAGCCTATTTAATCGATGTGACACCCAGTCTACTCGAAGCTCCAAACACGGCAACATGCAAGGTGGGCATCCAGTGCGAGACAAACTCGAGCACAATGCCAAAACAATTATGAAATCCATGTGAAAACTAGTGCCTCTTGCACTCTTTCATACTCACGAAATCATGTAGGTGGCTCAAAACTTGCAAAATGTGGTTAACAAAACCAAAACACACTCATTTCTTTTGCAAATCATTTCAATGTTAGCCAACCTACCAATTATTTGCTGAAAAGCAATAAAACATGATTTTCAAAGCAATATGCTTTTGTTTTCATGCACATTTCTCAAACTCCCAACTTTTACCCTTCAATCACCCAACAACATTTCCTAATCTCATACATTCTAGCAAAACGTTTAAGCGCCCAAATTGCGCACAGATATCTCTAAGAGTCCACATAATTCCCTTACCTCAATTTACTTGGTGTGACTCCTTTCCTTTTAGCTTCTCACGCTCTTGGCTCAACTCGCCTCGGCGTATCCTCGGAAGCTGCGATTCATTCATTAAATCGATTGAGTTAACGTATTTAACCCAAAATTGACCTCACTAGTCAATATTATTCACTTATGCATTTTACAAATGCCTTAATCCACATTTTACCTCTTTTAGGCAAATCTCACAATTTATCCACCAACAACATCTTAAAATCATACCCACAACACTATTAATAACTTCTATATATATCTCATTTCTCATTAATCTTCATCAATTTCACTTTCTCACACTAAACCATTTCTAGGTCAAAATCATTCCAATGCATTCTAGATAGTTTCTAACTATCCATAGTCATGCCAAACAACCCCAAAATCACTTAAATAAATAATGCACCATAGTTGGAGTGTTAGAATCGTACCCAATTTGATTTCTCCTCTTGCTCCAAATGGCAATGCCCTTAACTTCTTCAATATCAACAATGAGAAAATGCTTTCCAACTATGTTGTTCTTCTCTTTGATAGGAACAACTTTGTCTCTAATGGTCTCTCTTCAAACCTCACTGAAAATGGCTGATTTTTTAGAGAGAAAGTTAGGTTTTTGGGTTGAAAGTGGAAGGTTAGTGTTTTTCCTGAAATTTTTTGATTTTCAGCACTCCTTATATAGAATTAGCTTGAGGAGATCGATCTGGTCCAAGAGGAGATCGATCTGGTCCCTTAAAATCCCTCTTTTTCACGGCATTTTTAAGCCTGAGATCAATCTGTCGAAGCATGAGATCGATCTGTCGAGGCATGAGATCGATCTGTCGAAGCATGAGATCGATCTGCTCCCAAATAGAGAGCTAAGGAGATCGATCTGGCTCCATTGGAGATCGATCTGCTCTATTCTTTTGCCCAAATAAGAGCATTCTGGCTCTTCCAGATCGATCTCTCATCCCATGAGATCGATCTGCCCTTCAAAATTTCCAGATTTTCTGCAGTTCCTCTGCAACAACACTTACCAAACATCCTTAATTTGCTACCATGATCATTTCCTCATTCATTCATTCTTGAGACTTGAAAATGGCATCCGTCCTCACTTCATACACATTAAAACTTGTGTAGAATCTTTGTATGACCAATGGTACTTAATATAAACAAAAATGGAAGTGCACATCTTATGCAATTCTACTTCCATTTTACCAAACTATTCATAATCCATTCTACACACATTCTCCACATGTTTAAGTCCATTTCTACACATTCATACATAATGAAACTTGTATGTACGATTACCACTCTCATTACAAGTGTGTACATTACTTATGGACTTACATCACATATACTTCACTCATGAATTCATAGTACAACTCTATTTACACTTCTATGTACATATATACCCTTATACATATACGGGGTCTCACATGTTTGATCTGATCTCGAGGTGAAACATTAGATCACACTTAATTAGGGAAATAATTTAGGCCATCTTTGGATCGTTTGAGTTTTCTAGCCTTCCTTGTACATATGTTACCCCTAGTCACCCATCTAGGCCAAATAAGCTTTTCTCTGTAAATATTCTGACAAAATGTTTTCGTAGCTTAAATACTCTGTTCCTATCCCTTACCCCAAAAGCATGAAAATTCATTAGGATATATTGTGAGCTATATGGGTATTAAGTGATAGTGAAGGAGTATGTGAAAAAAAAAATGAAAAAGAAAGAAAAAGAAAAAGAAAAGAAGAAAGAAGAAAAATACAAAAATAGAATAAAAAGTTTAGTGAAATAAATAAGTTTGGGGGAAATGATTTGAGCTCTTACCTTAAGATCCTAGAAGTAATGCATGTTAAGGGGTAATTAAACCTAAATCGACTTTATCATACCTTAGCCCCAGCCTTACATTACAAGCTTAATGAAGTCCTATTGATCTTTGATTAAGTGTGACTACATTAGTGGATAGAGAAGTGAAAAGCAAACTTATGGGAATGATCACATGTCATTGACTTTGCATTCACTGTATTTGCATAATCTGATCCGAGTGATGTATTGTGAAGTGACTTTGACATTTTTCACACACTCACGAGGAGTCCAATTTGGGTTAGGACTTATGATTGAATGATTCTGAATGTTGGACTTGTAATTGTGAGTCTTTGAGATCATAGTTTGCACTTTTTCTTTGACGATGATATTGGGGAAATTATTGTGTTAAGTACTTGTCATTCCTACAATTATTTTGTTTTGCTTGAGGACAAGCAAAAGCTCAAGTTTGGGGGTATGATAATTCTATGAAAATAGAATTATTTGTGCTTAATTTTCTAATTAATTATTTAAATCCCTAATTTATTTTGTTAATTATCCCCTTTATTTAATTAAAATTCTCATGTTTGTAGATAAATTAAATCCGAATGAATTTTGAATATTTCGATAGAAAATAGACTGGAATTTGGCTAAAATCGAGATGGGACCACGCAAACAACACGAGCCATGCTAGCTAGCACATCCAATTGGACAAAAAGATAGATGACATGGAAATATTTTTTTCAAGGAGCCAATGGTGTGAAGACAAGTGGCCAAACAATGCCAACTCATCTAGGATGGAAAAATTACAATTTTACCCCTAAGTGTGTGTATAAATAGGAAATTGATGGCAATTGAAAAAAACTATGTAATGTAAGTTAGAAGTAGGAGTAGGGTAAGTAGTGTAGTTTTTAGAAGTAGTCTAAGGTAGAGTAGAGTAGAGTAATTTTATACTAGTTTTTTAGAATAGTTTTATTTTAGTTTTCTTTGTTAAGTTTTATTTTTTTTGAGATTATCTTCCAAGCTTTCCCGATTAGCTTTTTTTTTGTTTCATCATTTTATTTTTCTCCACAACTATTTGTCATGTTAATTTTCTTTTGTTATATGTTATGAAAAGTTTCTTATGCTCGATTTTGTGAAGGTTCATTTTCAGTATATTCATGCTCGGTTTTGCTATGAAATGCTTAATTGTTCTTATGTTTTAAAGCTCTCGAGTTTGCTCTCTTTGTGCATTTGGGTGATAAGCTTCCTTCTCCATATTTGCCTATCGGTTTTGATGCTTTGATGTGGGCTGATGGGAGTTTTACCATGCCATGCATTATTGGAAATCTATTCTTTGGTAGAGCCCTATGTGATTTCGGAGCTAGTATCAATCTAATGCCTTTGTCTATCTATCAGAAGTTAGGAATAGGGGATGTCAAGCCCACTACAATGACCCTTCAGCTAGCATATCAATCCATTAAATATCCAAAAGGGGTCATTGAGGATGTCTTAGTAAAGGTGGACAACTTTATTTTTCCTATGGATTTTATCATGTTAGACATGGAAGAATACAGGGAAGTCCCCATTATACTAGGCAGACCTTTCCTAGCAACTGGCAGAACTTTAATTGATGTACAAAAGGGGGAGTTAACAATGAGAGTTCAGGATCAGGAAAGGAAGTTTAATGTTTTCAAACCTTTGAAGCTCCCTGATGACTCTCAAGAGTGTTTTAAGATAGAGATTGAGGAGGATATAAGGCTTGAGCATAAGAAATATGAAAGAAGAAGGGAAGTAGATAGAGCTCAAGAGGATTTAACTGTTAACATTTTATCACCACTTTGGCTGACCCTCCTACTCTTTGCCTTGCTACTGAGTGTTGTTTTCTTCAGCTGCATTTGAAGTGGCTGTGTTTTTCTTTTCACTTTGTATATAGTTCTTTTTCTTTTTCTTTTCTGTTATTTCTTTCTTTGTTTATGTTGCAGATTTCTTTTCCAGCATTACGTTTTCAATCAAGCTTTAGTTATTCATCATCATCAGAAAGGGGAGTACTCTGTTCTTGAGCTTAAATTCTTTTATTATTTATACACTGAGGACACTGTGCACTTTAAGTTTGGGGGAGGGGATTTCACTTGAGCAATTTTGTGAAAAATTGAAAAAATTTAAAAAAAAATTCAAAAATCTGGGAAAGAAGTTTTAAAATTTTTTCGATAATATGAGCTTAAATTGCTTGATTTTGGGATGCTTTAGTGCTAGCATGTAGTTTTCCCATATTCCGATGATATGACCCCATGATCTAGTCTGACTTTTATTAATTAAGAAGCATGATTATAGGAAAAGCATGAAGTTGAATTCTTGAATTTGTCTTAATTCTGATTGTGATTGCCTAATCTTATGCACATGTCATGTCATGAATCAGTATATTTATTTAAAGAAAGCTTATGTGTATATATGATTGCATTTGTTCAGTTGATTTTGTGCATCATATTCTAGAATTTGTTTGATCTGATCTCGAGGCGAAATATTAGATCACACTTAATGAGGGAGATGATTTAGGCCATCTTTGGATCGTTTGAGCCTTTCTAGCCTTCCTTGTACATATGCTACCCCTAGTCACCCATCTGGGCCAAATAAGCTTTTCTCTGTAAATATTCCGACAAAATGTTTTCGTAGCTTAAATACTCTGTTCCTATCCCTTACCCCAAAAGCATGAAAATTCATTAGGATATATTGTGAGCTATATGGGTATTAAGTGATAGTGAAGGAGTATGTGAAAAAAAATTTGAAAAAGAAAGAAAAAGAAAAAGAAAAGAAGAAAAATACAAAAATAGAATAAAAAGTTTAGTGAAATAAATAAGTTTGGGGGAAATGATTTGAGCTCTTACATTAAGATCCTAGAAGTAATGCATGTTAAGGGGTAATTAAACCTAAATTGACTTTATCATACCTTAGCCCTAGCCTTACATTACAAGCTTAATGAAGTCCTATTGATCTTTGATTAAATGTGACTACATTAGTGGATAAACTTGAACTTTATCACATGTCATTGACTTTGCATTCACTGTATTTGCATAATCTGATCCGAGTGATGTATTGTGAAGTGACTTTGACATTTTTCACAAACTCACGAGGAGTCCAATTTGGGTTAGGACTTATGATTGAATGATTCTAAATGTTGGACTTGTAATTGTGAGTCTTTGAGATCATAGTTTGCACTTTTTCTTTGACGATGATATTGGGGAAATTATTGTGTTAAGTACTTGTCATTCCTACAATTATTTTGTTTTGCTTGAGGACAAGCAAAAGCTCAAGTTTGGGGGTATGATAATTCTATGAAAATAGAATTATTTGTGCTTAATTTTCTAATTAATTATTTAAATCCCCAATTTATTTTGTTAATTATCCCCTTTATTTAATTAAAATTCTCATGTTTGCAGATAAATTAAATCTGGATGAATTTTGAATATTTCGATAGAAAATGGACTGGAATTTGGCTAAAATCGAGATGGGACCACGCAAACAACACGAGCCATGCCAGCTAGCACATCCAATTGGACAAAAAGATAGATGACATGGAAATATTTTTTTCAAGGAGCCAATGGTGTGAAGACAAGTGGCCAAACAATGCCAACTCATCTAGGATGGAAAAATTACAATTTTACCCCTAAGTGTGTGTATAAATAGGAAATGATGGCAATTGAAAAAACTATGTAATGTAAGTTAGAAGTAGGAGTAGGGTAAGTAGTGTAGTTTTTAGAAGTAGTCTAAGGTAGAGTAGAGTAGAGTAATTTTATGCTAGTTTTTTAGAATTGTTTTATTTTAGTTTTCTTTGTTAAGTTTTTTTTTTTTTTTTTTGAGATTATCTTCCAAGCTTTCCCGATTAGCTTTTTTTGTTTCATCATTTTATTTTTCTCCACAACTGTTTGTCATGTCAATTTTCTTTTGTTATATGTTATGAAAAGTTTCTTATGCTCGGTTTTGTGAAGGTTCATTTTCAGTTTATTCATGCTCGGTGTTGCTATGAAATGCTTAAGTGTTCTTATGTTTTAAAGCTCTCGGGTTTTCTCTCTTTGTGCATTCGGGTGATAAGCTTCCTTCTCCATATTTACCTATCAGTTTTGATGCTTTGATGTGGGCTGATGTTGGGCATTACTCCTCTTCAATGGCAATATGGAACAATGGCAGTAGGAGTTGGAATGAGA
The DNA here is from genome assembly GCA_033439115.1 of Firmiana major. Classification (NCBI taxonomy): domain Eukaryota; kingdom Viridiplantae; phylum Streptophyta; class Magnoliopsida; order Malvales; family Malvaceae; genus Firmiana; species Firmiana major. The sequence continues at coordinate 35,441,028 of CM065895.1, read as the reverse complement.
GTAACCCGATGATGATGTTTATTCAAGATGATGAAGCTCACGGATGACTCTAGAGTATTAACTTCCATTTGTTTTATTGCATTTCCTTATGCTGCTGTAATCCCTCTTTAATCACTACTTTTCATATCAGCAATTTATCTTTGATCTATCTAAACTCTTTACTCGCTTTCTTAGCATAAAAACGGTGTCCATGGTGCAATAAGGAGTATCCTGCAAACCGAGAGCTTTCCTCTGATCTCCCCTATTACATGTTTCCATTACTGTCCATGATGATGTTTCCCCTATACTGTGTGCACCCCGTTCTGTTGCAAGGTAGACAGATCCTGCAAGTTGGTTGTGAACCGAAGCAAATGCAGAAGTGATGTACAAGAGCCAGATAACGCCGGATGCTGAAGCCACGAACAGCACACAAACCTAGAAAACTGGTGATTAAAGCATGAGCAGAGACGTGTGCCGTGTAGCCGAGGAAGGTGGTAGTTTGTGGGAGCAGGAGCAGCTAGTGCTGCCAGAAGCATTGGTAGAGAAGGAAGAAGCACACGAAACCGAGGCACATTTAGTGAGAGTGCAGAGTAGGAAGCAGCTAGACACGCCTGACAGTAAAATGAAAATGAAACCGAGAAGATCATGCACAGTAGTAGTGCAAATCGGGACCACTTTGATGTTTGCAAATTGATTAAGGCTTGTTTGGCATTTATCTTGTGCACAATAATCCATTTTTCTTGATTAGTTCATGAATTAGATTTAATTATGTCCTTAGTTTATTTTTATTTTATCAGGCATTAGTTAAGTTAGATTAAGTTAGTTACATGCATTAGTTAGATTTCATTACTTAATTAGTAATTAGATATAATTAGGAGTAATGTAGAATTAATAGTTTAGACATTTAGGCTTGTAGTTATTTTCTTAATTTCCTAGGATTTTATTTTCATTAAATTTTAGTTTAGTTTAATTTGCACTTTTATTAATTAGCCTAATTAGATGCATATCTTATTTTAAGTTAGTTAATCTTGTTTTGTTATTTTCATATTTGCATTTTATTTTATTTGCGTTAATGAATTTTTTTAATTGTTTTAATTATTTTTGTAGGTACTTACTTTTAATTGCTTGGAGCACTGTAAGTAAATTTTACTCGGTTTTATTTAGTTCTTATTATTTTATTGCTTTCCAGTAATTTTAATTTTAGACTTAGTAGATCACCCACCTTAAATTCATAATTTGCTAGAATATACTTAGGGTAAGATTAACCGGTAGTTAATTAGGCTAACCAACTTCTCTGAGGGACGATAACTTGGAACTCAAATCCCATTATTACTTGTACGACCCGTGCACTTGCGGACAATACCTTCAGATCGTATCAATTCGCTCCCAATATAATCTCCGGAGCTGCACAAAATCATTTATCATATTAAATACATTTTATTTATCTGTATTTCACTTTCACTATAATCGATTTAACTTATTGGGCCGATTTACTCTTATTGCACCTTACTTTCTCTTAAGTCTATTTTGATTATACTACTCATTTCTCGAGAATCTACTGGGCCCATGAATCCTACTGATTCATATTAGGCTGGCCTTAGGCCCACAATGCCTTATTGATCTGAATACTCAATGCTTGGTCCACTTGACCATTCGATCACGATTGGTGCACTATGCCTAGCCATGATTGACACCACGGTTGCCTAGTTCTCATATTTATTTCGGAAAACACTTGGTGTGCTTGCCTTAAGTTCATCACTTTCCTTCACTAAGGCATTTCATCATACACCTCTTATGCCTACTTTAAATCATCATCTATTCCAACATATTGGTGTAAGACCCGATTTTATCGTAAGAGCAAAAAGGGAATGAATAGAAATTTTTGAGTGCATTTAAAAATGCAAAAGGATTAAAATGGTATTCCCAAACACGTGTAAGGGTAAAACGGTTAAAAGACCAAAAGCCGGTATAATTTCGATAAGAAAATTTAATTAAAAATATGGGATTGAGAAATCTTGATCAATAACAAAGAAATAATTAAATTTCGGATTAAATTGATCAAGATATGAATTTATTGGAACAAATCGAAATTTTCACATCGAAAAATAATCCCGAAAGTAATCAAAAAAATATACCGAAAAGGTAAAATCGGACTGAGAAATTCATTTATTGAATAAATGAATAAAATAGATTTTTTTAGAATTTTTTTGGGATATTTTGGATTTTTAATAATATTTTTAATGAATAAAATATTATTAAAAATAAATTATAAATAAAATAAGTAAATGAAAAAAAAAAGAGAAATCTGGAAAGGAATTCGCGAAACAGAAGGAAACGAAACATAAAGCAAAAGGCGAAAACAAAGCAGCTGAAAATCGAGGGAACGATTTTCCCTCACCGGCGAGCCACCGACTAGGCTGAGGGGCCGGCAAGGGCCGACGAAGGCAGCCTAACACCGAGCAACATCACAGCGGCGGCGACGTGCCGTGGAGACAGTCGGAGAATGACGAATCGAGGGGAGAGTTCCACGGGAAAGAAGCCCCGATTGGTGGCCATCGGTGCCGTTTTGACTCATCCGAGGCCCAATAATGAACGCCTAGGCCATGGCGCGTCGATTGGTGCCAGAATCGCACCAGGAACCGCCCGAACAGCAACGAAACCAGGAAATTATGCCTGAACTGGTACGACCGTTTCAGCGCAGTGACGTTATGCTGAACCGAACCAGACCGGTTTAGCCAAAAAGAAAAGAAAAAAAAAGAAAAGGAAAAAGGAAGAAAAAAGGGAAAAAGAAAAGAGATGAGAAAAATTCCAGTGATGCAATCGAGCTACGGGTAAGTTGGTAAGCAGTTGAATTGACCGATTCAAATTTCAGAATATTTAATTTGATTAATATCTGACTGGAAATTTACCCGAAACAAAATATTAAATTGTGTAGCTCAACAATTGGCATCAACCGAGAGCTCAAGACATCCTCGATTTGCGTACTATCATGGAATCATGGCTAAGTGACCCTTATTTGCAATAATTTTGCATCGTTCTGCGTGATTGATATTTATCGCATAAATTACGGATTTAAATTCCGCATATAATGAATTAAATTTTGAAAATTTGGATAAATTGTCGTAAATACTTGTCACAACCCGTTCTAACAAAATCACTACAAATTTTTCGCTTTTTCTATACTTCTCACCTCCTCGTGACAATTCCATTTTTAACGAGTTGGGCTATGAGTCAGTAATAATCCCAACTCTTATCCAAATTGATCATCTCATTCTTACCATGGTAATCATGTTAGAATTTCAAACGATGTAATAATAAGTACATATATTATACAACTGTATGTACATATGTTTCCATATATTTACATCCCCCATAATTATATTCGTTACAAAACTGTGCTATCAATTGTTTAGATACAAAACTATACAATGTGTATACCTGATTCATGATGGGAGTAGCGGACAACTAGGGATGCAGTCTCTACCTGCTCTCGACTACTGTAGATGCTCTGTGGAGGGTGGAAAATGAAAGGGTGAGCATAAACAGCTCAGTAAGGTAATAATGTAAGCAGGTAGATAACTATACTATCTACATGCTGATAATATCATGATATAAAAATCGTTTACTTTTGGAGATGAGGTAAGATTAAAACGATGCCACATGTATGTATATATCATATACAAGAAATCATGAAATCGACATATAATTCAACATGGAAAATCATCATGTATGACATCTCATGCTCGTCACATTAAAACTTATTTGTTTCATCATAAACTTTTCACTTTAAAACTTATTTGTTTCATCATAAACAAATCACATCAAGGCTAAACCCATCACTCGGGAATACCTTGATTCATTAAATCAAATCTCTTTTAAAAACATAAATCGGGACATTACCCCTCCTTCGGGTTTGTCCTGGTCTATCCAGACCGTATGATATCATGTGAGGCATGTAGGTTACTGTATGAAAATTGAGGACTATGGCCATACTTTGTCCCTGTGATCCCAGGCTACACGGATCTCGGTGTGCGAGGTATCACAACTGCAACAGGAGGTGGGGTCAAGTCCTACCCGCCAGAATATCAAGTAACATCATAGAGTCTTCATGACTGCACGGTACAGCGTACGTCGTGTGACATACACGGTACATCGTACTCTGTGGACCCATATCATAGTCTGAGGGTGCCTGCCGTAGGTCTTATCCACCCCAATACTATGTCGATAACCAACCCATGTCTTAAAGTATATGTGGGAGCATCTCAACTCTCTATGACACACAGTCTACAGAAGGCTTCCGCACGACTATATGCATGTCAACTCACGTCTAGTGTGAGCGAAGCTCCAGCACCACGCCATGCATATCATGATATCTAAAATCTCGTGCGAGTGAAGCTCCAGCACGGTTTTGTGCACACACAAATTCCTCGTACGAGCAATGCTCCAGTACGGCTTTTCATGAGAAATAAATCAGTAAACTTGAGTGCGAGAAAGACTCTAGCACTCTTTTTACTTGTATAAATATGATAGGTGGCTAAATCTTGACAAAACATCCTTTAAAATAGTAACCGGTACAAACCGGTGCCCTTTCGTGTATTTCATGAAATCAATAGCCAACCTATGTGCATATTTGCTTAAATCAAAGCAATATAATCATATAAAACATTAAAACATGATAATCATGCAATTTATCTGCCTTACTACCCTTTTTGTACATTTTACTCCTAGGGGCAAAATTATCTTTTTCTTTATTCACCTATGCCACGGTTTTCGTAAAATTATTATTTTGTTTCTAGATAGTTTCAGAAATTCTAGACCCTGTAAATCCCCTCAAAATTACGTATAGGTATCTCTATTCACCTACAAAATTCCCTTACCTGGAATCGCGCGCAGACGAAACCTGTCTCGATGATACCGAACCTCTCAGCCCAAATGCGCGCCAACCAAAGGTACGTAACTGCATATAACCACATAGTCGAGGTTAATTCAATTATCCTGATCAGCATATTGCATTTACTGACCAACTTTAAAGTATTGGGCCCTATCTACTTCATTAGGTCTCGGCCCATTTCAGCCCTTTTATATTTATTAATTCCCTTCTTCGGGTATACCAGGCTTATGCAGCTTACTAATAATTATCGGGCTTCGTTCCAAATTCATTAGATAGCCCGTATACCATTTACTGCAATTATATTACAACTCCGAGAAATATTCCTTTCTATGCGAAATTAATCCATAATTCCATAAAATAATTAAAACTCTATATTTAAAGAACTCATATTGCCGAAATTAAACTGTACTTACCCGATACGATGCGGGGTACGAAAATCAGAGCTCAATCGGCTCTTGTTCGGTCTCTGTCGTAAAGCTGCACAATTAGGTAAATTCGGATTATTTTTCATTAAAATAATATTAAATTAATTTTTTGAAATTTACCCGTAGGTCAATCTCGACCCTCGGTCAACTTACCCAAATCTCGAGTCATCCCCGATAAATTTTCTTTCCTTTTCCCCTTTTTCCTTTCTTTTCTTTCCTTTTCCTTTCCTTTCTTTTCCTCTTTCCTTCCTTTTCCCTCATTTTCCTTCCCTTTCCTTTCGGCCAAACGGTGCCGTTTCCTGCCACTTGCCGTCGCCAGAGTTTTCGGCGGTCTTGTCGGCCAAGACCGGTCTCAAAAGAACCGGCTCCTCCCCCTGAATACGTCAGTGGCCTCCGTTCCAGCCCAGTGGCGGTGGTTCATCGGGAATCGGCCCGTTTCTCCCTCGATCTTCTTTCGCTCTGATCGGCTTCCTCCGGTCACCTGACGGCGCGTTTTCGGTGCCCACGTGATCGCCGGCCTCTCCTCTTGCTCCTTGTGGCTTCGTCGGACGCTGTTGGTCGCCGGTGTGCTGGGATCGTTCGTCGCTTCTCACGGGTCGCGTCAGTTTCATTTTTTTTCTTGTTTTCGGGTTCTCCCGATTTCAGACTTTTTTTTTTGAATTATTATTATTATTTAACAATTTGTTTTATTATTAAAATATTCATTAAAATAGTCTAAAAAATCTGAAAATATCTACAATTCTATTATTTTATTCCAAATAAATAAATTTAGTTTAATTTAATTTGTTTATTATATTTTTAATCATTTTTTCGGTATAATTTCTTCGTATTTTCGGGATATTATCCCGGATGACTTTTCGATATTTCTAAAAATTTCGGATCTTGATCAATTAGACTCGAAATTGTATAATTTCCTTATTATTGATCAAGATATCCTAAATCCTTATTTTTAATTAAATTTTTCTTATCGAATTTATCCCGAATTTCGATCTTTTGACCATTTTACCCCTGCACTTGTTTCGGAACCAAATTAACCTAACTTTCCTTCATACATCCACCATCTTTTCTTATTTAATTTCGTGTTTTCGGTAAACTTCATTTTCAATCCTTTCCGTTTGGCCTGTGACCATTTTCGATCCGTATTTGACTATTTTCGACATTCACCAAGATTTCATTTTTATTCTACTTGCAAATTGTATTTCAGTCAAAGCTCTTCTTATGATTCATTGAATATATGAAAATGTACATCACATGCATCATAAGGAAATACATCAACAGATAATAAAAGTGGGTCTTACAATACTAAATTAAGCTATTCGAGAATTTAGAACGAGGTCTAATATATATTGATGGGCCCAAGGAGCCCAATAGGCCTCGATAATGTAAATAGTAAGTGTGGTAAACGGGCTTAAGGTCGATTAAGGCCCATTATGGTACAATCGGGCCCAATATGGGTAAATGGGCCCAATGATCTAAATTAAGCCCCAAAAAATATGAAATACAATTAATTGTATTGTATTTGACCTGATGTATATTTATACGCAGTTTCGAAGATTTGATTGAGAGCAATCGGACTGCAGGACGAGACATCAGTGAAAGGTCAGACTGTACAGAAAAATGAGGTAAGGGAATTGTGTGAGTAGCTAGAGGTAGCTACGCGTATTTTAATAGCTTTTTTGTATACTGAATATGTATGTATACCCTCATTATGTATAAAGGTTCTAAAAAAATGGTTTAAAGATTTAAGGACTCGAAATAGGTAAATGTTTATTTTACCCCTATTAAGGGAAGTTCACCTAAGGATGGTGAAAGCATGACATGCATGAAATGCATGATTTAAGGAAATTTCTGGTTTAAGGAATTTTATTGGTTTTAATCAAAGCGTATCGATAGATTGGCCAGTAATTGCATGAATTTCACATGATAACACTACGTAAGTGTTATTTATATTTAAATGAAAATTTCTTTGGAAAATAGGCCAACTATCAAGTTTATATGGAAACAGATAGTGCCAGCATATAGCTCGCACTATATCTGCATTTGTGAATGTGCATAAAATGTGCTTGAGTGGTTGCTCGCACCGACTTGTGTGACATCATATGCATGAAATGTGTTAGAGCGGTTGCTCGCACTGATTTTTATTCTTGTGAAATGCATGAGAAGTGCAGGAGCTTAGCTCGCACTCTGTTTTGACATATTTTGACTTGATATGCATAAAAAGGTGCTGGAGCGCTTGCTCGCACTAGTTTTTAATGATTTGACATGCATGAGAGGTGCTGAAGCTTAGCTCGCATCCTGTTTTGATATGAAATTGCATAAAGCCGTACTGGAGCCTTGCTCGTACGTGATTTAATCGATTTATTTGCATAAAGCCATGCGGGAGTGTAATTCGCATGAGATTTGATTTATTTATGCATAAAGCCGTGCTGGAGTGTAACTCACACGAAATTTGATTTATTGATGCATAGCACTGTGCTGGAGCATTGCTCGCACGTGGTTTTATATGATTTTATAGCTCATTTTAAAGTCGTACTAGAGTTTTTCTCATACGAGGTTTTCACAGAGTTTTTATGCATATCCGTACTAGAGCATTGTTCGTACGTGGATTTTACATGAATTTATATTATTTTAAGTCGTACTGGAGCGCTGCTCGTATGCAGATTTCATTGATTTCGATGAAACCGTGGTAGAGTTTCTCTCGCATGAGATTTTCTGATATCATGAATATGCATGGAGCCATGCTAGAGCTTTGCTCGGATAGGGATTTATATTACATGCATATAGCCGTGTTGGAGCCTCCTGTAGACTGTGTATCACAGTGAGATGATATGCTCACACGTGCATACTGAGACAGAGATGATATGGGTGGATAAGACCTATTGCAGGCACCCCTGACTGAGCTTAGGTTCACGGAGTATGTTGTACCGTGTATGTCACGCAGAGTACGCTGTACCGTGGGGATTGTTGGAGTGGAGTGGCATTAGCCATGAGGCAGCAAGCCTTGCCCTCGTAATCCTGGTGTTATGCTATTTTGGCAGGTAGGACGACCCACCTCCCGTTTCAGGTATGATACCCCGCACACTAGGTACTTCATTTCCAGGGATCACGATGTTATGGCCATAGTCCTATGTTGTTACTGATAGTCACTTACATGTCTCACATGATATAACTATTGGTCGATAGACCAGGGTCGACCCGAGGGAGGGGTCAGGCCCCCGATTTTATGATTTTCTACTGTGATACTAGATTTCAGATGATTTTATGACATATGACCCTAAAAGAAGGGTGATTTTATGACAGAATTTTATAACAAATTGTATTATGAGTTTTGAGATGATTGACCCAAAAGGGTTAGTTTATACTGCAGTTTTAATGAAATGATTTAAATGCAGTAGCATGATGATGTTTTCCATGCTTTTATTTCAAATTCATGATTTTTCTTACATGACATGAAAGAATGCATGATCTGGATTTGCTTCATGCTCATTATGATTTAATGATGTCACATAAAATGCTATTGATGCATGAACTACATGCTTTCTAGATGCATGAACAGTTTTGATAAACTATGTCATGGATATATGTATGACTTTGTGCTTGAGATTTTAATGAAAAGAAATGGATTTTAAGGGCATGGCATTATGAGCATGTAGATAGTGGAGCTATCTACTTACTTGCATAATTGCCTTACTGAGCGTGTGGTTTGCTCACCCCCCTTATTTTTCCATCTTTTCAGAGCACTCACAGTAATTAGTAAGCGGCTGAGGACTTACATGCATTGGTATCCGCTACTTCCCATCGAGAGACAGGTATACACATTTGTATAGTTTTGTATCTAAATATGTAATGCACAGTACTATAAATGGATATGATGTCGGGGATGTAGAGTTATAAATACCATCGTGTATGTATTTAATTAAAGTCAATGGATAGTAAACTCTGATATGTGAATGTGATTATGGAAATGGAATGGTAAATAGGTAAGAGGTGACTAACACCAAATCATAGCCCAACTGTTTGTAGGATGGTCACGACGAGAGAAATGTAAGAATTAAATAATAAATGAAAAAGCGAAAAATTTACTCTGATTTTTAGGTAATTTGGGTCGTGACAATTGGTTTCACAAAACCATCTCAAAATAATGCATATAACATCACCAACACCATATTATAATCAATTCATTAATAAATCAACCATAGCTCACTTTCTCACACTAAACTCCTATTAGGTCATGGATGATTATGCATATTCAATGATGTTTTATCCAACAATACATATACCATTCAACTCATAAAATGTCTAGATCAACATACTTGAAGTTGATGTATTGAAAACTCACCTAGCTTAACCATTCTCTTTTAGCCAAAAATGGGGAAACACATTGCTCCTTCAATCCATAACTTCAACTAATAGCTTTTGACTATGTTGTTCTTCTTCTCACAAGGAACAACTTTGCTGAAACAACCTTTCTTAAATCTGTTTGGAAGGTGGTGATATCTTAGAGTGAGAAAAACTTGTTTACTTTGTTATGGAGAGATATTTGTTAAATCTAGGGAAGAAGGCTCGTCTATTGGGTTTTTATATAGAAATGGTGTTGTGAGATCGATCTCCTAGGGTGAGAATCGATCGTCTTAGGTTGAACTGCACAAATATTCAATTAGTAAGCTGTGGGATAGATATTCTCCTAGGGTGAGATCGATCCTTTCTAACCAGAAATCATTAGAGATCGATTTGTGTTTGGGTAGGGATCGATCCTCTCTATGCTGAATCACCTCGAGATTGATCTGCTTTTGGGTAGAGATCGATCCTCTCTATGCAGAATCACCTCGAGATCAATCTGTTTTTGGGTAGAGATCGATCCTCTCTATGTTGTTTTCGGGTAGAGATCGATCAGCTTACCTTTAAAACCTTTGTGATTTCATTATAGAATTACCAGATCGATCCTATCACGAAGGGAGATCGATCTAGCCTTCATCTGCAAGATTCCAACTGCTATTTTTCCCATAATTTCAAAGGAAAGATTGTTTTTAAAACCTTCACCAATCATTTTACATTCTAATCACACTTAGAGCATAAAAAGGTCCATTTCTTATCATTCACATATTATGTAACTTGTGTGTACAACACGTAATCATAAAAGGTATATAGAATTCATGAATATTCATTCATTCTCTTTGCAATTTCATTCAAGCAAAAGCTCTTCTCATGATTCAATTAACATATGAAAATGTGTACATTATATGAATCATAAGGAATACATCACCAAAAGTGGGTCTTACATGATTGGTGTAAGTTTAAGAGTGAAAGATAATGTTTAGGGATTTAAAACATCAAAATGATGAAATTCTAAGTTAAAGGACTGATCCCCAAGCTAAGGGGACCGATCCTTTTGAAGTCAGAAGCTAAAAATGAACAGTAAGGAGTCAAGGGATCGATCCCCTAGCAATCAGAATGAAAAAAAATGAATAGTAAAGCATAGAAGGATTGATCTTTCAAGCCAAGGGATTGATTGCCTTAACCCAAAATGCTATTTTAGGGCATTGTTAAGGGAGAGGATCGACCCCCTCCATAAGAGACCAATCCTTTAGTGTCCTGAAGCCTTAAAAGGTATTTTAGGGATTTGATTTGTGATAATGTTTTGCAAACTGTACTAGAGTTTTTGCTCGTACGTGGATTTTGAATGGTTTTCTTATGCATATAACCATATTGAAGCGATGTTGTACGTGGTTTCTTCATGTTTTTATGCATAAATGTCATACTAGAGTGTTGTTCTGTCACGACCCATTTTTCCTAAAAACCTCTACAAATTTTTCGCTTTTTCATTTCCTTACCCGTCGTGAACAGTTTCACTACTAACAGTTGGGCTATGAGTCGATGTTAGTCCCTCATGTCATGTTACTTACCTTAACATCTATTTTCCATATTACATTTACATATCAATTTATTTTAAACTAGATACATCCCCAATATTACAATCTGTGTATAGTACTGTGCCTCTATATGTTCAGATACAAAAATTATACGAATGTGTATACCTGATCTTGATAAGAAGCAGCGGATAACCGAAATACAAGATAACTGTCGTTCTCATCTACTAAATGTACCCTGTGGGGTGGAAAATGAAAGGGTGAGCGAAACTTGCTCAGTAAGGCAATAATGTAAGCAGGTAGATAACTATACTATCTACGTGCTGATAATGTCATGATATAAAATCGTTTATATTTAGAGCATGAGGTATGACTAAAACGATGCCACATGTATGTATATATCATATAAGAGAAATCATGAAATCGACATATAATACAAACATGGAAAAATCATCATGTATGCCATCTCATGCTCGTCATATTAAAACTTATTTGTGTTCATCATAAACTCATCACGTTAAAACTTATTTGTTTTATCACAAAACAACCACATCAAGGCTAAACCCATCTCTCAGGAATACCTTGATTCACTAAATCGCATTTTGTTTAAAAACATAAATCGGGACATTACCCCTCCTTCGGGTTTGTCCTGGTCTACTCAGACCGTATGATATCATGTGAGGCATGTAGGTTACTGTATGAAAATCAAGGACTATGGCCATATTATGTCCCTGTGATCCCAGGCTACACGGACCCCGGTGTGCGGGGCATCACAGCTACAACGAGAGGTGGGGTCAAATCCTACCCGCCAAAATATCAAGTAACATCATCGAGTCATTATGACTACACGGTACAGCGTACTTCGTGTGACATACATGGTACATCGTACTCCGTGGACCCATATCATAGTCTGGGGGTGCCTGCTGTAGGTCTTACCCACCCCAATACTATGTCGATAACCAACCCATGTCTCAAAGTATACATGCGAGCATATCAACTCTCTGTGACACACAGTCTACAGGAGGCTTTTGCATGACTATATGCATGTCAACTCACGTCTAGTGTGAGCGAAGCTCCAGCACCACGCTATGCATATCATGATATCTAAAATCTCGTGCGAGTGAAGCTCCAGCACAATTTTGTGCACACACAATTTTCTCGTACAAGCAATGCTCCAGTACGACTTTTCATGAGTAATAAATCAGTAAACCTGAGTGCGATTAAGACTCTAGCACTCTTTTTATTCATGTAAATACGATAGGTGGCTCAATCTTGATAAAACATCTTTTAAAATTGTAACCGATACAAACCGGTACCCTTTCGTATAATTCATGAAATCAATAGCCAACCTATGTGTACATTTGCTTAAATCAAAGCAATACATTCATGTAAAACATTAAAACATGTTAATCTTGCAATTTATCTACCTTACTACCCTTTTTGTAAATTTTACTCCCAGGGGTAATATCATCTTTTTCTTTATTCACCCATGCCCCTGGTTTTCGTAAAAATTATTATTTCGTTTCTAGATACTTAAAGAAATTCTAGGCCCTGTAAATTCCCTCAAAAATATGTATAGAAATCTTTATGCGCCTACAAAATTCCCTTACCTCGATTCTTGTCGAGCGCATATCTAAATTCCACGTCGGAGGCTCGTCCAATCCGATTTGCTGCTAATCCAGTCTCTGGGGCTGCAGATAATTATTTATCATGTCAATTTAACACAATAAATATAATTCTCGCATTTACTATAGTCGATTTAACTAATTGGGTCAATTTACTCTTATTGGGCCCGATCGCAACTTAATGGGCCTCGACCTATTTTCAGCCCGTTTATACTTATTAAATCCCTTCTTCGGGTTTACTGGGCTCATTCAGCTTACCAATAATCATCGGGCTTCGTTCCAAACTCATTGGATAGCTCGTATACTATTTACGGTAATTACGTTGCAATTTCGATTAATATTCCTTTTTTATACAGAATTAATCCGTAAATTTCGTAAAATAATCGAAACTCTGTATTAAATGACTCATATTATGGTAATCAAAATATACTTACCCAATATGATGCGGGGTACGAAAATCGGAGTTCAATCGGCTCTCGTTCAGGCTTTGTCGTAAAACTGCACAGTTATATATTTAATTCTGGGTTAATTTTTCGATCAATTATAATTTAAATAAATTTCTCGAAAATCAAATCGGTCACTTTTGACCTCTTACCGACTTACCCGAAGTCTGGTGTATCCCCAAAAATTCTTCCCCTTTTTCCTTTTTCTCTTTTTCTCCCTTTTTCCTTCTTTCTTGGCTGAACCGGTTCGGTCGGTTCAACCCGGTTTAGATCGGTCCGGTTCGACTGGTTCAGGGCCTCGCCGGCCGATTCTCCATCCGCTTCTGCCTCCAGCAGCTCTGTGAGGTCGTCCGCAGCTCGGATCTGGTCTCGGTTTCATCCAAGGCAGTCGAAAAGTGGCCAGTCCGACCTCTTTTCCTCTCCGGCTCGGTGGCTTCCTCATTTCTCGCCGTTGCCGGCGCTGGCCGTCGTTTCCCCGGCTGTTTTCACCCTCATTCAGTTTGGCATCACGTGGGGTCCTTCGGTGGCCGGTGGTTGGGGCCGAATCAACATCGATCGCCGAAAAAATTCCCTTTCCTCTCTCGGCTTCTCTCCCTCGATCCGGCGTTCACCGGTGTTGGTGGGGCATGTCGTCGGTACCAGGGAGATCGTCGGCCTCTCCTCTTCATTTTTTGGCCTTTCAGCTGGCCACTGGGTCACCAGTGGTTGTCCGGTGCTGTGTCTTCCTCGTAGATCTTCTCGGTTTCATTTTTCTGTTTTCATTTCTTTCTCTCTTCGACAAAGTTTTATGATTTCTTTTTTTTTACTTAATTATTTTATTTTTATTTATTATTATTTATAAATTAATTTATTATTATTATATTCATTATTTTATTCTAAAATCCCAAAAATATCTAAAAAATTATATTTTATTCTAATTAATTAATTTAATTTATTTAATCTATTTTTCCACTTTTTCGGTATATTTTCTCCTCCTTTTCGGGATATTGTCCTGAGCGAAAATTTCGATTAATTCCAGTAAATTCATATCTTGATCAATTTAATCCGAAATTTAATTATTTCTTCGTTATTGTTCAAGATTCTCAAATCCATTATTTTTAATTAAATTTTCTTATCGAATTTATACCGACATTCGATCTTTTGACCATTTTACCCTTCAAGGTGTTCGGGAATTCCATTTCAGTTCTTTTGCATTTTTAATTTCGTGTTTTGAATCCTTATCTCCAGTCCGAATCCCGTTCGTTTAATTTGGGACCATTTCAATCTTTCCTTTCACAAACACACTCATTTTGTGTTTTTAACTAAAATCGGGTCTTACATAATCTCCCCCACTTAAGAAATTTGGTCCTCCAAATTAGAATCAAGTTAATTGGGTCCATAAACAACTCCGGGTACGTCTATTGTATCATATACTGTCATTCTCAAGTTACTTTTTTTTTCGGAGTGTAATACTACCAAAGGACTTTAATTAGGGAGATTATCTTAAACCTCAACACTTTCTCCTTCCTGTTTGATACCCGAATCGATTTTCCAATCATACGTTATACTTTCATTGAGTTGAGCTGTTGGAGCTCATATCCGATTACATACTCTGGGTCCGGATAGTATTTTCGAAGCATCATAATATAGGACACATTGTGGATGCCTGCTAATTCAAGTGGTAACACCAACCTACAGGCCTTGTCTTCCACTTTGTCCAATCTCTTTCCGAATCTCGTTATGTCCTTATGTTATGTCCTAAGGACATGTAACTTCCAACAATACTAATTCACCCTCGGTGAATTCCAATGGTTTCCGTCTCTTGTCAACATAGCTTTTCTATCTGCTCTGAGGTGTTCTTAATCCTTCACAATCCAACTGAACATCCTCAGAGGTTTATCCTACCAATTAAGGAACAATTTTCTATCTGTTACCCACTTCTTCTTATCCAAATCGGGGAAACAACCCTTACGGCCATACAATGCCTCATCTGAAGTCATTCCGATACTCAAGTGACAACTGTCATCGATTAGTAACAACTGATCATCCCAGGAGCTTATCATATAAATGGCACACGCTCTCATCATATCCTCCAAAACCTGTACAGTCCTCTCTGATTGACCATCTGTCTGAGGATGGAAACCTGTGCTAACACTCAGTCGGGTTCCCATAGCTTCCTGAAACAATATTCCCAGAAGTAGGAAGTGAAGCGAGAATCCCTATATGATACAATGCTCACTGGAAAAATACTTGGTGTTCCACAATTTTCCATACACATAAATCCGCCTACACACTCAGAGTATCTAGGGATTTCCTAACCAGAAGGTGGGTAGACTTAGTCAATCTATCGACTATCATCCAGATAGCCTTATGATTCATCCGGGTCCTCTGTAACCCATCACGAAATTCATGGTAACTTGTTCCCATTTTTGTGTCAATATAGGTAGAAACGACAATAACCCTGTAACTTCTTTTGCTCTACCTTACTCTGCTGACATATGAGACACTTTTTCGCAATCTCTACCATGTCTCTTTTCATATCTGACCACCAATACCCTTTTCTAAGATTTCGATATATTTATTACTTCTCATATGCACTGCATATCCCGAAGAGTGAGCTTCTGACAATAACTCTATCTCATCGTTGTGGTCTTGAGGAGCACTTATACTGTCTCTGAACCTCAGTAAGCCATCATTACTCTCTGTGAACTCTGTCACTGCACCCATCTGAATCTAACCCACACTATCGACTCCCTGTCGATCATCACACCAAGCCTGTCAAATCCGATCACTCAAATCCGGTTCTAATCTCAGGCTAGCTGTCACACAATCACTGTCATCATCAGAGGGGATCACATCACTACTGAGGCTTACAACTGCTCTAGCAGCTCACGCTCCCTAACCATCTTATGTAATACCATCCCGAGGCTCTTGCTGCTCAAGGCATTAGCCATCACATTAGTCTTTTCTAGGTGGTACAATTTTCACAATCATAATTCCTCAGAAGCTTTAACCCTCTTTGTTCTTGTATCTGACTCTTTCTGTGAAAATGGATACTTGGGGCTTTTATGATCAGTGCATACCTAAAATTTCTCATAGTGTACATAGTAGTGTCATATACTCAGTACAACCACTATCGCTGTCAACTTTAAATCAAGGGCCAGATAGTCCTTTCATGATCCTTAAGTTGTCTGGATTCATAATTGACTATCTTCCCCTTTTGTATCAATACACAGCCCATTCATTATTTTGAGGTATCCATAGACTCATGAGAAGCCTCTTAATCTGTTGGGTATGGTGAGAATAAATGCGGTGGTCAGTTTATTACTTCAGTACACCAAAACTCCTGTCACATCTATCATCCCATTCAAATACAACTTTTTCTAAGTTAAATGTGTCACTAAATTAGTCCATTTTGAGAACTCTCAACAAATCATCTGTAAAAACAATTTTCAATTATTGCTTATAATTTTCCCTGGACTTTAAATACACTCAAAATATCATCAATAAGGATGATAACAAATCGGTCCAGGTAAAGTTTAAATACCTCATCGTGGTTGAGTTCCACTGAATATTTCAATCACCCATATCATTGACTTATGTGCGTATAAACGTATAATATCATTTCGAGCTCGTTTCCATTCAAAATACTAACCCACGTCATTTCCTTTTTCTTATATTAACGGCTTTTATAAAATTTTAATTAATTTTTTAAACCTTCACGATTAATCGAATTCTATATTTCTTATCGTACCAGTAAAGGTACCCTAATTTTAAATGTCTATATTACTACTGTCGATTTCAAATTTATAGGTTACGTGTATACTTTTAGACGCTGTCAAGTCTTCAGGCGGGGAGGTATTTTGAAATACCTTTATTAACCTTCAGACTTGACCACAATTACTTTACATATCAGTCCATGTGGTCGCAATTCATATTCGTTACTAATTGCTTTAATCCAAATTACTTCACGTATCATAGATATTCTTACCTTGCATACGCTTCTTATTCCAATAGTTTTTGTATTCAGGATCTATCACATCTAAAAGCTTATTTCCTTTCGTATATCACTTATAACAAACTCTGTCATTACTCATTATGTGAGTACAATCATTTACTTCTTTAATTTAAATCGCTACACCCCTTTTTCGATGCAGAGATACTAATAGTTTTTCTCTGTCTCTTTACCCTTCTGTGGGGCAGTCTCACCCAACTCTCAGCAATCCTTAAATAATTGGCTCGTCTTACTACACTTAACACCTATTTTAGTCAATAAAGTGTAGGTGTAGGCCCTACTTCTGTAGTATCTACCACACATCCTATACTGCTTACATTGCTACACTGCTTACACTGTTACACTATTACACTGCTACACTGCTTACACTGTCATGCCCCACTTTCGGGAACCCTTCTATCCATACATTCTCTACTACGGTTGGGCTGTGAGAAGATGCAATTACTAAAAATTCATTCATTTACAGCGGAATATTTAAAACTTTAATTCACACTCCCAGGTGTGTGTGTAAATACACAAAATTAATTGTATAAATACCATGTGCTTACATATCATCCCCATAATACTGTTTACAGTTCCAAGATATAACTGTGCGATACAATATATTAGATACAAAATACTCGTGTATACAAATCTTATACCTTTGCGGATTGTGGGAGCTGTTTAACACAAAAGATCTAGAGATCACCGCTCTCTTACTTCTCAGTACCTGGAGGGGGAAAATAGTGGGATGAGCAAACCACAGCTCAGTAAGGAAATGTATGCTAGCAGGTAGATATCGTACTACCTACATAGCCCATGCATGCATAAACCAAAACCATGTTTTCGTTATAAATGGAAATATCATACGAACAATGCATTTAAACACATATTTCTCAATAGCATTTTCGTGTAAATCAAATGTCAAACTTCCATTTAAAACATGCTCATAAATAGTGCCCTCATGGCACGAATGTGAAATCAGAGATTTATTAAAACACGAAATCTCTTTCACTTCTCAAATCATTCTTTCTCGCAAGTCTCTTTCTTTTCTGAGATTGTCTCTGTTTCTCGATTCTCTGAGACAGGCATGGAATTTTCGACAATCAAATATCCACGACTTATGGCCAGAGTCAGTGATCCCAGGCCTCACTGATCAAGTGTGCATAGGGTATCACTTCGCCTGAAGGGAGATGGGTCAGTCCTACCCTCCGGCTCATCTCAATCCACCTCATCTCCTCGTATACTTACGGTGAAGATACGTCGTGTGTCATCTATGCGATACTCGTACTCACGTGCACCCAGCACGGTACATAGTATACCAACGGGTGACTACACTGTTCTACGTACGACCGTGGACCCAAGTCCATACTCCAACTCCGATGGACTTTTTATCCTTAAACCATGTCTCATATACCAGGCGAGCAAGCAGCGTGACACACAGTCAACGCAAAGCTCTAGCGCGGTACGATCTATCGTTAAGGCCCAGCCCGTTCAATTGGTCGTCGGCTGGTATCCCCTTGGGTCCCAGACCCCCAGGTTTACCTTAACTCAATAAAACAGGTGCGAGCAAAGTTCCCGCACTTTCTCAAAACCCTCGTGCGAGTTAAAACTCCCGCACGGTACATCAAGGCTTTAAACCGGGTGTGAGCTAGTGCTTCAACACCAAATCTCATCTCAAAACTGATAGATGGCTATTTTCTCTTTTTAAAACTCAAAACACGTTTATTCAGAAAGCATGCCTCTTCATGCTAAAACATGTAAAATTAGCCAACCTATCATCAACATTTCTCAATCATAAATAATAATGAAAAATTGAGAAAATCATTGAAAACATGCATATCATGCTATTTCCTTACCCTATCCCATTTCTCAATACATATATACGTCATAGTACTTTGCATACTTCCATATCATTTCATAGAATTCTAGCAATATATCTACGAAATTGCCGTAAAATACGTACGAACATCTCTATAGCTAACACACAGTCCCTTACCTCGTTTTACTTGTATGCAACTATCCGCCTTTATGCTTCTTGCGTTCTCATCTTGACTTGCTCCGGCGTATCATCCGAAACTGAAATTCATCCATCAACATTTGAGTTAATGTTTCTAACCCTTATTCAACTAAGCATTTATCCAATGCCTTAATTACACATTTTTACCCTTTGTGGTAAATCTCCCAATTTATCCTAATATCAACATTTCCAAACCATTTCCACAACATACTCATCCACTCAAGATATCTCATTCATCAAAAACACTCCCACACTCCACTTTCTCACACTTGACTATTTCTAAGTTATATTCATTTCATACCATCCTAGGTAGTTCTATCCACCATATGCACACCCAAATATCTTTATAAGCATTAACTAAACCAATGTACTTGGATTTGTGCATTAGAACTTACCTCATTGGATTTCCTCTTGCTCCAATTAGGATTTGCCCTCTATTTCTTCAATCCATCAAATGGGGAAATGCCTCTAGACTATGTTGTTCTTCTCTTTGATGTGAACAACTTTGTCTCTAATAGCCTCTCCTTAAATCTCACTGAAAATGGCTGGATTTAGGAGTGAGAAACTAGATTTGTTTGAGTTGAAGTGAAATGGAAATGTTTGTCCCGAAATTCTGATGATCCAACTGCTCCCATTTATAGTTTTGACTTGATGAGATCGATCTCCCTTGGGTGGAGATCGATCTGTTCCTCAAAAATCCCTCTTTTCTGAGACGTTTTAAAGGTAGGAGATCGATCTGTCGAGACTGGAGATCGATCTGCTGTCAAACAGAAGCTTAAGGAGATCGATCTGGTATTATGGGAGATCGATCTGCTTCCAACCTGAGAGCTAAGGAGATCGATCTGCTTCCTTTGGAGATCGATCTGTTCCCTTCCATTTCTCACATAAGAGCATTCTGGCTCTCCCAGATCGATCTCTCATCCTATGAGATCGATTTGGCCTTCACAAATTCCAGATTTCTTGCAGTTTTTCTGCAACAACCCTTACCAAACACCTTTAATTTGCTACCTTGATCATTTTCTCATTCACTCATCTTTGAGACATGAAAATGGGATCCATACTCACTACATACACATTAAAACTTGTGTAGAATCTTTGTATGACCAAATATATACGATATTACTCGAATGGAAGTATACACTTATGTAAATCTTTCCTTCCATTTTACTATACTACTCATATTCCATTTCGGTCACATTCTTCTCGTTTTAAGTTCATTTCTTCCTACTCACTCATAATGCAACTTGTACGTATAATCACAATTCTTACTACAAGTGCGTACATAATCTTATGAACTTACATTGCATACACTTCACATTACAATACATCATCTTACTTATGATTTTATTTACATTCCCATGTTCCTATATACATAGCTATACATGTACGGGGTCTCACATACACTGCTCACCCTGCTAACATTGCTCCACTGCTCACCCTGCTAACATTGCTCCACTGCTTACCCTGCTAACATTGCTCCACTGCTTACCCTGCTACACTGTTCACACTGCTAACATTCCTCTACTGCTTACCCTGCAACGTTGCTCTACTGCTCCGTAGCAGGTTGGGGTCCTCCAATCACAATACCCCTCAAAAGTGCTGAAATTGGATACACTAGGA
This sequence comes from Firmiana major, assembly GCA_033439115.1. Classification (NCBI taxonomy): domain Eukaryota; kingdom Viridiplantae; phylum Streptophyta; class Magnoliopsida; order Malvales; family Malvaceae; genus Firmiana; species Firmiana major. Next base: position 35,420,185 of record CM065895.1, on the reverse strand, counting down.
CCTTACCACTTATCTTACCCTGTGACTCATCAGTTCTAATCTCTTACCAACTGATCTCTTTCCCGCTCTGACATCTCTGTCATTCTCTATTCTCTTCTGTCTTTATTTCGGCACTTACTACCTTTCCCAATCTCAGAGGCGTGCAACACATGATATTATTCACGCAACTGTATTCTGCGCACTGCCTCGACATAAGTAGTGAGCCAATCGGACTCTAATCGATAATTTGAGCCCTTCCATGAACTTTTGGGCTTTTTGACTCTCACTGCCCATAGTGTCGGGTTCACACCTGCCCAGAGATATAAATTGATTTTCATACTCGTCAATCAACCAATGTCTCTGGGTTAGTGTAAGAAATTTTATTTGTAATTTCCTTTAAGTAGTATCTGAAATATTCTGTCACCGAAATACATCCAGAAATATTTCTCATTTTGGCTTTGGACGTTTAACTCTTCAGATGGGTCGAGCGGACTTCCACTAATACTCTGCCTAGCCTCCAACATAAACGGATTTAAAAGTCACTTTCTCAGTCGACATACACCGAAAGAATCCATACAATTCGCTATCTCATTCACCTAGTCCTTAGCAACTATTGGTTTCTTTACTTCACTATATACCGAAGGGGTGTGAAAACCTCTATAGTTTGAGGCATCTGTTTAGGCTTTACCCTGCCTATCGTCAACTACCTACATAGATTGAGTAAATAACTCCAAAATATTTTCTACACTCCACTCCATCCTCTCGGAGCGTGTCTCAATACTGTTTGGTCTCTTTATAGGACCCTATGGAGTATGCTCAACATCAGCCTCCACCTCACTCTCATCTTGAGTCTCATGTGACGACTCATTCGACTCTCAGGCCTATCTCTGCGGCCTCGAGCTCGTGTACTCGCCCCTCTACCATAGCGGCTATCAGTTATAAAAACTAGATTCTTGCATTCGAAACTAAATTTTTAGCTGCAGTTCCATCTTGATATACATAATTGTATATAAACAATGCACAGTACATGGGGATGTAAATTTACTTAACTACTAACACCGACTCATATCAGGCCAACTCTGTTCTAATACCACCTTTTGTCATGATCCATTTTTCCTAAAAACCTCTACAAATTTTTTGCTTTTTCATTTCCTTACCCGTCGTGAACAGTTTCACTACTAACAGTTGGGCTATGAGTTGATGGTAGTCCCTCCTGTCATGTTACTTACCTTAACATCTATTTTTCATATTACATTTACATATCAATTTATTTTAAACTAAATACATCCCCAATATTACAATTCGTGTACAGTACTGTGCCTCTATATGTTCAGATACAAAAATTATACGAATCTGTATACCTGATCTTGATAAGAAGCAGCAGATAACCGAAATACAAGACTACTGTTGCTCTCTTCTACTGAATGTACCCTGTGGGGTGGAAAATGAAAGGGTGAGCGAAACTTGCTCAGTAAGGCAATAATGTAAGCAGGTAGATAACTATACTATCTACGTGTTGATAATGACATGATATAAAATCGTTTATATTTAGAGCATGAGGTATGACTAAAACGATGCCACATGTATGTATATATCATATAAGAGAAATCATGAAATTGACATATAAAACAAACATGGAAAAATCATCATGTATTCCATCTCATGCTCATCATATTAAAACTTATTTGTGTTCATCATAAACTCATCACGTTAAAACTTATTTGTTTTATTACAAAACAACCACATCAAGGCTAAACCCATCTCTCGGGAATACCTTGATCCACTAAATCGCATTTCGTTTAAAAACATAAATCGGGATATTACCCCTCCTTCGGGTTTGTCCTGGTCTATTCAGACCGTATGATATCATGTGAGGCATGTAGGTTACTGTATGAAAATCGAGGACTATGGCCATATTATGTCCCTGTGATCCCAGGCTACACGGATCCCGATGTGGGGGGCATCACAACTGCAACGGGAGGTGGGGTCAAATCCTACCCACCAAAATATCAAGTAACATCATCGAGTCATCATGACTACACAGTACAGTGTACTCCGTGTGACATATACGGTACATCGTACTCCGTGGACCCATATCATAGTCTGGGGGTGTCTGCCGTAGGTCTTACCCACCCCAATATTATGTCGATAACCAACGCATGTCTCAAACTATACGTGCGAGCATATCAACTCTCTACGACACACAGTCTACAGGAGGCTTCCGCATGACTATATGCATGTCAACTCACGTCTAGTGCAAGCGAAGCTCCAGCACCACGCTATGCATATCATGATATCTAAAATCTCGTGTGCACGAAGCTCCAGCACGGTTTTGTGCACACACAATTTTCTCGTACGAGCAATGCTCCAGTACGGCTTTTCATGAGTAATAAATCAGTAAACCTGAGTGCGAGTAAGACTCTAGCACTCTTTTTATTCATGTAAATACGATAGGTGGCTCAATCTTGATAAAACATCTTTTAAAATCGTAACCGGTACAAACCGGTACTCTTTCGTATAATTCATGAAATCAATAGACAACCTATGTGTATATTTGCTTAAATCAAAGCAATACATTCATATAAAACATTGAAACATGTTAATCTTGCAATTTATCTGCCTTACTACCCTTTTTTTAAATTTTACTCCCAGGGGCAATATCGTCTTTTTCTTTATTCACCCATGCCCCTGATTTTCGTAAAAATTATTATTTCATTTCTAGATACTTAAAGAAATTCTAGGCCCTATAAATCCCCTAAAAAATACGTATAGAAATCTCTATGCGCCTACAAAATTCCCTTACCTCGATTCTTGTCGAGCGCGTATCTAAATTCGACGTCGGAGGCTCGTCCGATCTGATTTGCTGCTAATCCAGTCTCTGGGGCTGCAGATAATTATTTATCATGTCAATTTAACCCAAAAAATATAATTCTCGCGTTTACTATAGTCGATTTAACTAATTAAGTCAATTTACTCTTATTGGGCCCGATCGCACCTTAATGGGCCTCGACCTATTTTCAGCCCGTTTATACTTATTAAATCCCTTCTTCGGGTTTACTGGGCTCATTCAGCTTACCAATAATCATCGGGCTTCGTTCCAAAGTCATTGGATTGCCCGTATACTATTTACGGTAATTAAGTTGCAATTCCGATTAATATTCCTTTTTATACAGAATTAATCCGTAAATTTCGTAAAATAATCAAAACTCTGTATTAAATGACTCATATTATCTTAATCAAAATATACTTACCCAATATGATGCGGGGTACAAAAATCGGAGTTCAATCGGCTCTCGTTCGGGCTTTGTCGTAAAACTGCACAATTATATATTTAATTTCGGGTTAATTTTTCGACCAATTATAATTTAAAAAAATTTCTCGAAAATCAAATCGGTCACTTTTGACCTCTTGCCGACTTACCCGAAGTCCGGTGTATCCTCAAAAATTCTTCCCCTTTTTCTTTTTTTTTTTCTCTGTTTTCTCCCTTTTTCCTTCTTTCTTGGCTGAACCGGTTCGATCCGGTTCAACCCGATTTAGATCGGTCCGCTTCAGTCAGGTTCAGCCTGGTTCAGCAGGTTCTGGACCTCGTCGATTGATTCTCTATCGGCTTTCACCGCCAGCAGCTACACGAGGTCGTCTGCAGCTCGGATCTGGTCTCGATTTCTTCCAAGGTCGTTGAAAAGTGGCCGGTCCGGCCTCTTCTCTTCTTCGACGTCGGTGGCTTCCTCATTTCTCGCTGTTGATGGCGCTGGCTATCGTTTCCTCGACTGTTTTCATCCTCATCATGCTCGACATCACGTAGGGGTCCTTCGGTGGCCGGTGGTTGGGGCCGAATCAGCTTCGATCGTCAAAAAAATTCCCTTTCCTCTCTCGGCTTCTCTCCCTCGATCCGGCGTTCTCCGGTGTCGGTGGGGCGCGTCGCCGGTACCATGGAGATCGCCGGCCTCTCCTCTTCATTTTTCGACCCTTCGCCTGGCTGCTGGGTCACCGGTGGTCGTCCGGTGCTGTGTCTTCCTCGTCGGTCTTCTCAGTTTCATTTTTCTGTTTTCATTTCTTTCTCTCTCTTAGACAAAGTTTTCTGATTTCTTTTTTTTTACTTAATTATTTTATTTTTATTTATTATTATTTATAAATTAATTTATTATTATTATATTCATTATTTTATTCTAAAATCCCAAAAATATCTAAAAAAATTATATTTTATTCTAATTAATTAATTTAATTTATTTAATATATTTTTCCATTTTTTCAGTATATTTTCTCCATCTTTTCGGGATATTGTCCCGAGCGAAAATTTTGATTAATTCCAGTAAATTCATATCTTGATCAATTTAATCCGAAATTTAATTATTTCTTCGTTATTGATCAAGATTCTCAAATCCATTATTTTTAATTAAATTTTCTTATCGAATTTATACCGACATTCAATCTTTTAACCATTTTGCCCTTCAAGGTGTTCGACAATTCCATTTCAGTCCTTTTACATTTTTAATTTCGTGTTTTGAATCCTTATCTTCAGTCCGAATCCTGTTCGTTTAATTTGGGACCATTTCAATCTTTCCTTTCATAAACACTCATTTTGTGTTTTTAACTAAAATCGGGTCTTACATGTTCGTACGAGGATACTTATCGATGATGCATGAATCGTGCTAGAGCTTAGCTCGCACAGGTTTTCACACTATGGTATTTATGATGCCGTGGTGAGTGTAATACGAATTGGTGTTCAAGGAACCCAAAAGGGGCGAGCAAGGCCATGAAGAGCTAGGACCTGACATTTATCCATTCAGGGAACCCAAAAGGGTTGAGCAAGGCCATGATGGGCTGGGACCTGATATTAGAAATACTCCCACGTGCACTTGAGACTATATTGGTTACGCATGGAATTAGGGTAGATAAGACCTACGGCTGGCACCCCCAATCATGATATGGGTCCGTGGAGTACGTTGTACTGTGTACATCACATGGAGTACGCTGTACCGCGTGGTTGTGATGATGATATGAAAGTCTGGCGGAGAACTAACCCACCTTCGTTCCAGCATGATACCCCGCACACCGAGATCTGTGTGGTCTGGGATGATTTATGACATAGTTGGCCAACATAGTCTTGAGATTTAGTGACCTGTCTCATTTGATATTACATAATACCACATGGTTTTGATATATAAGTGTGATTGTGAATGTCCAAGGTAGACCTGAGGGAGGGGTCGAGCCTTGTGGGATTTTGATTTAAAGAAATGATAATTTGATTTGTGATGAGATGTGATGTGATTTGAAAAAAGATGTTTCACAAATTAATTTTCCTTTTTTGATCAGTTTTAATGAAATTGAGCATGAGATGGTTTTACATGTTGATATTTCCATGTTTTATGCCTATTTACATGATTTTCGATACATGATATATGTATATACATGTGGCATAGTTTTATTTCCTCATGCTCCGATTATAAATGGTTTATGCATAACATTATTAGCATGTAGATAGGGTGGTTATCTACCATGCTTGCATTATTGCCTTACTGAGCGTGTGGTTGCTTATCCCTCTCTACTTTCCCCCTCTACAGAGCGTACATAGTGGCCTAGTGAGGACAGAGGCCTTTTGTTGAGACATCCGCTGCATCTCCATCACCCAGAGGTATATACACAGAGATTCCTTTTGTATCTAAACATGTAGAGGCACAGTAGTCATTTGGTATTGTAATGTAGGAGATGTAAAAGTTAGAAAACATGTCATGTACAAGTGTATAACTTAACTTTTAAATGAATGACACTTCTTTTGATTAAACTAAGAATGAATGATGAGTGAAGATTATTATTGACTCACAGCCCAATTGTGTAGTGGTGAGTTGGTTCACGATCGAGTAAGGAAAGGAAAATGCGAAACATTTATAGTGATTTTTGAATAAAGAGGATAAAATGGGTCATGACAGAGATTGGTATCAGAGCTGTGTTGGCCTGATGTGAGTCAGTAATAAAACGTAAGAAAATTACATCCCCATAGTACTGTGCTTTTGGTTAGATATAACTGTGTATACCGTGATGGATTGAGTCTAATAAGTGATTGTGAATATAGGAAGTTAGGCAATATGCCTTTTACGCGTAGAGGTAGAGGGGCGGGAGCACGTGCTAGAGGCTGTAGAGGTGGGCCTGAGAGCCATGTTGAGCCACAGACTGACCAGGCTCCACAAAACCCTATTGAGAGACCAGAGGATATTGAGGCACACTTCGCTAGAATATAGCAAAGTATTGAGGGCCTAGTGGAGATAATCACACAGGCATTGGGTGCCGGTGATAGACGAGGTCTCGCAGCACAGCCTACTACTGGACAAGTAGCTGCAGAGGTGGAGAGACCTCAGACTGTAGAGATTGCTACAGTGTCACGACCCAAATTTCCTAAAAATCACTACAAAATTTTCATTTTTCGTTTATTCTTTAATTCTTACCTTTCTCGCATCGTGACCATCCTATTAACAGTTGGGCTATGATTCGGTGTTAGTCACCTCTCACCTATTTACCATTCCATTTTTATAATCACATTCACATATAAGGATTTACTATCTTTTGAATTTAACTAAATACTTATACAATGGTATTTACATAACCTTACATCCCCAACATCATATCCATTTACAGTACTGTGCGTTTACATATTTAGATACGAAACTATACAAATGTGTATACCTGTCTCTCGATGGGAGGCACCAGATACCAAGATGCAAGTTCTTAGCCGCTCACTAACTACTGCGAGTGCTTTGAAAAGATGAGAAAATAAGGGAGTGAGCAAACCACACGTTCATTAAGGCAATTATGCAAGTAAGTAGATAGCTTCACTATCTACATGCTCATAATGCCATGCCCTTAAAATCCATTTCTTTTCATTTAAATCTCACGCACAAAATCATGCATACATCATTGCTATAGTTTATAAAAACTATTCGTGCATATAGAAATCATGCAACTCATGCATCAATGACATTTTATGAAAAACCATAAAATCATAATTAGCATGAAATAAATCATGATCATGCATAATTCATGCCATGTGACACCAAACATGAAAGACAATTCTTTTCATGAATTTGTAATTAAAGTATGGAAAACTCCTCATGCTACTGCATTTAAATCACTTCATTAAAGCTGCATTATAAAATAACCCAAAGGGGTTAAGTATCTCATAAATCTATCTCATTAAAAATTCATTATAAAATTTTGTTATAAAAGTCACCCTTCTTTTAGGGACACATTTTATAAAATCCTCTGAAAAATCTAGCATCATAGTAGAAAATCACAAAATCGGGGGCTTGACCCCTCCCTTGGGGTCTACCCTATTTATCGAAACCACAAGTTATATCATGTGAGACATGTAGGTGACTATATCAGTAACAACGAGGACTATAGCCATAACCTAGTGATCCCTAGCTACACGGTACCTAGTGTGCGGGGTATCACACCTAAAACGGAGGTGGGTCAATCCTGCCACCAGAACAACATAACATCAGGATTGCGAGGGCAAGGCTTGCTGCCTCGTGGCTAATGCCACTCCACTCTAACAATCCCCACGGTACAGCGTACTCCGTGTGACATATACGGTACAACGTACTCCGTGAACCAAATCTCTGTCAGGGGGTGCCTGCAATAGGTCTTATCCACCTATACCAATTATGTCTCAGTATGCACATGTGGGCATATCATCTCACTGTGACACACAGTCTACAGGAGGCTTCGACATGATTTTATGCATAAATAAATCAAATCTCGTGCGAGTTACACTCCAGTACGACTTTTATGCAATTATCATATCAAAATAGGATGCGAGCTAAGCTCCAGCATCTCTCATGCATTTCAAATCATAAAAACTAGTGTGAGCAATCGCTCCAGCACCTTTTTATGCATATCAAGTCAAAACAAGTCAAAACAGTCAAAACAGAATGCAAGCTAAGCTCCAACACCTCTCATGCATTTCACAATAATAAAAATCAGTGCGAGCAACTGCTCTAGCACATTTCATGCATATAATGTCACACAAGTCGATGCGAGCACCCGCTCTAGCACATTTTATGCACACTCACAAATGCAGATATAGTGTGAGCTATGCGCCAGCACTATCTGTTTTCATATAAACTTGATAGTTGGCCCATTTTTTAAAGAATTTCATTTAAATATAATTAACACTTACATAGTGTTATCTTGTGAAATTTATGCAATTATTGGCCAATCTACCGATTTGCTTTGCTTAAAAACCAATAAAATTTCTTAAATAAGAAAATCCTTAAATCATGCATGTCATGCTTTCACCATCCTTAGGTGAACTTCCCTTAATAGGGGTAAAATAATCTTTACCTATTTCGAGTTCTTAAAATCTTTAATCTCTATTCTAGGACATTTATACAATATCAATGTATAGAAAAGCTATTAAAATACGCGTAGCTACCTCTAGCTACTCACACAATTCCCTTACCTCATTTTTCTGTATAGTCTAACCTTTCCACTAATGTCTCATCATGCAGTCCGATTTGCTCCCAATCAAATCTTCAGAACTGTATATAAATATTCATCAGGTCAAATACAATATAATTAATTGTATTTCATATTTTTTAGGGCTTAATTTAAATCATTAGACCCGTTTACCCCTATTGGGCCCAATTGCACCATAATGGGCCTTAATCAACCTTAAACCCGTTTTTCACTTACTATTCACATTATCGAGGATTATTGGGTTCATTGGGCCCATCAGTATTTATTGATCCTTGTTCTAAACTCTCGAATAGCTCAATTAATTATTTACGATAATTTATCTCTAATTTCAAAATATAATTCATTTTATGCGAAAATTAAATTCGTAATTGATGTGGTAAATTTCTAACACACATAACTATGCAAATTGTCGTAAATAAGGGTTACTTACCCGAGATTCCATGATAGTACATAAATCAAGGTTGACTCGAGCTCTCGTTTGACGTCAATTGTCGAACTACACAATTATATATTTTTTCTGGGTAAATTTTCAATCGAATATTAATCAAATTAAATATTTCAAAATTTAAATCGATCAATTTCGACCGCCTACCGCCTTACCCGTAGCTCGATTGCATCATTGACATTTTTCCCCAATTTTTTTCCTTTTTCTTTTTCCCTTTTTCTTTTTCTTTTCTTTTCTTTCTTTTCATTTTGGTTGAACCGGTCTGGTCTAATTCAGCATACCTGTACTGCATTGAATCGGTACGTACCGGTTCAGGCCTCACTTCGTAGTTTCGGCGCCGCCCGGTCGGTTCTCGACATGATTTTGGCACCAATCGGTGCGCCATCGTTTGGGCGTCCTTCGTCGGGCCTCGGTTGGACTCGAAATAGCACCATCACCGTCGAGTCCCATCTTCTCTCCCATGGCCTCTCCTCTTTCGTTCTGTCGATTTCGACGACCTCACCGTGCGTCGTGGCTGCCGGTGGTTCCCACGAGGTTCGTCGCCCTTCGTCGGCCCTCGCCTGGGGTTCCTGGCCGTCGGTGGATCGCCGATGAGTCTCTTCTTCCTCGGGTCGGCTTCGGTTTCTCTTCGTGTTTTGTTTCTCCAGAAATCGTAAATTCGTGATTTCTTTTTTTTATTATTATTTATTTATTTATAATTTATTTTTATTATTATTTTATTCATTAAAATATTATTTAATCCTCAAAATATCTAAAAAAATTCTTATTTAATTCATTTAATCCATAAATGAATTTATTCGTCTGATTTTATCTTTTCAGTATATTTTTCCAATATTTTCGGGATAATTTTTCGATGTGAAATTTTTGATTAATTCCAATAAATTCATATCTTGATCAATTGGACTCGAAATTTAATTATTTCTTCACTATTGATCAAGATTTCTCAAATCCCATATTTTTAATGAAATTTTCTTGTCATGATTTATACCGAATTTCAGTATTTTTATTGTTTTACCCTTCAACGTGTTCGAGATTTCCATTTCAATCCTTTTGCATTTGACCTTTAAATGCATTCAAAAATTTTTATTCATTCCATTTGCATTTTTCATTCACGTACAACTTTTCGTATGATTCAATTTACATAAAATCATGTTTACATCACATGAATCATAAAGAATTTCGATAAAAATCGGGTCTTACATACAATTCCACCCCTAGTACAGGATACGACTTTTCCTATAAATCCACAGCCGAGCGACAGCAATTTGGGGTATGATTGCGGGCTGAATAGGCTATGCTAATTTCAGGAGTTGAAACCTCCAGTGTTTAGAGGGGTAAAGGACCCAGTTATTATGGAGGATTGGGTGTATGAGATGGAGAAGCTGTACAAAATTTTCAGATGTACATCAACTGAGAAAGTGGCCTTTGTCGTATTTATGCTAAAGAGCGAGGAAGAGCACTGGTGGAGATCCACCGAGGCTATTTTGAGGGCTCGACACTCCGAGATCACTTGGGAGATTTCTTGGAGTCCTTCAAGAGGTGATAATTCTATTTTTAATAGAATTCTTTATGCTTAATTTCCTAATTAATTATTTTAATCCCTTTTTTATTTTATTAATTATCCCTTTTATTTAATTAAAATTCTTTAATGTGCAGATAAAATAAATCCAGATGAAACTTAGTCGTTTTAGTCAAAATTGGGCTGAAAACGGGCTAAAAGAGACTGGACCACTTCCAATTTGCAGACCGAGTCACCAGTCATCTGGACACACGTGATGCTAGGTGTCCATATTTTATTTACTCTGAAATGATAAGATCGATGGACACCGTGCCAACCTTCTAGAAGACACATGTCGGGCCATATCGCACAGGCAATTGGACAAAAAAGATTAGTGACGTGGAAATATCTACTCTGCAGCAAATCAAAGGAAGACAAGTGGCTAAACAATGCCACCTCATCTATGATGAAAAATTATCATTGTACCCCTATGTTTGTGTATAAATAGAATATGATGAGCAATTGAAAAGGTGTAGAATTTAGGGTAGTAGTTAGGGTAGAGTAATTTAGGAGTAGGAGTAGTGTTAGAATAGTTTTTCTTATTTCTTTAAAAGCTTTTCCGTTAGCATTTTTCATTTTTGTTTTAATTACTGTTCATTTTAATTTCCATTTTTTTAATGAAAAGCTTCTTCATTTTCTAGTCTTTGGTAATTTCATTAATGGCAATCAATTTCATTTCCTTATTCTCGATTTTGTTAAGGTTCCATTTCTTTATTTTTATGTTTGGGTTATTCTGAAAAGCTTATATTTTTATATGGTTGTTGCTCTCGGTTTGGCAAGTTTAGTTCTTTGATTTTTTTTATTCAGCATAGTTTTCAATTCTTTTTTTTGGTTCTCGGTTTGCTTATCAAGTTGGTTTATTCCTTTGATTTTCAATTGTCATTCGGGTTAATGGTTTGATTGGGCAGTCGAGTAGTGTGAGAAGGTATACATAGCTGGTGACAGTGGCTAAGGAACCTCTCCTTGCTCCGTTGCGTCCATTAGCCATGGGCATCTATTCTTTTGTTTTCAAATCCATGATTTTTACATTAACTACTGTGTTTCTTTGTTTTATTATTCTTCTCATTTGTTGTTTTAAGTTTTAATCATTTTTTCTGTTTGTGTGTGTCTCGGGCCTCTTTGCTATGTGGAACCGAGAAAGTTGCTGCTGAGTGGAAGAGCAAGAACGGTGCAGAGGAGCTCGTTGCTGTTAATTGGAGCTGTCCTTTGGCTGGAACGCATGTGCTGCGTATAGGAAATGGAAGATGTTACACGAACAACAGCTGAATTGGCAGCAGGTCATGACTATTGAAGCTGATAGGAGTGCTGCCAATCGGTGTAAAACCAAACAGCGGTGTGCAATAGTGAGAAAATCACAGCTCTTTCTGCTCTGTTTCATGTATTATTTACTATTTATATTTCTTTCTTCTTGTGGTTGCTATTATTCTTCTTTGTTGCAGTTGATGGGGCAGCATGGAGTAAGCTAAAGCAGATTGCCTAGGAACGTATTAACAGAATGAAGTGCATGATAACTTACAGCAGTGATTGTCAGTGCATCTGTCTACTGCTTGGAGCTATGTTAGCTGGAATGACAACCCCGTTGTAACAGCTGTGCGTGCAAAAGTCAGTACAGAGCGGTGCAATGGGGAGGATGTGTGCAGGACCGACGAGGAATGTGGCCATGGCAACACATAACAGAATGGTGACAGTCGTAGTATACAAAGTGCAGGACAATACCTGTAGCAAGAAGAATGAATGTGCATAGTACAGTGCACGGGATCTGCTGGCTGAAAATCCTGTCTAAGGCCACGTTTGGCTGCTTATGCACTTTGCAAATTTATTATTTCATGTTTTTATATTGAGTAGTTTAATTATTTTGATCCTTTTATTAGTTGTAGCTTAGGTAAGGTGTTAAATTAAATTGTAGGGTAGTTATAGTATCTTTGTTGGTTAATTTGATTTTTAGTTTAGTTATGTTAATAGTTGATTTTAGGACTTAATTTTAGTATAGAATTTTATGAGTTGCATTTAGAATTAATTTAGTTTTAATTTGTTTCATGCATTTTTAATTTAGTCTTCATCTTAAAATTAACAATCCAAAAATTTTTCTCATGCATTATTTATATTTTTTTAGAGATTAGTTAGATTTAATTTAGGTTCATTTTGTAGGTAATTAATTTCTTAGTTAGATTTAAGAATTTCCTTAAGTTAATAGGATTTTATTTCACTAAATTTTAAGTTAGTTTAATTTGAATTTTTATTAATTAGTTTAATTACATACATATTTTATTTTAGGCTTGTTTAATTAATTTTGTTTCTTTATTTTCATATTTGCATTTTAGTTTATTTGCGTTAATTAATTTTAACTGTTTTAATTACTCGGAGCTCTATAAGTAATTTTAGCTCGATTTTAATTTTCTTTATTTTATAGTTTTTATTATTTTCAGTACTGTTAGCCTTGTAGATCACTCCCTAAAAATTCATAATTTGCTAGAATATACTGTCACGACCCTCAACTTACCAAAATACGTACAAATTTTTCGCATTTTCATGCATCATTTATTATTCGTCCTTACCTCAATCATGAACAGCAACTCTCCTCAATAGTTGGGCTGTGTGTTGACGTCTAACTCACTCCACCATACCAATTCAATTTGTATATTATCTATGAGTAAACACTTGTATAAATGTATATATCAAAGTTGTTTACATGTGTTTACATTGTTTCACATCCCCAATAGTTACATACAAAATGCTACTGTGCTATCGTAAGTTTAGATACAAAATTACAACAGTGTGTATACCTTAAGCGATGGGATGCAGCAGATTACCAAAAGGGAACGCCTTCAGTCACGCTCAATCTATACTCAACAATCTGTAGAGAGAGGAAAAATAAGGTGTAAGACCCCGTATATGTATAATGGTAATGTGTGTAATTGGATCAAATAATGTGAATGGACTTGTAATGTAAAGTATGATTGATGTAAGTCCATGGATTCAATGTATGTATGTGTAATATAAATTGTAACGTACATACAAGTTTCATTGAGTATGAATACGAAGAAATGAGTTCTAGCAAGTGATAGATGTGATTGAGACTCAAAATGGGTTGTGTGGTAAAATGGAATGGAGTTATGCTTCCATTCGGTTTCATGTAGCATACCTTTGGACATACAATGAATGCACACAAGTTTCAATGTGCATAAGGTATGAATGGATGCCATTTTCAAGTTATAAAGGTGGATGGATGAGAAAATGGCCATGGCAATAGATTAAGGATGTGTTGGTATGAGTTGCAGCCAGGAAACTGCAGGAAATCTGGAAAACATGAGGCCCAGATCGATCTCATAGGATGAGAGATCGATCTGGAAGAGGCAAAATGCTCTTATTTGGGCGAAAGAATAGAGCAGATCGATCTCCAATGGACCCAGATCGATCTCCTTAGCTCTCTGTTTGGGACCAGATCGATCTCATGCTTCAACAGATCGATCTCATGCTTCGACAGATCGATCTCAGGCTTAAAAATACCGTGAAAAAGAGGGATTTTAAGGGACCAGATCGATCTCCTCTTGGACCAGATAGATCTCCTCAAGCCATTTCTATATAAGGAGAGCTGAAAATCGGGAAATCTCGGAAAAACACTTAACCTTACAATTTCAACCCCAAAAACCTAATTTTCCCTCTCTAAAATCAGCCATTTTCAGTGAGATTTGAAGAGAGATCTTAGAGGCAAAGTTGTTCCTATCAAAGAGAAGAACAACATAGTGAGAGGGCATTTTCCCATTCTTGGAATTGAAGGAGTTAAGGGCATTACCAATTGGAGCAAGAAGAGAAATCATATTGGTAAGATTCTAACACTCCAATCCAAATGCATTAGCTATTTAATTGATTTTGGAGTTGATTGATATGAGTATTGATGGATAAACTACCTAGGAATGTAGTGGAATTGGTGTGACCTAGAAATCTAAAATGGGTATAATGTGAGGATATGTGGGATTGAATGAGCTTATGGTTTATGGCATGCTAAAGTTGTTATTGGGGTGATGTTTATGATTTTAGATGGTTAGATGGAATTACATGGTGAGTTGGAGGAATTGTGAAAATGGATATGTATATGATTGATAAATGCCATAGTGAGGGAATTCATGGAATATGAACACTATGAGCTTAATGTCGATTTAACATCGATTTTGAATAAGTTAATAGGCCTAAGAAGATCCATAGACTCGAGTTATGGGTAAAGTGATGAAACGAGGCCATATAAGCGTTAATAGAGGCTATAGGTTAAATTGACTATAGCAAGCACAAGGGTTGCATAATATGGATCGAATATAATGCGGGATACGATTTTGTGCAGTCCCGAAGAGTTCGTTGAAGACGAATCGAACCGTATGAGTAAGCAGCTTAAGGAAGTGGAATCACGCATCGCGATTCCAGGTAAGGGAATTTTGTGAGTATATAGAGGTAGCTGCTCGTACTTTGAACTTGTGGGTGAATATTGGGTGTTGTATGAAATGCATGAATTGCTCAAATAAATGATTGATGGTATTCGTGAATGATGATGAGTATATGCGTGGTTTTGAATTTGAAGTGGATTTTATGAAATGGGATAGTAAGGCTAATAATTGCATAAATCTAATGTTTTGATTTTTTCCAAAACGAATTGCTTGGTTTTAAGCAAGCTTGTAGATAGGTCGGCTAGTATTGTATTGTTGTTGTGGAAAAGCATTTGTGAGTGCTAAACCCGAATTGCCGGGATTGATAAATTGTATATGAGTCGCCTATCACATTTGTATGACATAAATCGCGCTAGAGCCTCGCTCGCGCTGGATTTCTATGTTTTCATTTGTATGAAACGTGCTGGAGCCTAGCTCGCACCTTGATTTGGAAACTATAATGATATTTATAAACCGTACTGGAGCTTCTGCTCGTACGTGGGTTTTGAGTGGTTGTCTTATGAGTATAACCGTACTAGAGCTATGCTCGTACGCTCCTCTTTATGAGAAGATGCATGAGTCGTGCTAGAGCTTTGCTCGCACAAGTTTGCACAATGGGATACGTATAAGGTTGTGAAAGTGGGTAAGATCCTTAAGCCTTACATCCTTAAGCCAACATCCTTAAGCCCAATGAGGCGGGGAGGCTCTGTTAGGCGGGGAGGCTCTGTTTGGTGGGGAGGCTCTCTTACGGTGGGATCCTTAAGCCAACATCCTTAAGCCCAAAGAGGCGGGGAGGCTCTGTTAGGCGGGGAGGCTCTCCTACATGGTTATAGTAAGATCCTTAAGCCTTACATCCTTAAGCCAACATCCTTAAGCCCAAAGAGGCGGGGAGGCTCTGTTAGGCGGGGAGGCTCTGTTTGGTGGGGAGGCTCTCTTATGGTGGGATCCTTAAGCCAACATCCTTAAGTCCAAAGAGGCGGGGAGGCTCTGTTAGGCGGGGAGGCTCTCCTACATGGTTATAGTAAGATCCTTAAGCCCTATATCCTTAAGCCAACATCCTTAAGCCCAAAGAGGCGGGGAGGCTCTGTTAGGCGGGGAGGCTCTGTTCGGTGGGGAGGCTCTCTTACGGAAGGATCCTTAAGCCCTACATCCTTAAGCTAACATCCTTAAGCCCGAGGAGGCAGGGAGGCTCTGTTAGGCGGGGAGGCTCTGTTCGGCAGGGAGGCTCTCCTTCACGGATATGGAAAACTCTTGGTATGGGGTAGATAAGACCTAGGAATGGCACCCTCAATCACGATATGAGTTTACGGAGTACGCTGTACCGTGTATATCACATGGAGTACGATGTACCGCATGACGGTTATGCGATGAGAAAGTCTGGCGAGGGATAATCCATCTTCGTGCCAGCATGATACCCTGCACACCTGGATGCGTGTGGTCTGGGATGATTTATGATGTAATGGTTCACATAGGCACTTTTGATATAGTGACCTAGATTTATACACATGCGTGAATTGTGGAATGAAAATGTGTTTGTGATTGTGAGTTGATTTGGTGGTGTTTATGGTGTTGGTTTAAAAAGGAGGTTTCTTAAATGAATTGCCCTTTTTATGAATTTAAATGAGATCGTGCATGAGATGATTTATACATGATGTTTTACCATGTTTTATATGCCAATTTTACATGACTTTGATACATGATATATATGTATATTCACATGGCATAGTTTTATTCCTCATGCTCCTACTATAAATGATTTATGCATAACACTATCAGCATGTAGATAGAGTAGTTATCTACAATGCTTGCATTATTGCCTTACTGAGCGTGTGGTTGCTCATCCCACTCTATTTTCCCCCTACAGAGCGTGCATAGTAGCCCAGTGAGGACTGAGGCGTATTATTTTGGACTCCGCTCCATCTCCATCGCTAAGAGGTATATACACAGTGATTCTTTTTGTATCTAAACAATGTAAAAGCACAGTATTCTTTTGAGTTGTACTTATGGGGGATGTAGATGTCAGTAAAACATGTATTCGTATAAGTACACGATTAAATGCACATGTATGACATCGTTTTAATTAATTGAGAATGAATGAGATGTGGTGTTTATTATTGACTCACAGCCCAACAGTGTGTGGTGAGTTTAGTTCACGACCGGGTAAGGTAACAGTAAAACGCGAAAAATTTTCAGTGATTTTCGATTAAAGAGAATGGAATTGGGTCGTGACAGAGATTGGTATCAGAGCTGTGTTGGCCTGATGTGAGTCATTAATAAAACGTAGGAGAGTACATCCCCATAGTATTGTGCTTTTGTTTAGATATAACTGTGTATACCGTGATGGATTGAGCTTAATGAATTATTATAATACAGGAAGTTAGGCACTGTGCCAGTTACACGCCAAGGTAGAGGGGTGAGAGCACGTGCTAGAGGCCGTAGAGGTAGGCCTGAGAGCCGTGCGGAGCCACAGACTGAACAGGATCCATAGGACCCTGCTGAGAGAGCAGGTGATACTGAGGCTCGCTTCGCTAGGTTGGAGCGGAGTATTGAGAGTTTGGTGGAGATAGTCACGCAGGCCTTGGGCGCCGGTGACAGACGAGGCCCCGCGGCACAGCCTACTACAGAACAGGCAGCTGCAGAGGCGGAGAGACCTCAGACTGCTGAGACAGCTACAGTTACACCACCTCCAGCCCAGGATATAGCTTCTCCTATCGCTCCACAGCAGAGCGGTAGTGATTTGGGTTATGACTGCGACTTGAGCAGGTTGCGAGAGTTTCAAGCGCTGAAACCCCCAGTGTTTAGAGGGGTGAAGGACCCAGTGATTACGGAGGATTGGGTGTATGAGATGGAGAAACTATATAGGTTTTTCCGATGCACTTCAAGTGAGAAGGTTGCCTTTGTCGTGTTTATGCTGAAAGGTGAGGCCGAGCATTGGTGGAGGTCCACCGAGTTGATTTTGAGGGCCAGACACTCTGAGATCTCGTGGGAGATATTTCTAGAGGCCTTCAGGAGACAGTATATTCCAGCTACCGCACAGAGGAAATTACGGATGGAATTTATGAATTTGGTTCAGGGGAACCGGACTGTGGACGAGTATGAGTCCAAGTTTATGTCATTGGGAAGATATGACCCTGACACGATGGGTAGTGAGACCCGAAAGATACAAAAGTTCATGGATGGATTGAGATTGGCCATCCCGACTAAGCTAGCTCCCTTTGACATCTTGACCTATGAGGAGGCTGTACATAAGGCTCAGTTATGTGAGCAAGACTTTGAGCGAAATGCCTCCGAGCTTGGGAGAGTCAGTGTCAGAAAGGACAGAGACCGGAAGAGATCTGGGTTTGGAAGAGTGGCCAAGAGAGATGGCCAAAGATTTTTTGAGAAGAGGCCAAAGATTGAGGAGGTGCGGGAGAGAGCTGCTAGACCTCCCATATACCCAGCCTTGACTGCGTCGAGGGGCATGACTATAGGAGGACCACGACCTACTATTGATCAGTGTAGGAGATGTGGGAGATTTCATGGGAATAGGCCCTGTCTGATGACCCCTATGGTGTGTTTTAGATGCGAGAGACCAGGACATATGGCTAAGTATTGTCCCGAGAAGATGGAGATTGCCCCACAGAAGGGCAAGGAGCCTGAGGGAGCTCTAGTTGAGACAGCAGCCCCGAGGAGGAGGGCTACAGCTGAGGAAAAAGGGAAACAGGCTGCGGGTGTGAGCAGAGGAAGAGTACATGCACTGGATCAGGACACCGCGGATGCTTCGACGGATGTGATTAAAGGTACCATCCGAATCTTTGATTTAGAAGCATTGGTATTATTTGATCCTGGTGCCACGCATTCTTTCATATCACCTTCCTTTGCACATAAATTGTTGAAATACTTGAAACCAACATTGTTGGATAAAATGTTGATGATTTCCACACCCATGAATGATAGTCAATTGACTGAGCATGTATGTAGGGATTGTAAGTTAAAGATAGAGGGGAAGGAAATGATAGCCAATCTGATTTTATTGAATATGAATGATTTTGATGTAATTTTGGGAATGAATTGGTTGGCTACCAATCGTGTTGTGATGGATTGTCATGCCAAAACATTGATGTTTTCAGGATTAGACAATCTTATTGTAAATTTTGATGAAAAGAAATGATCTGAAACTTGTATACTTGTGGTAAATAAAAGAGTATGATTTTAAATGCATATTGCTTGAGAGATAAATTATTCGTTTTTGATAAATATTGAATGTGGAGTGATGGTTTATGTTACTAACGATGGAGAGGATAATGTGAAGGGTTCATTGCCTATGTGGTCGATATAGATGAGACACACCCGGAATTGAGGGACATAACCGTAATTACGGATTACCCTGATGTCTTTTCGGATGAATTACCAGGACTACCACCTGAAAGGGAAATGGAATTTTACATAGAGTTAGTGCCTGGTACAGAGCCGATATCGAAACCACCTTATAGAATGGCTCCGATAGAGTTGGAAGAGCTGAAGAAACAGCTGCAAGAGTTGCTGGAGAAGGGGTTTATTAGACCGAGTGTCTCACCTTGGGGAGCACCAGTTCTATTTGTAAGGAAGAAGGATGGAAGCCTCCGACTGTGTATAGATTACCGGTTGTTGAATAAGGCCACCATTAAGAACAAGTACCCCCTTCCAAGAATCGATGATTTGTTGGATCAGCTCCAGGGAGCCGAAGTATTTTCTAAGATAGATCTGCGGTCAGGGTATCATCAGTTGAGGATCAGGAGTGGAGATGTACCCAAGACAGCATTTCGTACCCGTTATGGCCACTACGAGTTTTTGGTGATGCCATTCGGACTGACGAATGCTCCCGCAGCATTTATGGCATGATGAATGATGTATTCAAGCCATACCTGGACAAGTTTGTAATAGTGTTCATTGATGACATTTTGGTTTATTCCAAGTCCAGGGAAGATCATGAGGAGCACTTGAGGATAGTTCTGCAGACCCTTCGAGAGAGAAAATTGTATGCCAAACTCAGCAAGTGTAACTTTTGGTTGGAACAGATCTCATTTCTGGGGCATGTTGTGTCAAAGGATGGGGTATCAGTGGATCCATCCAAGATAGAGGCAGTTGTGCAGTGGGAACAGCCCAAGACAGTAACTGAGATCAGGAGTTTCCTGGGATTGGCAGGATATTATCGGAGATTTATAGAGAGTTTCTCCAGACTAGCTGCTCCATTGACACGCCTCACGCGAAAAGATGTTAATTTTGTGTGGGATGAGGCATGTGAGAGGATTTTTGAGGAGCTTAAGCGTCGATTGACGACTGCTCCAGTTCTCACCATTCCTACCAGCTCAGGAGGATTCTCGGTGTATACGGATGCATCACACCAGGGACTGGGCTGTGTGCTTATGCAGGATGGGAAGGTAGTTGCCTATGGATCTAGACAGTTGAAAGATCATGAGAGGAACTACCCGACACATGATTTGGAGTTGGCGGCTGTAGTATTTGCTTTGAAAATATGGTGCCACTATCTCTATGGTGAGAAATTTTAGGTGTTCACAGATCATAAGAGCCTTAAGTACCTGTTCTCGCAGAAAGAACTGAATATGAGACAGAGGAGATGGCTCGAACTCCTGAAAGACTATGACTGTGAAATCATGTACCACCCAGGTAAGGCAAATGTAGTTGCCGATGCTTTGAGTAGAAAGAACCTTGGGTTGGTGTCTTATATGATGGTACGGGAACATGAATTGCTAGAACACTTTGCGAACCTCAGTTTGGATGTAACCCCACCTGGATCTGAGAGACTTGAGATCATGGCTAGTTTGAGACTAGAGCCATAGTTGATTGGTAGTATTCGGCAAGCCCAGCAGAGCGATCGACGGTGTATTGATTGGCCGAGGCAGGTAGAGACAGGTGTGGGTATTGATTTTGAGCAGAGTGCTGATGGTTTATTGAGGTTCAGAGGCAGAGCATGCGTTCCCAAGGATCCTGAGATCAGGAGAATGATTTTATCAGAGGCTCACTCATCAAAGTATACGATACATCCGGGAAGTACCAAGATGTATCCAAACCTTCGAAAGGTTTATTGGTGGTCTGGAATGAAGAGAGACATTGCGGAATATGTCGCTAAGTGTCTCGTTTGTCAGCAAGTGAAGGTAGAGCATCAGAAGCCTGCAGGATTATTGCAACCTCTACCGATACCGACCTGGAAGTGGGAGCATGTCACCATGGATTTTGTGATGGGGTTGCCGAGGACCCGCAGAGGTCATGATGCCATATGGGTTATTGTGGATCGGTTGACTAAGTCCGCCCATTTCTTGGCTATGAGAGCTACCGATACACTGAGTCAGTTGGCGAACTTGTATATTCGAGAGATAGTACGGCTACATGGTGTACCAGTGAGCGTTGTTTCTGATAGGGATGCCCGCTTCACTTCCCGTTTTTTGGGAACATTTTCAGGAAGCGCTGGGGACCCGATTGAGTTTTAGCACCGCTTTTCATCCTCAGACAGATGGGCAGTCAGAGAGGACTATACAGACCCTCGAGGATATGTTGAGAGCATGTGTGCTGGATTATAGAGGCTCCTGGGATGACCACCTGCAGTTAGCCGAGTTCGCTTATAATAATAGCTATCATGCTAGTATCGGGATGGCACCCTATGAGGCATTATACGGGCGTAGATGCCGTTCCCCTATTGGATAGGAAGAGGTTGGTGACAGACAGATTTTTGCTTCGGACTTAGTACAGCAGGCATCTGAGGACGTCCAGTTGATATGTGAGAGATTACGGACAGCTCAGAGCCGATAAAAGAGTCATGCTGACAAGAGACGAAGACCACTGGAGTTTGATGAGGGTGAGTCGGTGTTTCTGAGGGTATCACCATCGAAGGGTATTATGAGATTTGGTTAGAAGGGCAAGCTAAGCCCTAGATATATCGGACCCTTCGAGATTTTGGAGAGAGTGGGAGATAAGGCGTATAGGTTGGCATTGCCACCGGACTTGGCGAATGTCCACAACGTCTTCCACGTCTCGATGCTTCGGAAGTATCACCCGGACCTGGCACACGTGATAAGATATGAGCCGTTGGAGCTCCATGAGAGTATGACGTATGTTGAGAAGCCGGTTCGGATATTGGATAGAAAAGAGAAAGTGTTGCGGAATAAGACAATTCCCTTAGTGAAAGTTCTTTGGCAACATCACACGGCGGAAGAGGCCACGTGGGAATTGGAGAACTTGATACGGGAGAAATACCCCCAACTTTTTGAAGAGTGACTTGGTTCTAATTTGGAGGACCAAATTCCTTGAAGGAGGGGAGAATGTAAGACCCCGTATATGTATAATGGTAATGTGTGTAATTGGATCAAATAATGTGAATGGACTTGTAATGTAAAGTATGATTGATGTAAGTCCATGGATTCAATGTATGTATGTGTAATATAAATTGTAACGTACATACAAGTTTCATTGAGTATGAATACGAAGAAATGAGTTCTAGCAAGTGATAGATGTGATTGAGACTCAAAATGGGTTGTGTGGTAAAATGGAATGGAGTTATGCTTCCATTCGGTTTCATGTAGCATACCTTTGGACATACAATGAATGCACACAAGTTTCAATGTGCATAAGGTATGAATGGATGCCATTTTCAAGTTATAAAGGTGGATGTATGAGAAAATGGCCATGGCAATAGATTAAGGATGTGTTGGTATGAGTTGCAGCTAGGAAACTGCAGGAAATCTGGAAAACATGAGGCCCAGATCGATCTCATAGGATGAGAGATCGATCTGGAAGAGCCAGAATGCTCTTATTTGGGCGAAAGAATAGAGCAGATCGATCTCCAATGGACCCAGATCGATCTCCTTAGCTCTCTGTTTGGGACCAGATCGATCTCATGCTTCAACAGATCGATCTCATACTTCAACAGATCGATCTCATGCTTCGACAGATCGATCTCAAGCTTAAAAATGCCATGAAAAAGAGGGATTTTAAGGGACCAGATCGATCTCCTCTTGGACCAGATCGATCTCCTCAAGCCATTTCTATATAAGGAGAGCTGAAAATCGGGAAATCTCAAAAAAACACTTAACCTTACAATTTCAACCCCAAAAACCTAATTTTCCCTCTCTAAAATCAGCCATTTTCAATGAGATTTGAAGAGAGATCATTAGAGGCAAAGTTGTTCCTATCAAAGAGAAGAACAACATAGTGAGAGGGCATTTTCCCATTCTTGGAATTGAAGGAGTTAAGGGCATTACCAATTGGAGCAAGAAGAGAAATCATATTGGTAAGATTCTAACACTCCAATCCAAATGCATTAGCTATTTAATTGATTTTGGAGTTGATTGATATGAGTATTGATGGATAAACTACCTAGGAATGTAGTGGAATTGGTGTGACCTAGAAATCTAAAATGGGTATAATGTGAGGATATGTGGGATTGAATGAGCTTATGGTTTATGGCATGCTAAAGTTGTTATTGGGGTGATGTTTATGATTTTAGATGGTTAGATGGAATTACATGGTGAGTTGGAGGAATTGTGAAAATGGATATGTATATGATTGATAAATGCCATAGTGAGGGAATTCATGGAATATGAACACTATGAGCTTAATGTCGATTTAACATCGATTTTGAATAAGTTAATAGGCCTAAGAAGATCCATAGACTCGAGTTATGGGTAAAGTGATGAAACGAGGCCATATAAGCGTTAATAGAGGCTATTGGTTAAATTGACTATAGCAAGCACAAGGGTTGCATAATATGGATCGAATATAATGCGGGATACGATTTTGTGCAGTCCCGAAGAGTTCGTTGAAGACGAATCGAACCGTACGAGTAATCAGCTTAAGGAAGTGGAATCACGCATCGCGATTCCAGGTAAGGGAATTTTGTGAGTATATAGAGGTAGCTGCTCGTACTTTGAACTTGTGGGTGAATATTGGGTGTTGTATGAAATGCATGAATTGCTCAAATAAATGATTGATGGTATTCGTGAATGATGATGAGTATATGCGTGGTTTTGGATTTGAAGTGGATTTTATGAAATGGGATAGTAAGGCTAATAATTGCATAAATCTAATGTTTTGATGTTTTTCCAAAACGAATTGCTTGGTTTTAAGCAAGCTTGTAGATAGGTCGGCTAGTATTGTATTGTTGTTGTGGAAAAGCATTTGTGAGTGCTAAACCCGAATTGCCGGGATTGATAAATTGTATATGAGCCGCCTATCACATTTGTATGACATAAATCGCGCTAGAGCCTCGCTCGCGCTGGATTTCTATGTTTTCATTTGTATGAAACGTGCTGGAGCCTAGCTCGCACCTTGATTTGGAAACTATAATGATATTTATAAACCGTACTGGAGCTTCTGCTCGTACGTGGGTTTTGAGTGGTTGTCTTATGAGTATAACCGTACTAGAGCTATGCTCGTACGCTCCTCTTTATGAGAAGATGCATGAGTCGTGCTAGAGCTTTGCTCGCACAAGTTTGCACAATGGGATACGTATAAGGTTGTGAAAGTGGGTAAGATCCTTAAGCCTTACATCCTTAAGCCAACATCCTTAAGCCCAAAGAGGCGGGGAGGCTCTGTTAGGCGGGGAGGCTCTGTTTGGTGGGGAGGCTCTCTTACGGTGGGATCCTTAAGCCAACATCCTTAAGCCCAAAGAGGCGGGGAGGCTCTGTTAGGCGGGGAGGCTCTCCTACATGGTTATAGTAAGATCCTTAAGCCTTACACCCTTAAGCCAACATCCTTAAGCCCAAAGAGGCGGGAGGCTCTGTTAGGCGGGGAGGCTCTGTTTGGTGGGGAGGCTCTCTTACGGTGGGATCCTTAAGCCAACATCCTTAAGCCCAAAGAGGCGGGGAGGCTCTGTTAGGCGGGGAGGCTCTCCTACATGGTTATAGTAAGATCCTTAAGCCCTACATCCTTAAGCCAACATCCTTAAGCCCAAAGAGGCGGGGAGGCTCTGTTAGGCGGGGAGGCTCTGTTCGGTGGGGAGGCTCTCTTATGGAAGGATCCTTAAGCCCTACATCCTTAAGCTAACATCCTTAAGCCCGAGGAGGCAGGGAGGCTCTGTTAGGCGGGGAGGCTCTGTTCGGCAGGGAGGCTCTCCTTCACGGATATGGAAAACTCTTGGTATGGGGTAGATAAGACCTAGGAATGGCACCCCCAATCACGATATGAGTTTACGGAGTACGCTGTACCATGTATATCACATGGAGTACGATGTACCGCATGACGGTTATGCGATGAGAAAGTCTGGCGAGGGATAATCCATCTTCGTGCCAGCATGATACCCCGCACACCTGGATGCGTGTGGTCTGGGATGATTTATGATGTAATGGTTCACATAGGCACTTTTGATATAGTGACCTAGATTTATACACATGCGTGAATTGTGGAATGAAAATGTGTTTGTGATTGTGAGTTGATTTGGTGGTGTTTATGGTGTTGGTTTAAAAAGGAGGTTTCTTAAATGAATTGCCCTTTTTATGAATTTAAATGAGATCGAGCATGAGATGATTTATACATGATGTTTTACCATGTTTTATATGCCAATTTTACATGACTTTGATACATGATATATATGTATATTCACATGGCATAGTTTTATTCCTCATGCTCCTACTATAAATGATTTATGCATAACACTATCAGCATGTAGATAGAGTAGTTATCTACCATGCTTGCATTATTGCCTTACTGAGCGTGTGGTTGCTCATCCCACTCTATTTTCCCCCTACAGAGCGTGCATAGTAGCCCAGTGAGGACTGAGGCGTATTATTTTGGACTCCGCTGCATCTCCATCGCTAAGAGGTATATACACAGTGATTCTTTTTATATCTAAACAATGTAAAAGCACAGTATTCTTTTGAGTTGTACTTATGGGGGATGTAGATGTCAGTAAAACATGTATTCGTATAAGTACACGATTAAATGCACATGTATGACATCGTTTTAATTAATTGAGAATGAATGAGATGTGGTGTTTATTATTGACTCACAGCCCAACAGTATGTGGTGAGTTTAGTTCACGACCGGGTAAGGTAACAGTAAAACGCGAAAAATTTTCAGTGATTTTCGGTTAAAGAGAATGGAATTGGGTCGTGACATAAGGGGGTGAGCAAACCACCCGCTCAGTAAAGCAATCATGCAAAACAGGTAAATACTGCACTATCACATCCAGTGCACTTGATTTCCTTCAAAGTCTTAAATGCTCCTAAGCATCGTTCATCAAAGCAAAATGTAGTATCTTTTTCCAGGAGATCACATAAAGGCTTAGATATCTGAGAAAAATCCTTAATGAACCTTCTGTAAAATCTTGCATGGCCCAGGAAACTTCTGATTCCTTTAACAGAGGTAGGGGGAGGTAACTTCTCAATAATTTCCACTTTAGCTTTATCCACTTCTATCCCCCCTAACAGCAATTTTGTGCCCAAGCACTATACCTTCTTTCACCATAAAGTGAAATTTCTCCCAATTAAGCACTAAATTTGTTTATTCACACCTCTTCAGTACTAATGCCAAATTATGCAGATATAAATCGAAGTTATCCCTAAATACTGAGAAATCGTCCATGAAAATCTCAAGAAAATCCTCCACCATATCATGAAATATGGCCATCATGCAACGCTGGAATGTAGCAGGTGCATTGCATAGGCCAAAAGGCATTCTTCTAAAAGTAAAGGTCCCATAGGGACAGGTGAATGTAGTCTTTTCTTGGTCTTCTGGGGCTATAGCTATTTGATTGTACCCAAAGTATCCTTCCAGCAAGCAATAAAATTCGTGACCAGCTAATCGATCTAACATTTGGTCAATGAAGGGTAAAGAGAAGTAGTCTTTTTTGGTGGCTTTGTTGAGTTTCCTATAGTCCATGCATACTCGCCAACCAGTGACAATCCTAGTGGGGATGAGCTTGTTATTCTCATTTTCAATCACTGTCATCCTTCCCTTCTTAGGGACATACTGTACTGGGCTCAACCATGCACTGTCAGAAATGGGATAGATGATCCCTGCATCTAACCACTTAATGATCTTCTTCTTAACAACTTCTTTCATTACAGGCTTTAATCGACACGGTGCTCTATGGATGGCCTATACCCTTCCTCTAATAGTATCTTATGCATACAGATTGAGGGACTAATACCCTTAAGATCAGAGATAGGCCAATATATAACCTTTTGATGCTCTCTTAAAACTTGCAGTAATTTCTCTTCCTGATCAGTAGAGAGAGCAGCAGACACTATTATCGGTTGAGTGGAGGATTCTCCTAAGTAAGCATACCTAAGGTGTGAGGGTAAAGGTTTGAGCTCTAATGTTGGAGGATCACTGGTGGATGGAGAGATATTTGAAGTTGGAATAGATGAAGGGTCTAACATCTCGAATTGGGAAATTTCCTCAAAAGGAGTGACCTCTAATAATTGTAAAGCTTCATAGACCTCATCATTATCTTCACTGTATTCTTTAAGCTCAACAGATTTCACTAAGGAGGCTTCTAGAGGGTTCAAAGGATGAGTCTTAGTAAACTCCTCAGTGATGTCTTTATAGACTAAATCCATCCTAAAACAATCGTGAGAGTCATCAGGGAATCATAGAGATTTGAACACATTAAACTTGACTTCCTGATCTTGAACTCTCATTGTTAACTCCCCCTTTTGTACATCAATTAAAGTTCTACCAGTTGGTAGGAAAAGTCTGCCTAATATAATGGGGACTTCCCTGTCTTCCTCCATGTCCAATACAATAAAATCAGTGAGGAAAATAAAATTGTCCACCTTTACTAAGACATCCTCAATGACCCCTTTCGGATATTTAATTGATCGATCAGCCAACTAGAGGGTCAATGTAGTGGGCTTGGCGTCCCCTATTCCTAACTTCTGATAGATAGACAAAGGTATTAGATTTATACTAGCTCCTAAATCACACAGGGCTAAGAATAAATTTCCAATAGTGCATGGTATGGTAAAACTCCCGGGATCCTTGAGCTTGGGGGGTAATCTCCTCTAGATAATGTCACTGCATTCCTCAGTTAAGGCCATCGTCTAATAATCTTCCAATATTCTTTTCCTAGAGAGGATGTCCTTCATAAACTTCACATAGCTTGGCATTTGCTCTAAGGCATCTGTGAAGGGAATGTTGATTGGAAGTTTCTTAACAACCTCAAGGAATTTGGATAATTGTTGGTCCAGTTTTTGATTTTGAAACCTCTGAGGAAAAGGAACTGGTGGTCCAACAGGATGAGATGTAGTGGAAACCTTCGTAGCATCTGAGGTCAAAGAGGGTTGTGATATGGAAACAGGTAAAGGTGAAGAAATGCTTGGCTTTGTTTCCTTTGCAGCTTGATCTTTTGATTCCTGCTCCTTCTGAGCTGCTTCGGTAGAACCTATGGGTTTTTAACCTATGGGTTTTTCAACTATGGGCTTGTCAGGTCTAGACTTAACTGGTGGATCTACTAGCTCTCTGCCAATTCTAAGGGTGATGGCTTTCACATGTTCGTTACCCTCCCTTTGCCTAATAGGATTGGCTTCAGTGTTACTAGGAAGGGTCCCTTGAGGATGTTGACTAAGAGCATTTGCTATTTGTCCCACCTGAACCTCTAGGTTTTTAATTGAAGCTGCTTGATTTTGTAGGATTGTTGTGAAGATTTCCTCAAGCGAGGGCTTCTTTTCAGCTGCTGATAAGTGCTGGGGTTGTGGTTGTGGTGGTGGTTGATGGAAGTGGGATGGATGGGAATGATTAGGTGGATGATGTGGATACTGAGGTGGTGGGTGGTGAGGAAATTGATGCTGTGGTGGTACCTGAACCGGTGGAGCTTGGAAACCAGGGGGTCCTACTAGTCTAGAATTAGAAGTTTTCCCTTGGTTTTGGCTCCAAGAAAAGTTAGGATGGTTTCTCCTCCCTAGATTATAGGTGTTTGAAAAAGGGTTGTTCTGTTGCTTAGGAGGGGCAACATACTGAACCGATTCTAAGTTAAGTGGACACCTATCTATAGCGTGGGTACCACTACTCAGATCACAAGAGAGAAAAGGACTTTGGACAGAAAACACAGGGTTTGCATTGGTGGAAGGATTATGTTGGGTACTGAGCGACTCTACCTTCTTCGTAAGGTTATCGATTTGAGAGGTCAAGGTAGACAGTGTGTCGAGCACATAAATACTCGTCGACTTCTTTGGCAATTATCTCTTCTAGGACCATTGATAGTTGTTAGCCGCCATCTTGTCTAACAGCTCGTAAGCTTCCTCCTCTGTTTTGCACATCAGGGCTCCACCCGCAGCATCGTCCACGATGGTCCAATTTTGGCTTGTAAGTCCGTTGTAGAAAGTTTGGACTTGTAGCCATAAAGGTAGGCCATGGTGAGGGCACTTCCTAAGAAGCTCCTTATATCGTTCCCATGCTTCGTACAGAGATTCAAAGTCGACCTGGGCAAAGGAAGATATATCACTATGGAGTCTGGCCATTTTAGAGGGAGGGAAAAACTTGGCTAGAAATTGATGGGCTAACTCGTCCCATGTAGAAATGGATCCTGGAGGCAAGGAGGTTAACCAATGTCTCACCCTATCTCTAAGTGAGAAGGGGAATAATCTAAGTCTAAGCGTATCATCAGATAATCCATTGTACTTGAACGTGTTGCACAAGTCCAGGAATTGCCCAAGGTGAGCATATGGGTCATCGTGCTAAAGCCCACTGAACTGTAAAGAGGACTAGATCATCTAAAGGATGGAAAGCCTAATTTCAAAATTGTTAGCAGGGACAGATGGTGGCCTAATGCCAGTATAATATCCTCCAATCGTCAGCACCGTATAATCTCCAACGGTCGTGATTTCCCTATTTTCTGCCATGGTGTTTTGCAACGGAGCTATAAATTTCCTAGAATCCTTTCGAATTTTCCTAAGAGTTCGTTCAATTTCAGGATCTAAAGGAAAACAATCAAAACTCTTGGCTCTACGCAAGCAAATATCACAAAGTCCTTAGAATTTTTTTTCATTTTTTAATTTTAATTTTTCAATTAACTAATCTAGATTAAACTTCTAAATATTTACAACCTAAATATTTACAAGCTAGAATTACACCTAAGCATAATTTCACCGATATTAACTAACGACTAATTAAAACTTCCCCAGCAACTGTGCCAAAAACTTGACATGATCTAAACGTATTGTCCGCAAGTGCATGGGTCGTACAAGTAATAATGGGATTTGAGTCCCGAATTATCGTCCCACAGAGAAGTTGAATTGCCTAGTTAAGTACCGGTTAATCTTATCCTAAGTATATTCTAGCAAATTATGAATTTTAAGGGAGTGATCTACATGGCTAACAATATTGAAAATAATAAAAGCTATAAAATAAAGAAAATAAAACCGAGCTAAAATTACTTACAGAGCTCCGAGCAATCAAAGGCAAGTACCTACAAAAATAATTAAAACAGTTAAAAATTGATTAACGCAATTAAAATAAAGTGCAAATATGAAAATAACAAAACAAGATTAATTAAACTACAATTAAACTAACCTAAAATAAAATATGCATGCAATTTAGCTAAAAAATGCAAATTAAACTAAACTAAAATTTAATGAAAATAAAATCCTAGGAAATTAAGAAAACAACTATAAAACTACATGTCTAAAATATTAACTCTAAACTAATCCTAACTATATCTAATTACTAATTTAACAATAGAATCTAACTAATGCATGTAACAAATTTAATCTAAATTAATTCTAAAGGTAACTTATAAAATACTAAACTAAACTAAAGTCCTAAAACATATAATATAAAATTAACTACTAACTAAAAAATTAAAACTGAAAATTAAATTAACATGCAAGAAATATTAAAGCAAACCCACCCTTTTAATTGATTAAACTACCTAACTAACAACTAATAAAGGAATGGAAATACTAATAATGCATTAAACTATAGCATGACTAAATTGAACTATGGCTAAACATGGCCTTAAGCTTAAATCAGCCTAGTGGTCCCGAGAATGGCACTGTGCATGTCTTCTTCCTTTTCATTTTCATTCTGTCCAGGTATGTCCATCTTATTCTCGGTTCTGTCCTAGTCCGCTATCCTGGCACCTACGTACATCCTACTTCTGCTCCAGGTGTTGTACATGCTGCCAGCAACACTCCTCACCACACGGCAGATTGCACGTCTCAATCTGCCCAGCTTACCAGCTAGCCAAGCGTGTCCAGGTGCTACTCTGCTACTTCCACCAACTTTGCCTCGGTTCCGTGCTCAGCTCCAACTGCTTCAAGTTTTATTTATTAGCAACCAAGCTCCAACACGCCAGCCCTACGTTCCTGCCTTTCCAGACCTGTTGTACACGTCCTCGGCTCGATTCCCTACAACCATCTGTTGTTTCGTGCTGTATCAAAGTTTAGCTCCAGACCACTGTCCAGCTAGCAGGTGCATCTAAGTGCTCTCAGTTTCAGATTTGCTTCAGGTGCTATCATGCTCTCTCCAGCTGCTGGTTCATGCTCTTGCCTTACTGCTGCTCCATCATGCATCAACTGCCTTCCTTGCAATAGAACGAGGTATACCCGTTACTGTCATCAGCTGAGACCAGCATCTGCAGCAACCGAGTCTTCTACATGCAGCATCTACTACACTTTCCTGTTAATAGAATGTAAAATTGAAAAATGAAGATGAACAGTAATGGAAAGATAGAACAGGGGAGAACAGAGGAAAGCTCTCGGTTATGGCTACTTTGTTGCTGTCCAGCTACCCGTTGAACACACCCTCTCGGTTCTGAATGCAAACATCTCCAAGCAAGTAGAAACTAAGAAGAAAATGTTGAAAACTAACACCAAACGCTAAATCATAAATGAACAAAGATTGAAAAACATGAAAACAGTTGACTCTAGGGGTCACAGTTTAGTTGCTAAAGAAAGAACAACTTTTTTCCTATATCATCCACTAGTCATGTTCCTACTATCTGCCGACAACCGTACCGCCTGTAGATGGCAAGAATGAAGCAACCCGAATTGATCAAATGAAATAACACAGTAGAACCACACTAAGCCGAGAGCTCTAAAAAAAAGGTTTATCACACAAAAACATAAGCAATTTTTGCTTGAAAACTGAGAGCTACCACTAGGAATTAGAAGCTATGTAGTGGACTGAAAAACAGGAGTAATCACATAAAACAAAACTGAGAAGATCAAATGATGTTGATTGCCTAGAAATAAAATTCTAAGACTAGAAAACGAAGAACATAAAAATGGAATGAACAGTAAATGTGAAAATGGAGGCTAACGGGAAAACTAAAAAAAAAAAAAGGAAAAATAAATCCTAAGATTAATTCTAACACTATTCTACCCTAACTTACATTCTTTTTTTTCAATTGCCATCCTTTCCTATTTATACACACTTAGGGGTAAAATTGTAATTTTTCCATCCTATATGAGTTGGCATTGTTTGGCCACTTGTCTTCACACCATTGGCTCCTTGAAAAGATATTTCCATGGCATCCGTCTTCTTGTCCAATTGGATGTCCTAGGTGGCATGGCTCTTGTTGTCCGGGTGGTCCAATCTCGATTTTAACCCAATTTCGATCTATTTTCTACCGAAGTTTTCCACATTCATCCAGATTTAATTTATCTGCAAACATGAGAATTTTAATTAAATAAAAGGGATAATTAACAAAATAATTTGGGGATTTAAATAATTAATTAGGAAATTAAGCACAAATAATTCTAAAAAATATAGAATTATCACACGGCTATCAACATGTCAAAATCACAAACTGCACATACGAGCCTATTTAATCGGTGCGACACCAAGTCTGCCCAAAGCTCCAAGCACGGTAACAAATAAGGTGGGCATCTAGTGCGAGCTAAGCTCCAAGAACCATGCCAAAACCAGTATGAAATCCATATGAAAACTAGTGCGAGCTAAGCTCCAGCACTCATGCGTATAAAACACATCAAATCTCATGCGAGTCATACTCTAGCACGCTTTCATTCTCATGAAAACAATGTAGGTGGCTTAATTCTTTGCAAAGTATGGTTAACAAACCAAAACAAGTCATTTCTTTTTACAATTCATTTAAAATGTTAGCTGACCTACCAGTCCTTTGCTAAAAAGCAATAAAGCATGATTTTTCAAAGCAATATGCTTTTATTTTCTTGCACATTTTTCAAGCACCCAACTTTTACCCTTTAATCACCCAACATCATTTCCTAATATCTCATGCATTCTAGAAAAGCATTTAATGCGCCCAAATTGTGCACAGATATCTCTAAGAGTCCACAGAATTCCCTTACCTCAATTTACTTGAGTGCGACTCTCTTTTTCTCTTAGCTTCTTGCGCTTTTAGCTCGCCTTGCTCCGGTGTATCCTCGGAAGATGCGATTCAATCATCCAAACAACTTGAGTTAAAGTTGTTAACTCACATTTGACCTCATTAGTCAATATAACTCATCTTTGCATTTACCAATGCCTAAATCCACATTTTACCCCTTTTAGGTAAATCTCACAATTTATCCACTAACAACATCTTAAAATAATACTACAACACTATTAACCTCAATATATCCCATTCATCATTAATTTTAACACATTTCACTTTCTCACACTAGACCATTTTTAGGTCATGGTGGATTCATTAATTCCAGGTAGTTTCTACCCTTTCTATGCATACCAAACAACTCCAAAATCAATA
This sequence comes from Firmiana major, assembly GCA_033439115.1. NCBI lineage: Eukaryota > Viridiplantae > Streptophyta > Magnoliopsida > Malvales > Malvaceae > Firmiana > Firmiana major. The sequence continues at coordinate 35,386,676 of CM065895.1, read as the reverse complement.
TCTGCACAATGTACTTGAGTTATTTCATTTAGAAACTCACCTAGCTTGATTTCCTCTTTGCTCCAATGGAAATGCACCTTTGATCCTTCAATCCAACAAGTGGGGAAATGCCTCCAAACTATGTTGTTCTTCTCTTTGATGTGAACAACTTTGTCTCTAATAGCTTTCCCTCAAATCTTACTGAAAATGTGTGGATTTAGGAGTGAGAAAGCTAGGTTTTAGGTTAGAAATGGGAAAGATTAGTTTTTGTCTCGAAAATGCAGATCCAACTGCTCCATATTTATAGATTGAACTTGATGAGATCGATCTACCTTGGGTGGAGATCGATCTAGTCCTCTTAAAATCCCTCTTTTCTAAGATATTTTGAAGGCAGGAGATCGATCTGTCGAGGCTTAAGATCAATCTACTTTCAAATAGAAGCTTAAAGAGATCGATCTGGTCTTAGGGGAGATCTATCTGCTTCCAACCCGAGAGTTAAGGAGATCAATCTGTTCTATTAAGGATCGATCTGTATTTTACAGAATGTGTATCGATCTGTCTCCCCTGGAGATCGATCTGTCCTTTTCCATAGCTCAAAATAAGAGCATTCTGACTCTTCCAGATCGATCTCTCATCCTATGGGATCGATCTGGCCTTCATATTTCTAAATTTTTTATAGTTTTTCTGCAACAAACTAATACCAACTTTAATTTGCTGCCATAGTCATTTTCTCATCCAATCATCTTTGAGGCTTGACAATGGCATCTATTCATGCTTTATACCTATTGAAACTTGTGTCAACTCCTTGTGTAACCAAAGTATATGGTATACACCAAGTGAAAGTGTATAACTCATGCACATCTTCCTTCTCTTTTGCCACACTATACATTTTCCATCTTACTCCCATTTCTTCACATGGTTAAGTCCATATCTTAATAGTCATGCATAATACAACTTGTACGTACAATCACAACTCTTATTACATGTGTGTACATTAAACTTATGGACTTACATTACATGTACTTTACATTACAAGTATATCACCATACTTACAAGTTCATTTACATATCTATACCTATATATACATATACGGGGTCTCACATATACTTAGGGTAAGATTAATCGATACTTAATTAGGCAATTCAACTTCTCTGTGGGACGATAATTCGGGACTCAAATCCCATTATTACTTGTACAACTCGTACACTTGCGGATACACATCAAGGTCACTTAGAGTGGGCGTAGTCGCTACCAGGAGGCAATACATCCCAGCCACCGCACAGAGGAAATTACGAATGGAATTTATGAATTTGGTTCAGGGGAACCGTACGATGGATGAATATGACTCAAGATTTATGTCTTTGGGGAGATATGACCTGGATACGATGGGCAGTGAGACTCGAAAGATTTAAAAGTTCGTTAATGGATTGAGATTGGCCATCCAAACTAAGCTAGCCCCATTTGACATTCATACTTATGAGGGGGTTGTACACAATGCTTAGTTATGCGAGCAGGACTTTGAGCGAAATGCCTCCGAGCTGGAAAAGATTAGTGTCAGAAGCGATAAAGACTGGAAGAGATCCAGGATGGATAGAGTGGCTAGGAGAGGAGGCCAGAGATTTTTCAAAAAGAGACCAAAGATTGAAGAGGAACAGGAGAAAGCTATTAGACCTCCCATGTACCCAGCTCTGACTGCACCAAGGGGTATGATTATTGGGGGACCACGACCTACTATTGATCAGTGTAGGAGATGTGGCAGATACCATGGGATTAGACCATGTCAGATGCGCCATGTTTCATGTTATAGGTGTGGGAAGCCCGAACATATTTCAAGATTCTATACTGAGATGGTTGAGACTGCCCCACAGAAGGGCAAGGAGCCAAAGAGAGCTCTAGTTGAGACAATTGCCCTGAAGAGGGGGGCTATGGTTGAAGAAAAAGGGAAGCAGGCAGTGGGTGTGAGCAAAGGAAGAGTACATGTACTAGATCAGGACACTGCAGATGCTTCGACAAATGTGATTAATGGTACCATCCTAATCTTTGATTTAGAAGCATTGGTATTATTTGATCCTGGTGCCACGCATTCCTTCATATCGCCTTCCTTTCTACATAAATTGTTGAAGCATGTGGACCTACATTATTGGATAAAATGTTGATGATTTCCACACCCATGAACGATAGTCAATTAATTGAGCATGTATGTAGAGATTGTAAATTGAAGATAGAAGGAGAGGAAATGACAGCCGATTTAATTTTATTGAATATGAATGATTTTGATGTAATATTGGGAATGGATTGGTTGGCTGCCAATCATGTTGTTATGAATTGTCATGCTAAGACATTGATGTTTTTTGGATTAGACAATCTTATTATAAATTTTGATGAAAAGAAATGAAAGAACACAATCATGATAAATGAAAAGAGTATGATTTTTATTTAATCTACTTGAGAGATGAATTTATTTGTTATGTTAAATATTGATGTGATGACTTGTGACACTAATGGTGGAAAGAATTATGTGAAGGGTTCATTGCATACGTGGTTGACATAGATAGGGCACAATTGGAATTGAGAGACATACCAGTGATTGTAGAATTTCCTGATGTCTTTTCGGATGAATTACCAGGGCTACCACCTGAAAGGGAAATGGAATTTTGTATAGAGTTAGTGTCTGATACTGAGCCGATATCTAAACCACCGTATAGAATGGCTCCGATTGAGTTGGAAAAGCTAAAGAAACAGTTGCAAGAGTTGCTAGAGAAGGGGTTTATTAGACCGAGTGTCTCACCTTGGGGAGCACTGGTTCTGTTTGTAAGGAAGAAGGATGGAAGCCTCCAACTGTGTATAGATTATCGGTTGTTGAATAAGGCCACTATTGAGAACAAGTACCCCCTTCCACGCCTCGATGATTTGTTGGATCAGCTTCGAGGAGCCCAAGTATTTTCTAAGATAGATCTGCGGTTAGGGTATCATCAATTGAGGATACAGAGTGGAGATGTACCTAAGACAGCATTTTGTACCCGTTATGGCCACTACGAGTTTTTAGTAATGCCATTCGGATTGACGAATGCCCTCGCAACATTTATGGTAATGATGAATGATGTATTCAAGCCATACCTAGACAAGTTTGTGATTGTGTTTATTGATGACATATTGGTTTATTCCAAGTCTAGGGAAGATCATGAGGAGCACTTAAGGATAGTTCTGCAAACCCTCCGAGAGAAAGAGTTATATGCCAAACTCAACAAGGGTAACTTTTGGTTGGAACAGATCTCATTTCTGGGGCATGTTATGTCGAAGGATGGAGTATTAGTGGATCCATCCAAGATAGAGACAGTTGTACAGTAGGAACAGCCCAAGATAGTTGCTGAGATCAGAAGTTTTCTAGGATTGAAAGGTTATTATCGGAGATTTGTAGAGGGTTTCTCCAAACTAGCTGCTTCATTGACACGCCTCACGCGAAAATACATTAAGTTTGTATAGGATGAGGCATGTGAGAGAAGTTTTGAGGAGCTTAAGCGTCGATTGACTATTGCTCCGGTTCTCACCATTCTTACTAGCTCAAGAGGTTTCTTGGTGTATACGGATGCATCACACTATGGACTGGGATGTGTGCTAATGCAGGATGGGAAGGTAGCTGCCTATGGATCTAGACAGTTGAAAGATCACGAGAGGAACTACCCAACACATCACTTAGAGTTGGTGACCGTGGTGTTTGCTTTGAAAATATGGCGCCACTATCTCTAGGGAGAGAAATTTTAGGTTTTTACAGATCATAAGAGCCTTAAGTACCAGTTCTCGCAGAAAGATTTAAATATGAGACAGAGAAGATGGCTCGAACTCCTTAAGGATTATGATTGTGAAATCATGTACCACCCGGGTAACGCAAATGTAGTTGACGATGCTTTGAGCAGGAAGAACCTAGGGTTGGTGTCTTATATGATGGTACGGGAACACGAGTTGTTGGAACAATTTGTGAACCTCAGTTTGGATGTAACCCCACTTAGAGCAGAGAGATTGGATATTATGGCTAGTATGAGATTAGAGCCAGAGTTGATTGGCTGTATTCAGTAGGCTCAACGGAGCAATCGACGATGTATCGATTGGTTGAGTCAGATACAGGCAGGTGTGGGTATTCATTTTGAACTGAGTACAGATGGTTTATTGAGGTTCAGAGGCAGGGTATGTGTTCCCGAGGATCTTGAGATCAGGAGACTAATTTTATCAGAGGCTCACTAATCGAAGTACACGATACATCAGAGGAGTACCAAGTTGTATCAGTGTCACGACCCAAATTACCTAAAATCAGAGTAAATTTTTCTCTTTTTTTTTTAAATTTCCTTACCCGTCGTGAACAGTTACACTACTAAACAGTTGGGCTATGATTCGGTGTTAGTCACCTCTCACCTATTTACCATTCCATTTTCATATTTCATTTACATATCAATTTATTTTAAATGAATACATCCCCAATATTACATCCATGTACAGTACTGTGCCTCTATATGTTCAGATACAAAAATTATACAAATGTGTATACCTGATCTTGATAAGAAGCAGCGGATATGACTACTGTCATTCTCTTCTACTGAATATACCCTGTGGGGTGGAAAATGAAAGGGTGAGCATAAACAGCTCAGTAAGGCAATAATGTAAGCAGGAAGATAACTATACTATCTACGTGCTGATAATGTCATGATATAAAATCGTTTGTATTTGGAGCATGAGGTAAGACTAAAATGATGCCACATGTATGTATATATCATATAAGAGAAATCATGAAATCCATATATAAAACAAACATGGAAAAGTCCTCATGTATGTCATCTCATGCTCGTCACATTTAAAACTTATTTGTTTCATCATATACTCAACACTCAAAAACTTATCTATTTCATTTCAAACTCTTCTCGTTAAAACTTATTTGTTTTATCATAAAACAGCTTCATCAAGGTCAAACCCATCTCTCGAGAATACCTTGATTCATTAAATCACGTCTCTTTTAAAAACATAAATTGGGACATTACCCCTTCCTCGGGTTTGTCCTGGTCTATTCAGACCGTATGATATCATGTGAGGCATGTAGGTTACTGTATGAAAAATTGAGGACTATGGCCATACTTTGTCCCTGTGATCCCAGGCTACACGGATCCCGGTGTGCGGGGCATCACAACTGCAACGGGAGGTGGGGTCAAGTCCTACCCGCCAGAATATCAAGTAACATCATAGAGTCATCATGACTGCATAGTACAGCGTACTACGTGTGACATACACAGTACATCTACTCCGTGGACCCATATCATAGTCTGGGGGTGCCTGCCGTAGGTCTTATCCACCCTAATACTATGTCGATAACCAACCCATGTCTCAAAGTATATGTGCAAGCATCTCAACTCTCTGTGACACACAGTCTACAGGAGGCTTCTGCACGACTATATGTATGTTAACTCACGTCTAGTGCGAGCGAAGCTCCAGCACCACGCTATGCATATCATGATATCTAAAATCTCGTGCGAACGAAGCTCCAGCACAGTTTTGTGCACACACAAATTTCTCGTACGAGCAATGCTCCAGTATAGCTTTTCATGAGTAATAAATCAATAAACTTGAGTGCGAGAAAGACTCTAGCACTCTTTTTATTCATGTAAATACGATAGGTGGCTCAATCTTTATAAAACATGTTTTAAAATCATAACCGGTACAAACCGGTACCCTTTCGTAAAATTCACGAATTCAACAGCCAACCGATGTGCATATTTGCTTAAACCAAAGCAATACATTCATATAAAGCATCAAAACATGAAAGTCATGCAATTTATCTGCCTTACTACCCTTTTTGTAAATTTTACTATCAGGGGTAAAATCATCTTTTTCTTTATTCACCTAAGCCCCAATTTTTGTAAAATTATCATTTCGTTTTCTAAATACTTTAAGTAATTATAGACCCTGTAATTCCCCTCAAAATTACGTATAGGTATCTCTATGCACTTACAAAATTCCCTTACCTCGATTCTCGTCGAGCGCGTATCTGAATTCCACTGTCGGAGGCTCGTCCGATCCGATTTGCTGATAATCCAGTCTCTGGGGCTACAGATAATTATTTATCATGTCAATTTACCCCAATAAATATAATTATCCTATTTACTACAGTTGATTTAACTAATTGGGCCAATTTACTCTTACTGAGCCCAATCGCACCTTAATGGGCCTCGACTCATTTTCAGCCCGTTTATACTATTTAAATCCCTTCTTCGGGTTTACTGGGCTCATTTAACTTACCAATAATTATCGGGCTTCGTTCCAAACTCATTGGATAGCCCGTATACCATTTATGGCAATTACATTACAATTCCGAAAAATATTCCTTTCTATACGGAATTAATCCATAATTCCGTAAAATAATCAAAGCTCTATATTAAAGAACTCATATTGCCGAAATTAAAATGTACTTACCCTATACGATGCGGGGTACAAAAGTCAGACCTCAATCGGCTCTCGTTCGGGCTTTATCGAAAAGCTGCATAATTAGGTAAATCCGGGTTATTTTTTATTAAATATAATATTAATTAAATTTTCAAAATTTACCCATAGGTCAATCTCGACCCTCGGTCAACTTACCCGAATATCGAGTCGTCCCCGGTAAATTTTTGTTTCCTTTCCCCTTTTTCCTTTCTTTTATTTCCTTTTTCCTTTCTTTTCTTTTCCTCTTTCCTTCCTTTTCCCTCCTTTTCCTTCCCTTTCCTTTTGGCCAAACGGTGCCGTTTCCTGCCACTTGTCGTCGTCGGCATTTTCGACGGTCTTGTCGGCCAAGATCGGTCTCAAAAGAACCGGCTCCTCCCCCTGAATGCGTCAGTGGCCTCCATTCTAGCCCAGTCGCAGTGGTTCACCGGGAATCGGCCAGTTTCTCCCTCGATCTTCCTTCGCTCCGATCGGCTTCTCCGGTCACCTGACGGCGCGTTTTCGATGCCCACGTGATCGTCGGCCTCTCCTCTTCCTCCTCATGGCTTCGTCGGAGGCTGTCGGTCGCCGGTGTGCTGGGATCGTCGGTGGGGGTCGCGGGTCATTTTTCGGTTTCCTATTTCGGGTTTATCCCGATCCTTTTCTCTCTTTTTTTTATTATAATTATTATTATTATTATTATTATTATTATTATTATTATTTATTTAACTATTACACTATTCATTAAAATAGTCAAAAATATTCAAAATATCTACAAAAATTAATTTTTTATTCCAAATAAATTAATTTAATTTAATTTAATTTATTTATTGTATTTTTAATCATTTTTTCGATATAATTTCTTCGTATTTTTGAGGTATTGTCCCGGATGACTTTTCGGTATTTCTAAAAATTTTGGATCTTGATCAATTTAACCCAAAATTTAATTATTTCTTCGTTATTGATCAAGATTCTCAAATCCATTATTTTTAATTAAATTTTCCTATCAAATTTATTTCGGTATTTTGGTCTTTTGACCGTTTTGCCCTTGCACGTGTTCGGGATAAATTTAACCCGACTTCCCTTCATGAATACTCATTCATTTCGTATTTTAAATCCTTATTTCCAGTCTGAATCCCGTTTCATTTTATTTGGCACCATTTTCAATCCTTTATAAGAAATTACGATATAATTTCTGGTCTTACAATCAGAACCTTCAAAAGGCTTATTTGTGGTCCAGAATGAAAAGAGACATTGTTGAATATGTTGCTAAGTGTCTCCTTTATGAGTAGGTGAAGGTAAAGCATCAGAAGCCTGCAACGTTATTACAGCCTCTACCGATATCAACATGGAAGTGGGAGCATGTCACCATAGATTTTGTGATGGGATTGTTGAGGACCCGCAGAGGTCATGACGTCATATGCTTTATAGTGGATCGGTTGACTAAGTTAGTGTAAGACCCGTATTTTGTATATAAACCTAATGAAATGCATAAGTATATACATGTACATGCTATGTGAAACATAAATGATATAAGTCCATAAGTTGATGTACACACTTGTGATATAAGTTTGTGATGTACACACAAGTTTCATTATGTATGAATGTGAAGAAATGGATTTTTCTTAATGATAAATGTGAATAGAACTCAAAATGAGTAGTGTGGTAAATGGAAGGAAGTTGCATGAGTTACATAAAGATTTATACTTCCATTTGATATATATTCTATACCTTTGGTTATACAATGAATACACACAAGTTTTAATATGCATAAAGGATAAATGGATGTCATTTTCAAGCTTTAAGGATGGTTGAATGAGAAAATGACTATGACAGCAAAATCAAGTATGTTTGGTATGTGTTACTATAGAAAAGTGTAGTAAAATCTTGAAAATATGAATGCCAGATCGATCTCATAAGAGGAAAGATTGATCTGGAAGAGCCAAAGCTGCTTCTGTTCGAGCAATGGAATAGGGCAGATCGATCTCCAATGGAACCAGATTGATCTCCTTAAGCTACTGACTTGCAACAGATCGATCTCATGCAAGAGAAGATCGATCTCCTTAAGATTTTGTGTTGTGCAGATCGATCTCATGCTAGCAGCAGATCGATCTCATTGAGCTTGGAAGGTCAGTTTCAAAGGGAAAAATGCTGAGAAGATCGATCTCATGGGGTAGTAGATCGATCTCCTCAAGGCAATTTCAATAAAACAGGATCTACTGACCTGTATTGCACGGGAAAAACTAAAACCTTTCCATATATTTGACACCAAGTGACCTAAATCCCCCTCTAAACTATAAACACTTTCCATAGAGGTTCGAGGCAAGTTTATTTCATCAAAGTTGTTCATAGAGTGGAGAAGAACAACATAGTTGGAAGCTAGAAGTTGAGGTGATCCATTTAAGGGAGAAAAGGAGTTTTCCCCCAAAGTGTGCTAAGTAGAGAAAAGCTGAGATTGGTAAGATTTCAATATCCCAATCTCATATATGTTAATTTATAGACTTGTGTGAGTAGATTGGTATATAAACTAATGGTTGAAATATCTTAGAAGTGTTAAACTATTCATGACCTAGAAAATGGTTAAATGAGCCAAAATGAAGAGTTATTGAGTAGGCATGGATTTGATGATGATTTAAACATGCCTAGATGTTATTAAGCCTGTGTATATGCTTATAAAATGATTTGATGAAGTTCATGTGCTAGAAACAAAAGTATCTCAAATTGACTATATGTGGTGTTTGATGAAATGCCACAATGGAGTTAAAATCATGAACTTGAGGTATTAAGAGTGTAATACTGATTTAAGATAAATTGATAGACTGGAGGAGTCTAAGGGATTCTTGGAAAAGAGTTATAGACTCGAAATGGACTTGTAAGAGAATAAGGTCCACTAAGGCATAAAAAGGGCAAATGAGAGGTAACTAGCTAAATGCATTGATTTGAGTATCATGCATGTAAAATAAAGTATATGATAGTATACTGATGCGTGTGATGCAGAATTTTAGCTTCAAAAGATAAAGTTGGAGTTGATAAGACCGGATCACAAGCGATTGGAATCAAGGAAAAAGATTTAAGTGTGATTCGAGGTAAGGGACTTAGGTAAGCTATAGAGATAGCTATACGTATGTTTTCTTATCTGCTGTGTGAAATGTATGTGATAAGTACATAGATATCAATATATCTAGAAGAAAACTATGTATGAAAATAAGTCGATAAGCATGTGTTGCATGACTTCTGTGATTGTTGTGAAAAGAGATTTTTCAAATGTTTTGAAAAAGAACAATAATAGACAGGTTCTAGTTTTAACCAATTGTATGAAATGTGTAGACAGAGTGATCGAAGGGGGTTTACCCTCTCACTCATACTTAGTGAAAAGAGTCGTTCTATTTCTTTACTGTGTGGAGTCGTGCTGAGTAAGAGAGGCAAGGGTAGATTGACTAGCCCTGCTCACACGTTTTCAAATGGATTTTGAGAAAGTAAATGAGTGCTTGATGCCTCAAGGATATTGTGTATTCCACTCGAGAGCTCGTATGTGATTTTGAGATAATAGAAATGGGTGATAAGGATCCATGGGAGCACGATGTACCATGAGCGTTAGCCATGGGGTACGATGTGCCTTGACTATCTGTGTGATAACTGTGTGAGATCTATGTGATATCTGTGTGATACTGAAGGGATGGTTGATCCGCCTCCATAAGCATAGGGTTCTCGCACACTTGATCAGTGTAGCCTGGAATCCGACTATGCCCATAAGTCTGTAAAAGTTGCACAAGTCTGTATCTGTGTGTTACAATATAGTCACTACTGTGTGAGGTGACGGACATCCTCCTTTGCTATGTCTCTGAGGATGGGATGACCCATGTTTTACGTCTCAACGTGTAACTGATTTACAAGTATAGAGTCTTTTTATATGTGATCTGTGTGAAGCTATGTGTTTACTGTGAAAAGTGATTTCAAGTGTGAACTGTGTGCAGTTTTAAACTTAGTGGTTTTGTATGATAAACTGTGTGACTATGCTAATAATCATCTGGCGAATTAACGGTTTCGCATTGATGGAAATTTATTTAAAGAACATGTATATTATCTTATAAGGAAATGTGAGTATGTATTTTAGCATGTAGATAGTGTAGTTATCTACCTGCTTGCACATTTTCCTTACTGAGCGCGTAATGCTTACCCCTTTTTTTCCTCCTCCATAGATACTACTCAGTAGTGAGTACTACATTCGTCCCTGCCAAGGTATTCTCTAGTCATCCAGCTGTACAGAGAGGTATACACTATGTGATGATATGAAAGAGAAATTTTGTATCCTGTAAATTAATGGACAGTCTAGTAATGTGTTGTATAAGAAGGGATGTATAGTTAATAGAAACTAATGTAAACATTTTCGCATATGTTATAAAAGTCTAGTTTCTATTTCAATTTGTTTAATTACATTAATTAAACTATAAATGAATAAGGTATGGATTGGATTTGACTCACAGCCCAACTGTAAGTGGTAAGTGTTAAGGCAAAAGGTCGCGAAAGAGGGTCATGACAGAATTAATGGTATTAGAGCAGAGTTGGTCTGATGTGAGTCATATCCATAATTAGGAAATTATACATCCCTAAAGTACTATGCATTATTAGGATACAAATGTGTATACCAAGCTGGAACTTGTGACTGAGATACTTGTTAATGAGTACGCAGGATGTCTGATAGACGACGTGGTCCTAGAGGAGAGAGTTCACGCTTTCATGGGCATAGAGATGAGCCCGAGAGGTGTAGTAGATCTAATTCTCGTAGAGATCCACCTGAGCTTAGTGAGGCCACTGAGGCCAGAATTACGCAGTTACAGTGCAGTGTAGACTCAGTGATGGGAATGTTTACACAGGCTATGGCCATAATGGAGGGTAGACAAGAAAACCCTATTGGTCTGGTTGTTGCACCTGAGAGAGATGAACCAGCACAGCCTGTACCGAGACCTCAGGTTACAGAGGCAGAGATACCTGCACCTCCCCTAATTCAGGATAATCCCCCACCAGTTGTAAGACCCGAAATTAATTAAAATACGAAATGAATTAGTTTTCGTGAAGGAAAGTTTGACTGAATTAATTCTCGAACATGTGCAAGGGTAAAATGGTCAAAAGACCAAAGGTCGGTATAAATTCGATAAGGAAATTTAATTAAAAATATGGATTTGAGAAATCTTGGTCAATAAAGGTGAAATAAATTTATTTTGGGTTAAATTGATCAAGATATTAATTTATGGGAATTAATCGGGATTTTTAGTTCGGAAAAATAATCCCGAAAATAATCGAAAAATATACCGAAAAGTCATTCGAGACAATATCCGAAAAATACGGAGAAATTATACCCGAAAAAGGGTTAAAATAAATTAAATAAAATTAAATAAATGAATTTGGAATAAAATAATAATTTTAAGGGATATTTGGGTATTTTTAAGGTATTTGAATGATTAAAATAATAAAAATAAATAATAAATAAATTAAAGAATTGGAAAAAAAAAAAAACTCTGAAAACGAAATCGCGAAAATGCGAAAGAAAAGGGAAACGGAAGCAGCCGACCGAGGAGCCTCTCGCCGGCGATCGGGGCAACCAGGCGAGACTGAGGAAGGAAGCCCGACGAGGCCCGACCACCACCGGCCTAACGGAGATGCGAACGGCGTCGAACGGTGGAGCAAACGGCGAAAACCAAAATCGACGGGGAGAGGAGAGATTTTTTCGGCGATCGGCGGCGATTTGAGCCACACCAAGGCTCGATTTTCGAAGCCCAGGCGACGGTGAGCCGATTGGTACCGAAAACAGCCACTGAAACTGTCGGTAAACGTCGGAAACGGCGAAAAAAGGGAACGGTACCGACGGCAAAGAGGAGAACAGTCGGACCGGTGACTTTCCGGCGACCTCGTGTGAAATCGAGACCATATTCGAGCTACGGACAACCTTGGGGAGCCACTGGCAGTAGAAGCCAGCGGAGAACCGACCGGCAAGGCAGTGAACCGACGGTGAACCGGCCGAACCGGGGTGAACCGGCGGGTCTGAACCGGTCCGAACCGGACTGAACCGGTTCAGCCAAAAAAGAGAGGAAAAAAAAAGAGAAAAAAGGGAAAAAAAGAGAAAAAATTGGGAAAAATTTCAGTGATGCAATCGAGCTTCGGGTAAGTCAGTAGTGGTTGAAATTGACCCGATTTAAATTTTGGAGTATTTAATTTAATTAATCTTGGGCTGAAAACTTACCCGAAAAAATTATGAAATTATGTAGCTCAACGATTGGCATCCACCGAGAGCTCGAGATAGCCTCGATTTACGGATTAGCATGGAATCTCGGGTAAGTGACCCTTATTTAAAACAATTTACATCGTTATGCGTGATATGAATTTAAATTCCACATAAATTGAATTAAATTATGGAAAGTCAGATAAATTGTCGTAAATAATAAATTGAGTTATTCAAGAGTTAGAACGAGGTCCAATAAATTATTGGTGGGCCCAATGAGCCCAATAGGCCTCGATAAAGTGGAAATTAAGTGGAAAACGGGCTTAAGGCTGATTAAGGCCCATTAAGGTACAATCGGGCCCAATAGGGGTAAACGGGCCCAATGATTTAAATTAAGCCCAGAAAATAGGAAATACAATTAAATTGTATGTTATCTGACCTGAGGAATAATTATACGCAGTTCCGGAGGTTTGATTGGGAGCAAATCGGACTGCGCGACGAGACGACAATGGAAAAGAAAAGGTCAGACTCGACAGGAAAATAAGGTAAGAGAATTCCGCGGACTGCTGAGGTAACTTTATGCAATTTTAAGTTCATTTGCAGTCTTTAAAAATTACCTGAAGGGTCTAGAGGTCAATTAATAATTTTAGTGCCTCGAATGGGCAAATTACCAAAATACCCTTGTTAAGGGTAAAATTTAAAAATTTAGGAAAAGTTGGGAGGAGCAAGAACAAGAGGCTCTTGCTCATTCTGGAGGTGTTTTGATGCATGCATTAGTAGGTTGGCTAACCTTGAAAGAAAATGCACAGCATTGCATACTTTCAACGTGAAATTGTTTTGAAAACTGTTTTGAGGAAACAGAGCCGCCTACGTGTTTTATTGACATGTGACGTGCTAGAGCTCAGCTCGCACGATATTTTCGATTTGTATGATGCACGCATTAGTGCTGGAGCGAGAGCTTGCACTAGAGTTTTACATGCATAGGTGCTGGAGTCCAACTCGCACCAGATTCTTATATATATGTGATTTTCGTGACAGGGTGCTAGAGTCTAACTCGCACCATATTTTTATATGATTTTGAGACAGGGTGTTAGAGCTTCGCTCGCACCATATTTTTATATGATTTTGAGACAGGGTGTTAGAGCTTCGCTCGCACCAGATTTTTATACGGTTTGCATACAGAGTGCTAGAGCTTAGCTCGCACTAGATTTACTTGATTTGATGAGAGTACTGAGCATCGGTCGCACTGCTTTTTATGAGAACATGTGATGAGCGGTGCTTGGAGCATCGGGTAGACTGTGTGTCACCGATTAAATAGGCCCGCACGTGCGTTTTGAGACATGGCATGTTAAAACAACCTGATGAGCCCGAACGAGGGATAAGGGTTAGAGAAACAACCTGATGAGCCCGAACGAGGGATAAGGGTTAGAGAAACAACCTGATGAGCCCGAACGAGGGATAAGGGTTGGAGATCCACCTGATGAGCCCGAATGAGGGATAAGGGTTGGAGGATCAGCTGATGAGCCCGAACGAGGGATAAGGCTGGGGGTCCACGGAGTACAATGTACCGTGCAAGTAGCATGGAGTACGATGTATCGTGTGGTATCTTTGTGATACGTTGGCATCTTTGTGATACGTTGGCATCTTCGGATGCATGGGATCGGATAAGACTGACGGGATGGATTGACCCACCTCCCGGGCCGTTCCCGATCATGGGGAGAACCCGTACACTAAGATCTGTGTAGCTGAGGAACTCCCGAGGACACATATGGCCATAGTCCTGGTTATTACCGTTATACAGATATTGCCTCGTCTCGCATGTCGACGATTTTAATGAGATCAAACTGGGTTTTAAACTAAATTTGCATGATGGTATTTCCATGCCTTTCAAACCCATGTGTGAATGTAAACCGATTTTCATGGTTTTGTGTGAGTCAGGATCACCCGAAGGAGGGGTCGAGTCCTGACTTTATTGTGAAATTTTTAAATGAGAAAGATATGATTTTGAATATAATTGCATGTGAAATTTTTCATGCAAATGTGTTTTTCATAACATCATAATTCATATCATCTGTTTTAAAATGTGTGGAGAAAGGGTGGTTTATACATGGCACTACGTTCATGTAGGTAGTATGGTTACCTACTTGTTCGTAGGATTGCCTTACTGAGCTTGATGTGCTCACCCCTTTCATTTTCTCCCACAGATAATCTCCAGTTGAAGTTGAGGCGACTCAGTACTGCATTCCGGATGTCCGCTGCTGCCCATCATTTAAGGTATATACACTTGTACATATTGTATCTACATAAGCATAGCACAGTAACATGTTTGTAAGTAACTTTAGGGGATGTATAAATAATGTAAACAATTATAAATGACTGGAGAAGAGTTAAGTTATATGGTAGATGTATGGTGGGACTGGCATTGACGCACAGCCCAATTTGTTAGTGGAGTGTGGTCACGATCAGAAGACAGGTAAGAATTTAAGTAAGAAAATAATAAAACGCGAAAAATTAACTCTGATTTCGGGTAGTTTGGGTTGTGACATATAAAGGTGGTATCAGAGCAGCAATTGGTCTGATGTGTGTCAGTGTCAGTAATTAGGAAATTACATCCCTGTGTTACTGTGCTTGGTTAGATACAATAGTGTATATCGAGATGGGTTTTAACTAAGAAATGGTTGAGAATGCAGGAATGCCTAATATGAGTCGCGTTAGATGAGATAGTGCACGAGACAGAGGTCGTAGAGGTAGACCTGAGTCTGCTAAGTCGTGTTGAGTTGATCTGTGAGAATCAGGATGAGATTGAAATAGAGGTTAATGTTGGGCATGCCTCTCAGAGTCCGACAGAGTGATAGGATAGTATTGAGACACGCTTCGCGAGATTGGAGCGGAGTGTGGAGATTATTGTGAGGAGCTAATTGCTCAGATTATGAATGAGATACGAGTTCGCAGCGGAGCATTGGTGGAAACCCGCTCGACCCATCTTAAGTGTTAAACATCCAGAGCTAAGATGAGAAATGTTTATGGATGTATTCCGGTGATAGAGCATCCCGGACAATATTTAAAAGAAATTGATTTATTGATGAGTATGAATTATAAGTATGAAACTTGGTTATATTCTTGGGCAGATATTACCTCGACACTATGAACAGTGACAGTCGAAATGTCTAAAAGTTTATGGAAGGGCTCATATTGTCAATTAGAGTCCAAATTGGCCCCGTGAGATATTACCTATACCGAGGCAGTGCGCAGATTTACAGTTGGGTAAATAAGAACATAAATTGCACGCCTCTGAGATTGGGAAAAGTAGTAAGAGCCAAAATAGAGACAGAAAGAGAATCGAGAAATGACAAAGATGTTAAAATGGGAAAAATGGTAATTGGTAAAAGATTTAATTTGATGAGTCATGGAGTAAGATAATTGGTAAGGTCCCAGTGCATCCAATTTTGGCAGTCTTGGAGGGCATTGTGATTGGAGGACCCCGACCTGCTACGAAGCAGAGTAGCAGTGTGATCACTGTGGAATGTGTGGTGGATACCACGGAAGGAGGGTTTATACCTACACTGTATTGATGAAAATGGCCGTTAAGTGTGATAAGACAGACCATTGATTTTGATTGCACAGAGTTGGGCGAGATCGCCCCACAGAAAAGTAAAGAGACAGAAAAAAACTTCGTTGGTATAGCTGCAACGAAAAGGGAGGCAATAGCGGAAAAGAAAAGAAAAAAAGAAAGTAGGCTGTTGGACGAAGGCGAGGGGATGTCTTGGACCAGGACACTATTGATGTTTCATGGATGTGGTGTAAGATACCACACATGTTATGAATAATGAAGTACATATGTTCATTGATCCTAGTGCCACACATTTATTCATACCGCCTTCATTCGCATATAAGTGAGTAAAAGGCATGAATGCCTACATCATTGGGCACATACTGATAAATGAGTACCCCAATAGAGGAGGATTAATCAACGGAATATGGATATAGAGATTTTAAGTTGAAAACAGGGGTGAAAACATCACTGAAAAGTATACTGTAAGTGTTGACAAGTGAAAAAAAGGAGTGCAACAGTTGAAATTAAAGGAGTAAAGGATTGTACTCACGAAATGAATAATGACAAGAGTTTCGTTATAATTGATACACTAAGGAGATAATCTTTAAGATAAGATAGATCCTAAATACAAGATGTATTGGAAAAAGAGACATGTGTTAGGTAAGGAATACCCTTAATATGCGAAGTAATTAGGATTAAAGCAATTAGTAGCGAATATAAATTGTAACCACATGGACTGGTATATAAAGTAATTGTGGTTAAGTCTGAAGGTTAATAAAGGTATTTCAAAATACCTCCCCGCCTGAAGACTTGACAGCATCTAAAAGTATATATATATAACCTATAACGTGAAATTGATCGTTGTAATAAATACCTTTAGCGTTAGGATACCTTTACTAAGACGATAAGAATATTAAAATTCGACAAATCATAAAAGTTAACATAGTAAAAATTTAATAAGAGCCGTTAAGATAAGAAAAGGAAACGACGCAGGTTAGTACCTGAAAACATAAGCGATTTTGAAGGATCTTATACGCTTATGCGTAAATAAGTCAAGGATTGGACCGATTCGTAATCATCATTATTGATGATATAATGGGTGTAGTTAAAGTCCAGGGTAAATTATCAGCAACAATTGGAAAATTGCTTTTACAAATGGGTTGTTGCGAGTTCACAATATGGTTTACTTGGTTGACACGTTTAACTAAGAAAACGTGATCTTTGAATGAGATGCTAAATAAGATGATAGATGTGACATGAATTTTGAGGTAATGAAGTGTGGACTGACCACCGTGATTAATTTCACCATACCCAACAGCTCAAGAGGTTCTCAGTGAGTATGGATACCTCAAAGTTATGAAAGAGCTGTGTATTGATGTATAATGGGAAGATAGTCAATTTTTGGAGTTAGATAACTCAAGGATCATGAAATAAACTATCTGACCCATGATTTAAAGTTGGCAGCGATAGTATTTGTACTGAGGATAAGGTACTATTATGTACATGGTGAGAAATTGTGGATATGCACTGATCATAAAGCCCCACGTATCTGTTTTCACAGAAAGAGGCGAATATGAGAATACATAGTGGGTTAGAGCTTCTGAGAGGTTTTGATTTGTGAAAATTGTACCACCCAGGAAAGGCTAATGTGATGACTGATGCCTTGAGCAGAAAGAGCCTCGGGATGGTATTACATATGATGGTCAGGGAGCGTGAGCTGCTAGAGCAGTCATGAGCCTCAGTATTGATGTGATCCCTTCTGATGATGACAATGATTGTGTGACAGCTAGCCTGAGACTAGAACCGGATGAGAGTGCCCGGATTTGACAGGCTTAGCATGATGATCGGCATGGTGTCGATAGTATGGGTCAGATTCAGAAGGGTACAGTGACAGAGTTCACAGTGTGTTGATGATTTACAGAGAGGTTCAGAGACAGTATAAGTGCTCCCCAGGACCACAGTTGATGAAATAGTAATATTGTCAGAAGCTCACTCTTCGGGATATACGGTGCATACGGAAGTAAAGAATATATCGAAATCTCAAAAAGGGTATGGGTGGTCAGATGTGAAAAGAGATATTGTAGAGGTTGTGAAAAAGTGCCTAGCATGTCAGCAGAGTAAGGTAGAGTATTAAAAGTCTGCAGAGTTATTGCAGCACCTACCTATATCGACACAGCACGGAAAATGAGAGCAAGTCTCCATGAATGTCGTGATGGGTTACAGAGAACCCAGGTGAATTACGAGGCTATTTGGATGATAGTCGATATAGTAACTAAGTCTACCCACCTTCTGGTTATGAAATCCCCAAATACTCAGAGTGTATATGAGGATTTATGTACAAGGAAGATTGTGGAACATTAAGTAGCTTTCCAGTGAGCATGGTATCATATAGGGATTCCCGCTTCACTTCTTATTTCAGGGAATATATTTTTTGGAAGCTATGGGAACCCGACTGAGTATTAGCACAGCTTTTCATCCTCAGACAGATGGTCAGTCAGGGAGGACTGTGCAGGTTCTGGAGGATCCGATGAAAGCGTGTGCCATTAATTTTATAAGCTCCTGGGATGATCAGTTATTACAAATCGAATTCGCCAATAGTGAAAGTTGGCAGTTGAGTATCGGGATAACAAGATATGAGGCAGTGTATGGCTGTAGGGGTTGTTCCCCAAATTGGATAAGAAAAAGTGGGTGACAGGTAGAATTATTTTTGACTTTGGATGATAAGTCTCTGAGGATGTTTAGTTAAGGATGAGAGATTAAGAACACCTCAGAGCAGATAGACAAGTATTGGAATTCACCCTTGGTGAATTAGTATGGTTGAAATGTTTCTTGTCCTAAGAGAATAAGGATATAGCGAACTTTTGGAAGAAGGTAAACTGAGTTTCGCTGGATTGAATATTTTGAGAGATTGAACAAGTGGGAGATAAGGCCTGTAGGTTGGTGTTATCACCTGAATTAACAGGCACCCACAATGTGTCCCATCTTTTGATGCTTCGAAAATACTATCCAGATCCAGCATAGGTGATAGGATATGAGATCCAACAGTTCAGCTCAGTGCAATATAAGTATATTGAAAAAGTTGATTCGGGCATTAAACAGGAAAGAGAAAGTATTGAGGTTTAAGTTGATCTCCCTAATTAAAGTCCTTTGGTAGTAATACACTCCGGAGAAAGGTCACATGAGAATTAAAGAAGTATGATACGATTGATGTACCCGGAGTAGTCTATGGACTCATATGAATTGGTTCTAATTTGAAGGACCAAATTCCTTAAGTGGGGGAGAGTTGTAAGACCCGAATTTAATTAAAATACGAAATGAATTAGTGTTCGTGAAGGAAAGTTTGACTGAATTAATTCTCGAACATGTGCAAGGGTAAAATGGTCAAAAGACCAAAGGTCGGTATAAATTCGATAAGGAAATTTAATTAAAAATATGGATTTGAGAAATCTTGGTCAATAAAGGTGAAATAAATTTATTTTGGGTTAAATTGATCAAGATATTAATTTATGGGAATTAATCGGGATTTTTAGTTTGGAAAAATAATCCCGAAAATAATCGAAAAATATACCGAAATGTCATTCGGGACAATATCCGAAAAATACGGAGAAATTATACCCGAAAAAGGGTTAAAATAAATTAAATAAAATTAAATAAATGAATTTGGAATAAAATAATAATTTTAAGGGATATTTGGGTATTTTTAAGGTATTTGAATGATTAAAATAATAAAAATAAATAATAAATAAATTAAAGAATTGAAAAAAAAAAAAACTCTGAAAACGAAATCGCGAAAACGCGAAAGAAAAGGGAAACGGAAGCAGCCGACCGAGGAGCCTCTCGCCGGCGATCGGGGCGACCAGGCGAGACTGAGGAAGGAAGCCCGACGAGGCCCGACCACCATCGGCCTAACGGAGATGCGAACAGCGACGAACAGTGGAGCAAATGGCAAAAACCGAAACCGACGGGGAGAGGAGAGATTTTTCCGACGATCGGCGCCGATTTGAGCCCCACCAAGGCTCGATTTTGGAAGCCTAGGCGACGGTGAGCCGATTGGTACCGAAAACAGCCACTGAAACTGTCGGTAAACGTCGAAAACGGCGGAAAAAGGGAACGGTACCGACGGCGAAGAGGATAACAGCCGGACCGATGACTTTCCGGCGACCTCGTGTGAAATCGAGACCATATTCGAGCTGCGGACAACCTTGGGGAGCCACTGGCGGTGGAAGCCAGCGGAGAACCGATAGGCAAGGCGGTGAACCGATGGTGAACCGGCCAAACCAGGGTGAACCGGCGGGTCTGAACCGGACTGAACCGGTTCAGCCAAAAAAGAGAGGAAAAAAAGGAGAAAAAAGGAAAAAGGGAAAAAGAAAAAGAGAAAAAATTGGGAAAAATTTCAGTGATGCAATCGAGCTTCGGGTAAGTCAGTAGTGGTTGAAATTGACCCGATTTAAATTTTGGAGTATTTAATTTAATTAATCTTGGGCTGAAAACTTACCCGAAAAAATTATGAAATTATGTAGCTCGACGAGTGGCATCCACCGAGAGCTCGAGATAGCCTCGATTTGAGGATTAGCATGGAATCTCGGGTAAGTGACCCTTATTTACGACAATTTACATCGTTATGCATGATATGAATTTAAATTCCGCATAAATTGAATTAAATTATGGAAAGTCGGATAAATTCTCGTAAATAATAAATTGAGTTATTCAAGAGTTAGAACGAGGCCCAATAAATTATTGGTGGGCCCAATGAGCCCAATAGGCCTCGGTAAAGTGGAAATTAAGTGGAAAACGGGCTTAAGGCTGATTAAGGCCCATTAAGGTACAATCGGGCCCAATAGGGGTAAACGGGCCCAATGATTTAAATTAAGCCCAGAAAATAGGAAATACAATTAAATTGTATGTTATCTGACCTGAGGAATAATTATACGCAGTTCAGGAGGTTTGATTGGGAGCAAATCAGACTGCGCGACGAGACGACAATGGAAAAGAAAAGGTCAAACTCGACAGGAAAATAAGGTAAGAGAATTCTGCGGACTGCTAGAGGTAACTTTACGCAATTTTAAGTTCATTTGCAGTCTTTAAAAATTACCTGAAGGGTCTAGAGGTCAATTAATAATTTTAGTGCCTCGAATGGGCAAATTACCAAAATACCCTTGTTAAGGGTAAAATTTACAAATTTTGGAAAAGTTGGGAGGAGCAAGAACAAGAGGCTCTTGGACATTCTGGAGGTGTTTTGATGCATGCATTAGTAGGCTGGCTAACCTTGAAAGAAAATGCACAGCATTGCATACTTTCAACGTGAAATTGTTTTGAAAACTGTTTTGAGGAAACAGAGCCGCCTACGTGTTTTATTGACATGTGACGTGCTAGAGCTCAGCTCGCATGATATTTTCGATTTGTATGATGCACGCATTAGTGCTGGAGCGAGAGCTCGCACTAGAGTTTTACATGCATAGGTGCTGGAGTCCAACTCGCACCAGATTCTTATATATATGTGATTTTCGTGACAGGGTGCTAGAGTCTAACTCGCACCATATTTTTATATGATTTTGAGACAGGGTGTTAGAGCTTCGCTCGCACCAGATTTTTATACGGTTTGCATACAGAGTGCTAGAGCTTAGCTCGCACTAGATTTACTTGATTTGATGAGAGTGCTGAGCATCGCTCGCACTGATTTTTATGAGAACATGTGATGAACCATGCTTGGAGCATCGGGTAGACTGTGTGTCACCGATTAAATAGGCCCGCACGTGCGTTTTGAGACATGGTATGTTAAAACAACCTGATGAGCCCGAATGAGGGATAAGGGTTAGAGAAACAACCTGATGAGCCCGAACGAGGGATAAGGGTTGGAGATCCACCTGATGAGCCCGAACGAGGGATAAGGGTTGGAGGATCAGCTGATGAGCCCGAACGAGGGATAAGGCTGGGGGTCCACGGAGTACGATGTACCGTGCAAGTAGCATGGAGTACGATGTACCGTGTGGTATCTTTGTGATACGTTGGTATCTTTGTGATACGTTGGCATCTTCGGATGCATGGGATCGGATAAGACTGACGGGATGGATTGACCCACCTCCCAGGCGGTTCCCGATCATGGGGAGAACCTGCACACTAGGATCCGTGTAGCTGAGGAACTCCCGAGGACACATATGGCCATAGTCCTGGTTATTGCCGTTATACAGATATTGCCTCGTCTCGCATGTCAACGATTTTGATGAGATCAAACTGGGTTTTAAACTAAATTTGCATGATGGTATTTCCATGCCTTTCAAACCCATGTGTGAATGTAAACCGATTTTCGTGGTTTTGTGTGAGTCAGGATCACCCGAAGGAGGGGTCGAGTCCTGACTTTATTGTGAAATTTTTAAATGAGAAAGATATGATTTTGAATATAATTGCATGTGGAATTTTTCGTGCAAATGTGTTTTTCATAACATCATAATTCATATCATCTGTTTTAAAATGTGTGGAGAAAGGGTGGTTTATGCATGGCACTACGTTCATGTAGGTAGTATGGTTACCTACTTGTTCGTAGGATTGCCTTACTGAGCTTGATGTGCTCACCCCTTTCATTTTCTCCCACAGATAATCTCCAGTTGAAGTTGAGGTGACTCAGTACTGCATTTCGGATGTCCGCTGCTGCCCATCATTTAAGGTATATACACTTGTACATATTGTATCTACATAAGCATAGCACAGTAACATGTTTGTAAGTAACTTTAGGGGATGTATAAATAATGTAAACAATTATAAATGACTGGAGAAGAGTTAAGTTATATGGTAAATGTATGGTGGGACTGGCATTAACGCACAGCCCAATTTGTTAGTGGAGTGTGGTCACGATCAGAAGACAGGTAAGAATTTAAGTAAGAAAATTATAAAACGCGAAAAATTAACTCTGATTTCGGGTAGTTTGGGTCGTGACACCAGTTGATGATCCAGTAGTTCCACAACAGGTTGGTGGAAAAGGAGTTTATAACTGTGATCTGGGTAGACTGAGGGAATTTCAAAAGTTCGGACCACCTTCTTTTAGTAGGGTGAAGAACCAGTGTTGGCCGAGCTTTGGATACGTGGTATGGAGAAGCTCTACCGATTTTTCCATTGCTCTGACACCGAGAAGGTCACCTTTGCAACTTTTGTACTAGAGGGAGAAGCCGAGCATTGGTGGATAGCCACACAGCCGATGTTGAGTGCAAAGCACCTGGTTGTGACATGGGATATATTCCTAGACGCCTTTAGAAGGCAATATGTTCCCGTCATTGCACAGAGGAAGATGCAGATGGAATATTTTACGTTGACTCAGGGGAACCGTACAGTGGATGAGTACGAGTTTGGATTTACATCCCTAGGCAGGTATGACACAGTTACGATGAACTATCAGGATAGAAAGGTCTAAAAGTTTATTGAGGGATTGAGACCTTCAATAAGAGCTCGACTAGCTCCGTTTGACATTACCACCTATGATGAGGCAGTACGCAGAGCTCAACTATGTGAGCAAGATTATGAGTTGCATGCCTCAGAGTTGAGTAAGAGTGGTAAGGGCAAAGATAGAGATCGGTTGATGATAAAGGATGTCAAAAAGGCCGAAGGTTATTCAGTAAGGGGCCTAAGATTGAGGAGATGCAAGAGGGGTTTGTGAAACCTCCAGTGCATCTAACTTATTCTCCAGCATCGAGGACCCCGAGCATAGTTATTAGTGGACCCAGACCTACCACTGAGCAATGTTGGATGTGTGGTAGATATCATGGGGGTAGACTATGCCCTATGATGAGAGTATACTATAGCTGCCGTAAAGTCGGGCACATAGCTTGTGAATGCCTAGAGTTGGTAGATACAGCACCACAGAAGGGCAAAGAACCAGAAAAGGCTAAGATTGCGACACTTATACCTAAGAGGAAAGCCACAGCTGAAGAGAAAGGGAAACAAGCTGTTGGCCGTGGGTGAGTGTTTGCTTTGGACCAGGCTTCTGCTGAGACTTCCAAGGATGTGATAAAAGGTAACATCCTAGTCTTTAATTTTAAAACATTAGCATTGATTGACCCTAGTGCCACGCATTCATTCATATCGCCTACTTTTGCATGTAAATTTGAACATGTACTACCTGTACCTTTAGGTAGGGTAATGCTTATAAGTACTCCATTAGAGAGAATGTAATGACCGAGTATGTCTATAACGGTTGTAAGTTGAAAGTAGGGGAGAAGGAGATGTTAGCCAATCTTATTCTATTAAACATGAGAGATTTTGATGTAATATTAGGAATGGATTGGTTAGCTGGAAACCAGGCTATTTCAGACTGTTATGCTAAGACAATGATGTTTCCTACCCCTAAAAAGCACATTGTAAGCTTTACAAAGAAATGAAAGAAATAGTAAATTATGTCCAATGATGGATGTTTTACTAATCAAATGTGATTGTAATGTGTTGAAGGTTTTATAACATATGTTGTTTATTTGGATAAGGTGTCTCCAGATATGGTTGACATCCCTGTGGTGAGAGAATTCCTCGATGTCTTTCTGAAAGAATTACCAGGATTGCTACCAGATAGAGAGATGGAATTCTGTATTGACTTGGTGCCTGAAACTGAACCGATATCCAAACCACTGTATCGAATGGCTCTAGTGGAATTAGAGGAGCTAAAGAAATAGTTGCAAGAGCTGTTTGACAAGGGGTTTATCAAACCGAGAGTATCACCTTGGGGAGCACCGGTTCTGTTTGTAAAGAAGAAAGATGGAAGTCTCCAACTGTGTATAGACTACCGGTTGTTGAACAACGCTACCATCAAGAACAATTATCCCTTTCCAAGGATTGATGATCTCTTAGATCAGTTGCAGGGAGCACAGATCTTTTCATAAATTGATCTGAGGTATGGGTATCATCAGTTGAGGATTCAGAGAGGAGATGTACCCAAGACAGCGTTCAGGACCCGTTATGGACATTATGAGTTTCTAGTTATGCCATTTGGGTTGACAAATGCTCCTGCAGCGTTTATGGCTTTAATGAACGATGTGTTTAAGCGATACCTAGACAGATTCGTGATTGTCTTTATAGGCGACATACTGGTGTACTCGAAGTCTAGGGAAGAGCATGTACAGCATTTGAGAACAGTGTTACAGACCCTCTGAGATCAGGAGTTGTATGCTAAACTGAACAAGTGTGATTTCTGGCTGTGTGAGATATCGTTTTTGGGTCATGTAGTCTCGAAAGACAGTGTATCAGTAGATCTATCTAAGATAGAGGCTGTGATACAGTGGGATAGACCCAACATTGTAGCAGTTATTACCGACGATTTGTCGAAGGATTCTCTAAGCTGGCTGTTCCGTTAACACGTCTCACTCGAAAAGATGTGGCATTTGAGTGGGATGATAAATGTGAGAAAAGTTTCTGCGAACTAAAGAATAGACTGACCACCGCACCTATTCTCACCATACCCACCAGTTCAGGAGGCTACTCAATGTACATGGATGCCTCAGGACAGGGACTAGGTTGTGTGTTGATACAGGACGGGAAGGTAGTAGCCTATGGATCCAGACAGCTTAAGGACCATGAGAGGAACTACCCGACCCATGACTTAGAGTTGGCAGCCGTTGTATTTGTATTGAAAATATGGCGCCACTACTTATACGGTGAGAAATTTTAGGTGTATACTGATCATAAGAGCCTCAAATATCTGTTTTCACATAAAGAATTAAATATGAGGCAGAGACAATGGATAGAGCTTCTGAAAGATTATGATTGTGAAATATTGTACCATCTAGGAAAGGCTATTGTTGTGGCTAATGCCCTGAGTAGAAAGAGCCTTGGAATGGTATCGCACATGATGGTCAGGGAATATGAGCTGCTCGAGCAATTTGCTCACCTCGGTTGGATATAGACCTTCTTCATGTTGACAACGACTATGTGATAGCTAGCCTGCGAGTGGAACCAGATTTGATTGATCGATATGCCAGGCTCAGCATGCCAATCTACTGTGTGAGAATCGTGTGAGACAGATTCGAAGGGATGATGTGGCCTATTTCTTTGTGAGTAATGATGGCCTACTGAGGTTTAGAGGTAAGATTTGTGTTCCCGATGACCCAGAATTAAAAAGATTGATATTGATAGAAGCTCATTCATCGAGATACACATTGCATCCGACAGGTAATAAATGTACCAAATCCTTTGAAAAGTGTATTGGTGGTCAGGAATGAAAAGAGATATCACAGAGTTTGTGGCAAGATGTCTAGTATTTCAGCAAGTAAAGGTAGAGTATCAAAAACCTGTAGGCAGCCTCTACCAGTACCAACATGGAAATGGGAATATGTTACCATGGATTTCATCATGAGATTGCCAAGAACTAAGAGGAACCATGATGCTATCTGGGTAGTGGTTGACAGACTGACGAAATCAACTCACTTTCTAGCAATGAAATCTACAGATGCCTTGAGTAGTTTGGCAGAGTTGCAAGTACGGGAGATAGTAAGGCTACATGGTGTTCCAGTGAGCATTGTATTGGATAGGGATTCCCATTTTACTTTTCTTTTGGGAACAATTCCAAGAAGCTATGAGAACCTGATTGAGTTTCAATACTGCTTTCCATCCTCAAACCGATGGTCAATCAGAGAGAACCATCCAGAAGTTAGAGGATATGTTGAGAGCAAGTGTTATGGATTTTAAAGGCTCCTGGGATGATCACCTACCGTTAGCCGAATTTGCATACAACAATAGTTATCACTCAAGAATCAGGATGGTACTATATGAGGCCTTGTATGGTAGAAGGTGTCATTCCCCAATTGGTTGGGAAGAAGTGGGTAAGAGGAAAATGTTTGCTCCTGACTTAGTACAGTAAGCCTCTGAGGTTGTTCAGTTGCTATGTGAGAGATTGAGAACAGCTCAGAGCAGGTAAAAAAGCTACGCTGACATAAAACGCAGGCCACTAAAGTTCACGGTGGGTGACTCGATATTCTTGAAAGTGTTTCCCTCAAAAGGGATTATGAGGTTCGGTAAGAAGGGTAAGTTGAGCCCTCGGTATATCGGACCATTTGAGGTACTAGAGCGTGTGGGAGATAAAGCTTATAGAGTTGCATTGCCATCGAAATTGGCAAGCATTCATAATGTTTTCCACGTATTGATACTTCAGAAGTACCATCCAGTTCCAAGTCATGTGATTCAATATGAGCCATTGGAGCTCAAAGATGATTTGACCTATATCGAGAGACCAATCTGGATACTGGATAGGAAAGAGAAAGTGTTACGAAACAAGACGATTCCATTTGTTAAAGTTCTCTGGCAACACCATAATTCGGAAGAAACAACTTGGGAGTCAGAGAACTTGATATGGGAAAAGTACCCCCAACTTTTTGAAGATTAACTTGGTTCTAATTTGGAGGACCAAATTCTTTTAAGGAGGGGAGGAATGTAAGACCTGTATTTTGTATATAAACCTTATGAAATGCATAAGTATATACATGCACATCCTATGTGAAACATAAATGATATAAGTCCATAAGTTGATGTACACACGTGTGATATAAGTTTGTGATGTACACACAAGTTTCATTATGTATGAATGTGAAGAAATTGACTTTTCTCAATGATTAATGTGAATAGAACTCAAAATGAGTCGTATGGTAAAATGGAAGGAAGTGCATGAGTTGCATAAAGCTTTATACTTCCGTTTGATATATATTCTATACCTTTGGTTATACAATGAATACACATAAGTTTAATATGCATAAAGGATAAATGGATGTCATTTTCAAGCCTTAAAGATGGTTGAATGAGAAAATGACTATGGCAGCAAAATCAAGTATGTTTGGTGTGTGTTACTGCAGAAAAGTGCAGTAAAATCTAGAAAATATGAATGCCAGATCGATCTCATAGGAGGAAAGATTGATCTGGAAGAGCCAAAACTGCTTCTGTTCGAGCAATGGAACAGGGCAGATCGATCTCCAATGGAACTAGATCGATCTCCTTAAGCTACTGACTTGCAACAGATCGATCTCATGCAAGAGAAGATCGATCTCCTTAAGGTTATGTGTTGTGCAGATCGATCTCATTGAGCCTATAAGGTTGGTTTCAAGAGGAAAAATGCTGAGCAGATCGATCTCTTGTGGTAGTAGATCGATCTCCTCAAGGCAATTTCTACAAAATAGGATCTGCTGACCTGCATTGCATGAGAAAAACCAAAACCTTGCCATATTTTGACACCAAGTGACCTAAATCCCCCTCTAAACTATAAACACTCTCCATAAAGGTTCGAAGCAAGTTTGTTTCATCAAAGTTGTTCATAGAGTGGAGAAGAACAACATAGTTTGTCAGGACCCTTTCTCAATCCATGACTTTATCCAAAAATCACTATAAATTTTTCGCATTTTTAACTTACCTTTCCTCTCTTCAATGGTTGGGCTGTGATTCGATGTCAGAGTCCTCACTTACCACATCATCCATTTCATACATACATGTCAATATATTATTATTGACTGTAACTGCTTTTATTATACATGTAAGATTATATAAAATCTAATACAAATACATTCCCCAAAATATATAACGTATACATCACTGTGTTGTTTCTATATTTAGATACACAACTGTACATAATATGTATACCTGGCGATCGATAGGAACTAGCAGTGGACTCTGGGACACTATCCCTCGATAGCTCTCGCTCTACTGACGCTCTGTAGAGAGATGTAAAGAAAGGGGGTGAGCATATAACGCGCTCAGTAAGGAAATCAGGCAAGCAAGAAGATATCAACACTATCTACTCAAAATAATGCTATGCCTTGAAAACATTATTTCCTTTACTCACTTTAAAAAGCATGTCTTGAAATATAATATATATACTTGTACAGAATAAATCCCATGTACAAAAAATCATGCTTTCTTTCTCAAATGTAGGAATGTAGTGCAAAACAATGCATCGTATATAAATCATGCCTTTATGTAAATCATGCCATGTATATTTAAATCACAATAAATATGGCATCAAATGATTCACAACACAAAATCAGAGTCCGATCCATCCCTCAGGTCTGTCCGCAGTTTAAATCAGTCAATCAATGTGATATATCATGTAAGACTCTGTGGTTAAATGCAAATAGTATCCTGGACTATGATCATATCCGAAATGTGATCCCAAGCTACACGGAATCCTAGTGTGCGGGGTATCATTTACTGCAACGGGAGGGGGGTCAGTCCATCACAATCGCCAGCTATATCCTCCTCAACTCCACAACAACACACGGTACAGCGTACACCTCGCGTCACTCAGACACGGTACAAAGTACACCCGTGAACCCGTCCTCACGGTCAGAGTGCCTACCATAGGTCTTAGCTCTCGCACCCGTAGAATTTCAACATCACAGTCAGGGTGCCTAACATAGGTCTTAGCCCTCGCGTCTGTGGAAATATCATACCACATTCACAAATACCCTCATGCTGGCCATCCTCTCAAAATGTGACACTCAGTCACACAAGAATGCGGCATAAATAGGTACCATGTATATAATATCAAATACAGTGTGCGCCCTCGAGTGCAACACACAGTCGACACTACGCTCGAACACTGTTTCACATCACAAACTCAACTCTAGTGCGAGCAACCTCCAGCAACTAGGTCAATGCATAGTTCATGTATTAAATCAAGTACAAGCAATAGCTCCCAGTACCATGCTATGCACAATATCAAATCAAGTACGAGCAATAGCTCCAGTACTATGTCATGTATAAACCATGAAGAATCGAGTACGAGCAACGCTCCGGCACTCTGTCATGCATCTCATGTAAAACTCGAGTACGAGCTAATCGCTCCAGCACTCTGTCATGCATATATCATATAAAATTGAGTACGAGTAAAACTCCAGCACTCTATCATGCATGTCATGGAAATCTAGTGCGTATAAAAATCCAACACTAATGTTATGTGGAAAACATATGAAATCCAGTGCGAGCTATGCTCTAGCAGGATTCATTCTCACATAATATGATAGATGGCTCTTTAAAAGGGATTGTTTATAAAACATCAAAAATCAGCACTATAAAGTGTGCTTAAGTCACATCAACCTTAAAATCATTAGCGCATCTATTTATTTTCATGCTAAACAGCAGTTAAACACTCACAATAATAGTTTCCATGCTTTTCGCAACTTTTCACAAAAGTTGACTTTTTGACTAACTAGGGGTAAAATCGTAATTTGCCACTATCGGTTTGTAATAATTATTATTAACTTTCTCTGACCCTCAGAGTTTTTAAGTGAATGTAAAAGCAGACGAAAATACGTGCAGGTATCTCTAACTACTCGCAAAAGTCCCTTACCTCGGATCACGTCACGTGACCTCACTTCCTCGGTGCTGTTAAATCCCGCAATCCGATCAGCTCTCAATGTAAACTCCGGAGCTGTAAATAACCATTCTTCAGGTTAATTATAATTTTCCAACTGTATTACACATTAATACAATCTATTTTCCCTTAATGGGCCTTAATAATCCTTGATGGGCCTTAATCCGTATTAAACCCGTTTTCCACTTATTATTTCCCTTCATCAGGGTCTATCGACTCATTGGGCCTATCAATACCCATTGGGCTTTATTCCAAGCTCTTTGGATAGCCCGTATATCATTTACGACAGTTAATTCAAAATTCCAATTATAATTCACTAAATCCGAAATTTAATCCGAAATGCGTAAATTAAATCTTAAATACGCATAAATCACATAATTTGACGTAAATGAGCTTTACTTACCCGAGATTGTGCGATGGTACGCAAATCGAAGTTCGATCGGGCTTCCGTTCGAAATTTATCATCGAACTGCACAATTTATTATATTTAACTTCGGGTTAATTTTCGATTAAATATAATTTAAATAAATTCATCGAAAATCAAATCGGTCACTTTTGACCTCGTATCGACTTACCCGAAGTCCGGTGAAATCCCAAAAATTTCCCTTTTCCTTTTTCTTTCTTTTTCCTCTTTTTCCCTTTTTCTCCTTGGCTGAACCGATCCGGTCCAGTTCAACGCAGAACCTTCTCCCCTGAACCGCCGACCAGTTCAGGCATCCTTTGGCCGTGCCGGCGTATTCCGTCCGGTTCCCGACGCATCACCATCGCCGTTCGGCGCGCCTAAGCCTGGGCAACACTCGGCTGGGCTCGATCGGGACCAAGCACCGCATGTGGCCGCCGAATCTCTTCTTTTCCTCCACGGCTTCTCCTCTTCGATTCACCGGCGTCCGGCGTCGGTGGATGGCGTGACCGGTGTCGATGGGTGCGCACGGACATGCTCTTCCTTTTCCGACCCCTTTCCTGGCCGTGGGGTGGCCGGTGCTCGCCGTTCGATGGCCTTCTTCTTCCGTCGGTTTCACGGTTTCCCCTCTTTTCTCTCTCCCTGATTTTTAACTTTCAGATTTCCTTTTTTTTCTTTTATTTATAATATATTTTTATTATTATTTTATTATAAAATAATAATAAAAATCCCAAAAATATCCCATAAATATCCCAAAAATATCTCAAAAAATCATATTAAATTCATTTAATCCGTAAATGAATTTTTCAGTCCGATTTTACCTTTTCGGTATATTTTTCCACTATTTTTGGACTCTTTTTTCGAGGCAAAAATTTTGATAAATTCTAATAAATTTATATCTTGATCAATTAGACTCGAAATTCAATATTTTCCTCGATTTTGATCAAGATTCCTTAATTTCATATTTTTAATGAAATTGTCTTATCGAAATTATACCGAATTTCAGTCATTTGACCGTTTTACCCCTGCACTCGTTCGGGAATTAACTTAACCCTTATCTCACTGTTATGTAGCTTACATGCATTTTTAAATTTCTCAAATTGTCGATTGCATGTTAGTAAATACCCTTCTTATGATTCAACTATAATTACATAGTGTTCATACACATAGGAATCATAAGGTACAAGCTACCTAAAATCTGGGTCTGACAATCCTCTCCCACTCAGAAAATTTGGTCCTCCAAATTAGAACCAAGTCAGTCCTCAAATAGGTGAGGGTACTTCTCTCACATCAGACTCTCTAGCTCCCAAGTAGTTTCCTCTGAAGTATGATGCTGCCATAGAATCTTCACTAACCCGATGGTCTTCGATCTCAATACCTTCTCCTTCCTATCCAATATTCGAATTCGGTCTCTCAACATATGACAAGTCCTCTCGGAGCTCTAAAGGCTCGTAACTAATCACATGTGCCGGATCCGGGTGATACTTCCGAAGCATCGATATGTGGAAGACGTTATGGACACCTGATAAGTCCGGTGGCAATGCCAACCTATACGCCTTATCTCCCACTCGATCAAGTATCTCAAAGGGTCCAATATAGCGAGGATTTAGTTTCCCTCTCTTCCCAAATCTTGCTATGCCCTTGGAAGGAGAAACTCTAAAAAACACGGATTCACCAACTGCAAACTCTAGTGGCCTACGTCTCCTGTCAGCGTAACTCTTCTGTCTGCTCTGAGCTGTCCTCAGTCTCTCTACAATCAAGCGGACGTCCTCAGATGCTTGCGTAATCATGTCAAGAGCGAAAATCTTACGGTCACCCACTTCTTCCTATCCAATAGGGGAACGACATCTACGGCCATATAAAGCCTCATACGGTGCCATCCCGATACTCGAATGATAACTGTTGTTGAAGGCGAACTCGGCTAGTGGCAGGTGGTCATCCCAGGAGCCTCGATTGTCTAGCACACATGCTCTCAACATGTCCTCCAGAGTCTGTATGGTCCTCTCTGACTGACCATCTGTCTGAGGATGGAAAGCGGTGCTCAAACTCAACTGGGTTCTCATGGCTTCCTGAAAATGTCCCCAAAAGTGGGATGTGAAGCGGGAATCCCTATCAGAGACTATGCTCACTGGTACACCATGTAACCTCACTACCTCACGTACGTACAGTTTTGCTAACGAACTCAGAGTATCGGTAGCTCTCATAGCTAGGAAGTGGGCTGACTTCGTCAGTCTATCAACGATCACCCATATAGCATCGTGATTCCTGCGGGTTCTCGGTAAACCCATCACGAAATCCATGGTGATATGCTCCCATTTCCATGCTGGTATAGGTAGAGGCTGCAATAACCCTGCAGGTCTCTGATGCTCTACCTTCACCTGCTGACATATGAGACACTTTGCCACGAAGTCTGCTACATCTCTCTTCATACTCGACCACCAGTATACCTTTCGGAGGTTCTGATACATCTTGTTACTCCCCGGATGTAACGTATACCTCGACGAATGAGCTTCCGCCAATATCAATCTCTTGAGTCCTGGATCCTCGGGAACACACAATCTGCCTCTGAACCTCAGTGTCCATCAGAACTCAACTCAAAATTAGTCACGGTGCCCTTCTGCATCTGACTACTCACATCCATACAAAATGGATCAGTCTGCTGAGCCACTCTGATCCTGTCCAACAGATCCGGCTCCAAGCGTAGACTAGCTATCACATAGCCTGTATCCATGTCAAAAGGCACGACTCCCAAACTGAGGCTAGCAAACTGCTCTAGCAAATCATGTTCCCTAACCATTATGTACGATACCATCCCCAGGCTCTTCCTACTCAAGGCATCGGCTACAACGTTAGCCTTACCCGGATGATAAAGTATGTCGTAATCGTAGTCCTTCAGAAGCTCTAGCCATCTTCTCTATCTCATGTTCAGCTCTTTCTGTGAGAACAGATACTTGAGGCTCTTGTGGTCGGTAAATATCTGAAACTTCTCGCCATATAAGTAGTGCCGCCATACCTTCAACACAAACACTACTGCAGCTAGCTCCAAATCATGGGTCGGATAGTTCTTCTCATGATCCTTCAACTGTCTGGATCCATAAGCAACTACCTTCCCATCCTGCATCAATATGCAGCCCAGTCCCTGATGCGAAGCATCGGTATACACTGCAAATCCTCCTAAGCTGGTAGGGATAGTGAGAATCGGAGCGGTGGTTAATCGACGCTTCAACTCCTCAAAACTCTTTTCACAATCCTCGTTCCATATGAACGGTGCACTCTTTCGAGTAAGACATGTCAACGGAGTAGCCAACTTCGAAAATCCCTCAACGAATCTTCGATAGTATCCAGCTAAACCCAGGAAACTCCTGATCTCGATGACTGTCTTCGGTTGTTCCCACTGAACTACAGCCTCTATCTTAGATGGATCAACTGATACACTATCTCTCGATACAACATGTCCTAAAAACGAGATATGTGACAACCAAAAGTCACACTTACTGAGCTTAGCATATAACTCATGCTCCCGTAGCGTATGCAACACGATCCTGAGGTGCTCCTCATGCTCCTCCTTGGATCTCGAATACACCAATATGTCATCGATGAAGACGATAACAAACTGGTCCAAATATGGCTTGAACACATCATTCATCAAAGCCATGAAAGCAGCTGGAGCATTCGTCAATCCGAATGGCATGACCAAGAACTCATAATGGCCATATCGGGTACGAAATGCTGTCTTGGGTACATCTCCACCCTGAACCTTCAGCTGATGATACCCAGACCTCAGGTCAATCTTAGAAAAGACCTGTGCTCCCTGAAGCTGATCTAACAAGTCGTCAATGCGTGGAAGGGGGTATCTATTCTTGATGGTGGCCTTATTCAACAATCGGTAGTCTACACAATCGGAGGCTCCCATCCTTCTTCCTCACAAATAGAACCGGTGCTCCCCAAGGTGAAACACTCGGTCGAACAAAACCCCTATCCAACAGCTCCTGTAACTGTCTCTTGAGCTCCTCCAGCTCAACTAAGGCCATGCGACATGGTGGTCTCGAAATAGGCTCCGTACCAGGTACCAAATCTATGCAGAACTCCATCTCTCTGTTTGGTGGTAACCCTGGTAATTCATCAGGGAAAACATCTGGGTACTCACTGACCACAGTAATATCTGACAACTCCGGATGTGCCTTATCCATATCTACCACGTACGCAATGAAACCTTGATATGTTGAAGGTTTTCTAAATCAGTAACCATGTAATAATCATAACTACTCCTTTCATTTATTCTTATTAAACTTTACAACATATCTAGTAGGGTGAGGAAACATAACTGTCTTAGCATAACAATCTAAAATAGCATGGTTTGCAGATAGCCAATCCATTCCTAATATTATATCAATGTCACTCATACTTAGTAATATTAGATTGGCTGTCATCTCCTTATTCCCTGCTCTCAACTAGCTTCCCCTTTTCTTCTGCCGTCGCTCTACCTCTCTGAGCAGACGTACCCACTGGAGTTCTATCAGGCTCCCTGCCCCTTAGTGGTGCAAATGCCTCCTGGCACTCTCTAGCCATGTGCCCTTGTTTCCCACATCGGAAACACAAAATAGGAGTCAGCGGACATGGTCTATTTCCATGTTGTTTACCGCACCTTCTACACTGATCAACAGCAGGTCTCTGTCCTCCTATGACAATGCCCTTTACTGGGGCTGCAGTCGGATAAGCAGGAGGTCTAGCATATCTTTCTCGTGCCTCCTCTACCCGTGATCTCTTACCGTAGAGTCTCCTCCCTCCTCGATAACTAAAATCTCTAGTCGGCCTCTTCTGTATTTCTCGGCTACGGCTAAACTTCCCAAACTCGAAAGCATTTCTCTCGTAATCCTGCTCACATAATTACGCCCTGTGCACTGCTTCCTCATAAGTCACTATGTCTAATGGGACCAACTTGGACCGTAGCACCGGCCTCAACCCGTCAATAAACCTGTGGACCTTCCTGGTCTCTCTGTACATGGTCTCCGGGTCATATCTTCCTAGGGATAGGAATCGAGTCTCATACTCGTCCACAGATAAACTCCCCTGGTGTAGTCCCAAAAACTCTGCCTGAAGTTTTCGCTGTGCGGTGTCGGGAACAAACTGCCTCCTAAAGGCCTCCCGAAATATATCCCAACTGATATTTGTGTGTCGGGATCTCAATATAGGTCGGGTGGACTTCCACCAATGCTCAGCAGCTCCTTTCAGTAGGAACGCAGCAAACGCGACCATCTCCGAGGTCGTACACTTGAAGAATCCATAAAGCTTCTCCAGTTCTGCTAACCACTCCTCAGCAGCCACTGGGTCCTTGACCCCACTAAAGGATGGAGGTCTAAACTTCTGAAATTCTCGCAACCGATGCAGATCACATCCATATCATAATCCACTACCACCCGAAACTGGTGGGGGTGTAGCAGTATACAGTCCTCTGTGCATCAGCTATCTGCGTAGGTGTATCAGGGGCAACTGCCTCTCTTGTAGCAGCTCCTGCCTCCTGTCTCTGCCTACCTAGCATCGTCTGTGCCAGTATCTCAATAATAGTCTTGAGACCATGCTCTAATCTCGTGAAGCGCGTCTCTGCACACTCGGGTGCCTCAGTAGCACCTGGAGTCTCATGAGCAGGTAAAGGTTCGGCAGCAGCTCGTCCCTCGGGTCTATCTCCCTGATCTCGAGCCCTACCTCTCATACCTCTACCACTATGCGTATTTGCCATATAGGTAAAGTTCCTGCATTCATAATAATGAATTAGTCCATCTCCTATCCGGTATACACAGTTATATCTAAACACAGCACAGTACTATGGGGATGTACACTTTCCTATTTTCTAATACCGACTCACATCAGACCAACCTCTGCTCTGATACCATTCTGTCAGGACCCGTTCTCAATCCATGACTTTATCCAAAAATCACTATAAATTTTTCACATTTTTAACTTACCTTTCCTCTCTTCAATGGTTGGGCTGTGATTCGATGTCAGAGTCCTCACTTACCACATCATCCATTTCATACATACATGTCAATATATTATTACTGACTGTAACTGCTTTTATTATACATGTAAGATTATATAGTGATGCATCTCATCAAGGATTGGGGTGTGTGCTTATGCAGCACGGAAGAGTGGTCGCATATGGATCGCGACAGTTGAAAGACCATGAGCGGAATTACCCCATGCATGATTTGGAGTTAGCCGCTGTGGTATTTGCTTTATCTTGGGAATAGTTAACACAGGGCTGCTGTCAACCTCCTCTTTAATTCCTGAAAACTGAGCTCACATTGATCAGTCCATATGAATGGAGTCTCCTTATGCGTGAGTTTAGTCAAAGGAGCAGCAATCCTTGAAAATCCTTCCACAAATCTTTTGTAATACCCTGCCAAACCAAGGAAGCTTCGCACCTCAGTAACTGTCCTCGGCCTCTCCCAATTAAGCACAGTCTCCACCTTGCTTGGGTCTACTGATACTCCTTCCTCTGAGACTATATGACCAAGGAAAGCTATCCGGTTCAGCCAAAACTCACACTTACTAAGCTTTCCATATAATTATTTATCTCGGAGTATCTGTAGTACTAACCACAAATACTGTGCATGCTCCTCATATGACTGAGAGTATACCAGGATATCATCAATAAAGACTATCACAAATTTATCTAGATAGTCTCTAAACACTTCGTTCATCAACCTCATAAATGCTGCAGGGGCGTTCATCAATCCAAAGGACATCACCAGAAATTCGTAATGGCCATACCTCGTCCTGAAGGCCGTCTTTGGAATATCTTCTTCCTTGATCCTCAATTGGTAATAGCCCGATCTCAAATCAGTCTTAGAAAAGACTGATGCCCCTCTCAGCTGATCAAGTAGATCATCAATCCTAGGCAATGGGTATTTATTCTTCACCGTGGCTTTATTCAACAACCGGTAGTCTACATATAATCTGGGACTACCATCCTTCTTCTTAACAAATACTACTGGTGCTCCCCACGGTGAAACACTGGGTCTAATAAACCCTTGATCCAATAACTCCTGTAGTTGTTTATTCAATTCCTCAAGTTCCACTAATGCCATCCTGTAGAGAGGTTTAGAGATCGGCTGAGTATCTGGTACCAAATCAATGGTAAACTCCAGCTCTCTCTGGTGGTAAACCTGGCAATTCATCTGGGAAAACATCCAGAAATTCACACACCACAGGTATATCCTCAATCCTCGGATGTTCCTGCTCATCGTCTGAGATGAGTGTCTCATAACCTTCACATGAACAATCATATTTAATATTCTCCAAAATAATATCAAAATTCTCAAATTACTTACTAGAAATCCACATAATCATTTCCTCAATATCTCAATCGTACACTGTAAGGTTCAGGCAGGGAGAAAGTTACAATCTTAGTGTAGCAGTCTAAACTCACTCGATTGGTCGCCAACCAATCCATTCCCAGAATTACATCAAACCCATGAATATTCAACAGGATTAGATCTGCTAACATCACTCTATCTCCCACCTTTATTTCACATCCTTTACAGATTAACTCAGTTCTCTGGGATTCACGCATAGGGGTATTTACATGTAGTATGTATTCTAGAGGTTCAAACTTCAAGTTTAATCTACATGCAAAATGCTCAGAAATAAACGAATGCGTGGATCCTGAATCAATCAACACATGAGCCTCATAATTACAGACAGAGAGTGTACCTCTTATAGTTTCTGCCGAAGTGTCTGCGGTCTCTTTATCCAGGGCAAACACACGTCCCTGTGCCACAGGTTTCTTCCCTTTCTCTGCCACAGTGGCCCGTCTCCGGGGATCCACTCTCTGAGGCTGTTGTCTAGTGGGCTCCAAGACATGTGGTTTCTGAGGTTGAGGGCAATCCTTCACCA
The DNA here is from genome assembly GCA_033439115.1 of Firmiana major. Lineage (NCBI taxonomy): Eukaryota > Viridiplantae > Streptophyta > Magnoliopsida > Malvales > Malvaceae > Firmiana > Firmiana major. The sequence goes on along the minus strand of CM065895.1, from coordinate 35,347,867 downwards.
TGTGACCCATGTCTCCAAATCTAAAACATCCATGGATCGACCCAGTACAACTTCCCTCATGTATTCGACCACAATCTCTGCAAAACCTTATCTCAGGCCTGACATCTCGAGGGGTCTCTCTAATGTTAGGGTAACCTCTGGGTCTCTCTAATCTGCCCGTCTGTACCTCAATCCTTCCTCTTCTGAAGGAACCTCTCCGAGCCTCCGTTTGGAAAAGTGCTGGCCTCTTGCCCTTATCTCTATTCACCGCTCTGAGCTCATTCTGGGATTGTACCATCTCAATTCCTCTTTCAATCTCTTGTGCTCGTCTCAGAGCATCTCCAAACTCCGTAATACATAGCCCTATCAATCTATCTCTGATGATGGGCTTCAACCCATACATAAATTTCTCTGTGCGGAGCTTTTCATTCTTAAAGGTCTCTAGGTCATATCTCAATAGCGCGGTGAATTGGCTCTCATAGTCATCCACAGACATGTCACCCTATACCAAACTCAAAAACTCGACCTGTTTCTTTCTCTGGGTGGCTCGTGGTACATATTGGGTCCTAAAGGCTGTCTGAAACTCTTCCCAACCAATCACATCCTGGCGGGATATCAGAATACCCTGGGTAGTAGCCCACCAATCTCGAGCTCTCCCCTTCAACATATAGATACTCATACTGACCCTCTCAGCATCGGTGCACCCCAGATAATGAAATATAATTCTCAACTCCGTCAGCCACTCCTCAGCCTCTGTAGGATCCTTCTTTCCCCTAAACGCGGGTGGATTCATCTTCAGAAAATCCTTTAGTCGGACCATACTTCTATCCTCAGGCTGAGTGACGGGAGGCACTGGGGGTATGGGAGGTCCTTGTGGTGGTGTACGGGTAGTATCCGAGGCATTAACTCCAAAGTGTTGCGCGAACAACGCTGTCATATGCTCAAAACATTGCCTCACATCGGTCTCAATTCGATTAAATCGAGAGTTAGGACTCTCTGGTTGTGGACAGGTGGCGGAGGGGACTCTGCCTGCCTCCTTGAACGACCTCGTCGTTTACTCATTCTCTATCTCAACTCGTCTCCTGCGCGTACATATCACAATCGATTGAAATCTCAATCCTCAATTTTAGTTCATGACCAGACTATTACAGACACTTGAGATGTATTCTATTTCACTTAACCGATACTGACAGTACTAGACACCCTAAGCTCTGATACCAAGAAAACTCTATCACACCCCGAAAATACGAAAAATAGGGCAAATTTAAAACTTTTTACTTATTAATTCACAATTAAGGGTGCATTCCTGTGCAGTGTCATACATCATCATAGCTATCATGCCTCAGGATCTCATCATAATATAGTGTATATTGTATCATATACATTACTCAATTCCAAGTTAATTAATCCTAATACATCCCATACAATGTTGTACATCAAGTGTCTGCAATTACAATAATCGTCTGGGTACATGAAAAGATAAAAGGTACCTCAAAATATAATATATATGGCCTGGAGCTCAAGTCCTCCACTAGCCACTACTCCGTACGTCGCAGAGAGATCCTTTTTCACTTGAAGAACTCTGAGGGGAAAGAAAACAGGGTGAGCTTCTAAATCGCTCAGTAAGGGGGTAAGGGACTCATTTCATAAACCAAAATGCACATCACAAAATATTTATTTGTATGTGAAACTCATTAATCTCATTTGGAAACCATAGCATGAAAGTACTCAAAACGATATTCTCATATCTCAAATCATGTGAAACCATGAAGTAAAAAGCCTCAGTCTAGAGCAATAACAAAGCATGTGAAAATAATGTGATAAACGCTTTCTCAAATATGTGATAAAATCACTATAATAATAATGCACACACGTGGCATAGCCACTGATTCAATTTCACACGTGGCACAGCCACTAACTCACGTGGCATAGCCACTGATTTAAATCCACACGTGGCACAGCCACAGAATAGGGTTTCACATGGCAACGGCCACTAATTAGGGGTTCTCACGTGGCAACGGCCACTAAATGTGCCACGACCCAATTCCATTCTCTTTAACCAAAAATCACTAAAAATTTTTTGCATTTTACTGTTACCTTACTCGGTCGTGAACTAACTCACCACACACTATTGGGCTGTGAGTCAATAATAAACTCCACATCTCATTCATTCTCAGTGAAATAAAACGATGTCATACATTTGCATTTAAATCTTGTACTTATACAAAAGCATGTTTTACTGACATCTACATCCCCCATAATTACAACTCAAAAGAATACTGTGCTTTTACATTGTTTAGATACAAAAAGAATCACTGTGTATATACCTCTAAGCGATGGAGATGCAGCGGAGTCCAAAATACCACGCCTCAGTCCTCATTGGGCTACTATGCACGCTCTGTAGGGGGAAATAGAGAGGGATGAGCAACCACATGCTCAGTAAGGCAATAATGCAAGCATGGTAGATAACTACTCTATCTACATGCTGATAGTGTTATGCATAAATCATTTATGGTAGGAGCATGAGGAATAAAACTATGCCATATGAGTATACATATATATCATGTATCAAAATCATGTACATTGGCATATAAAACATGGTAAAAACATCATGTATAAATCATCTCATGCTCAATCTCATTAAATTCATAAAAAGGGCAATTCATTAAGAAACCTCCTTTTTTTAACCCCCGTCACAAACTCTTTCTCAAACACATACAATCTCATCACATCAATTCACAATCACAACCACATTTTCATTTCACAAATCACGCATGTGTATAAAAACTAGGTCACTATATCAAAAGTGCCTATGTGGACCACTACATCATAAATCATCCCAGACCACACGCATCCAGGTGTGCGGGGTATCATGCTGGCACGAAGATGGATTATCCCTCGCCAGACTTTCTCATCCCATAACTGTCATGCGGTACATCGTACTCCATGTGATATACATGGTACAGCGTACTCCGCAGACTCATATCGTGATTGGGGGTGCCATTCCTAGGTCTTACCCCATACCAAGAGTTTTCCATATCCGTGAAGGAGAGCCTCCCTGCCGAACAGAGCCTCCTGCCTAACAGAGCCTCCCTGCCTCCTCGGGCTTAAGGATGTTAGCTTAAGGATGTAGGGCTTAAGGATCCTTCCGTAAGAGAGCCTCCCCACCGAACAAAGCCTCCCCGCCTAACAGAGCCTCCCCGCCTCTTTGGGCTTAAGGATGTTGGCTTAAGGATGTAGGGCTTAAGGATCTTACCGTACCCATGTAGGAGAGCCTCCCTGCCTAACAGAGCCTCCCCGCCCCTCCAGGGCTTAAGGATGTTGGCTTAAGGATCCCACCGTAAGAGAGCCTTCCCCACCGAACAGAGCCTCCCCGCCTAACAGAGCCTCCCCGCCTCTTTGGGCTTAAGGATGTTGGCTTAAAGATGTAGGGCTTAAGGATCTTACCAACTTTCATAACCTTATACGTATCACAATGTGCAAACTTGTGCGAGCAAAGCTCTAGCACGACTCATGCATCCTATCATAAAGAGACGCGTACGAGCATAGCTCTAGTACGGTTATACTCATAAGACAAATCACTCAAAAGCCACGTACGAGCAGAAGCTCCAGTACGATTTATAAACATCGTCATAGTTTCCAAATCAAGGTGCGAGCTAAGCTCCAACACGTTTCATACAAATGAAAACATCAATACCCGATGTGAGCTAGGCTCCAGCACGGTTTAATTCACATAAACATGATAGGCGGCTCATAAGCTTTCAAAATTAATCAAAACAAGCTTAGCGCCTCACATGGGCTATTTCACAACATCATTCACGTACTAGCCAGCCTATCCTTTTATTTGCTCAAATCAAAGCATTGTGTTTTGTAAAGGCATTCAAAACACGTGATTTATGCAATTATTAGCCTTACTATCCCTTTTTAATAACCATTTCAAACAACCCAATCTCATACAAATACTCATAGTAATTTCCATACATCTCAAACACATTTCTATAAACTCATGCACATTTCCAAAGCCCTATACACCCAAAAAATACGAGCAGCTACCTATATATACTTACAGAATTCCCTTACCTGAAATCGCGATGCGTGATTCCACTTCCTTAAGCTGCTTACTCGTACGGTTCGATTCGTCTTCAACGAACTCTTCGAGACTGCACAAAATCGTATCCCGCCTTATATTCGATCCATATAATATGACATCGTGCGTTCATTATAGTCAATTCGACCTATAGTTTTCTATTAACGCTTATGAGGCCTCGTTTCATTACTTTACCCATAACTCGAGTCTATGGATTCTTCTTAGGCCTATTAACTTATTCCGAATCGATATTAAATCGACATTAAGCTCATATTGTTCATATTTCATGAATTCCCTCACTATGGCATTTATCAAGCATATACATACCCATTTTCACAATTCCTCCAAACTCACAATGAAATTCCATTTAACCATCTAAAATCATAAACATTACCTCAATAACAACTTTAGCATGCCCATAAATCATAAACTCATTCAACCCATATATTCTCACATTATACCCATTCTAGGTTTTCTAGGTCACACCAATTCCACCACATCCCTAGATAATTTATCCATCAATACTCATGCCAAACAACTCCAAAATCAATTAAATAGATAATGTATTTGGATTGGACTGTTAGAATCTTACCAAATATGATTTTTCTTCTTGCTACAAATGTCAATGCCCTTATCTCCTTCAATACCCACAATGGGATTTTGGGTTTCAACTATGTTGTTCTCTTCCTCAAGATGAATAACTTAATGTCTAATGGTCTCCCCTCAATTCTTGCTGGAAATGGCTGATTTTAGAGAGGGAAAGTTAGGTTTTTGGGTTAGAAATGGAAGATTGGTGTTTTTCCCAAAATTTTCAGCCCTCCTTATATAGAAATAGCTTGAGGAGATCGATCTGGTCCAAGAGGAGATCGATCTGGTCCCCTTAAATCTCTCATTTTCATGAAATTTTTAAGCATGAGATCTGTCACGACCCAATTCCATTCTCTTTAATCAAAAAGCACTAAAAATTTTTCGCGTTTTACTGCTACCTTACCCGATCGTGAACTAACTCACCACACACTGTTGGGCTGTGAGTCAATAATGAACATCACTTATCATTCGTTCACAGTTAAATAAAACGATGTCATTCATTCGCATTAATCATGTACTTATACAAGGACATGTTTTACTGACATCTACATCCCCCATAATTACATCTCAAAAGAATACTGTGCTTTTACATTGTTTAGATACAAAAAGAATCACTGTGTATATACCTTTAAGCGATGGAGATGCAACAGAGTCCCAAAATACCACACCTCAGTCCTCACTAGGCTACTATGCACGCTCTGTAGGGGGAAAATAGAGAGGGATGAGCAACCACACGCTCAGTAAGGCAATAATGCAAGCATGGTAGATAACTACTCTATCTACATGCTGATAGTGTTATGCATAAATCATTTATGGTAGGAGCATGAGGAATAAAACTATGCCATATGAGTATACATATATATCATGTATCAAAGTCATGTAAAATTGGCATATAAAACATGGTAAAACATCATGTATAAATCATCTCATGCTCGATCTCATTTAAATTCATAAAAAGGGCAATTCATTAAGAAACCTCCTTTTTAAACCCACGTCATAAAACTCTTTCTCATCACATACAATCACATCACATCAATTCACAATCACAACCTCATTTTCATTTCACAATTCAAATCAACGAGGCTCGACCCCTCCTTCGGGTCTACCTTAAACAATCACAATCACACTTAGAGATTTAAAATCATGTGGTAGTAAGTAAATCAAGCAAGGAGACAGGTTACTATATCTCAAGTGACTACGTTGACCAATCGTCACATATCATCCCAGACCACACGGATCCCGGTGTGCGGGGTATCATGCTGGTACGAAGGTGGGTTAGTTCTCCGCCAGACTTTCTCAAATCAAGTAACCACCACGCGGTACATCGTACTCCATGTGATATACACGGTACATCGTACTCCGCGGACCCATAACATGGTTGGGGGTGCCTGCCATAGGTCTTATCTACCCCATACCAAGTGTAACCTTTATAGTCTCAAGAGTGCGTGGGAGTAACCTCAATACCAGGTCCTAGCCCCTCATGGCCTTGCTCGCCCCTGTTGGGTTCCCTGATTCAGGTCCTAGCCCCTCACCCTCACCCCACTCAAGAGGTCTGTTAGGCCTGTTGGGTTCCCTGAATGGATTATGTCAGGTCCTAGCCCCTCACCCTCACCCCACTCAAGAGGTCTGTCAGGCCTGTTGGGTTCCCTGAGTTAATCCGTATCTCTCGCCACGGCCTCATACATACCACAGTGTGAAAACCAGCGCGAGCTACGCTCTAGCGCAAATTCATGCATCAAACCAATCACTTCGTACGAGCAATGCTCTGGTACGGCATTTATGCATAAAATATGAAGAAACCATGTACGAGCATAGCTCCAGTACAGTTATATGCATAAGAAAAACCACTCAAATCCACGTACGAGCGTAAGCTCCAGTACGGTTTATAAACATCATCACAATTCAAATTCAAAGTGCGAGCTAAGCTCAAGCACGTTTCACACAAGTGAAAACATAGAAATCCAGCGCGAGCGACGCTCTAGCGCGATTTATGTCATGCAAATACGATAGGTGGCTCATACATAATCGAACAATCCTAGCAATCGGGTTTAGCACTCACAATTGCTTTTCCACAACAACAATAAAACACTAGCCGACCCATCTACAAGCTTGCTTAAAACCAAGCAATTCCGTTTTGAAAAACATCAAAACATTAGATTTATGCAATTATTAGCCTTACTATCCCACTTCATAGAATCCACTTCCAAAACCAAAATCACACATATACTCATTCTCATTCATGAATACCATCAATCATTTACTTTAGCAACCATGCACTTCGTAAAACACCCAATATTCACCCATAAATTTAAAGTACGAGCAGCTACCTCTATATACTCACAAAATTCCCTTACCTGGAATCGCGATGCGTGATTTCACTTCCTTAAGCTGTTTACTCATACGGTTCGATTCGTCTTCAACAACCCTTTGAGACTGCACACAATCATATTTCACATTATATTCGATCCATATAATGCAACCCTTGTGCTTGCTATAGTCAATTTAATCTATAGCCTCCATTAACACTTATATGGCCTTGTTTCATTACTTTACCCATAACTCGAGTCTATGGATCTTCTTAGGCCTATTACCTTATTCCAAATCGATATTAAATCGATATCAAGCTCATAGTGTTCATATTTCATTGATTTCCTCACTATGGCATTTGTTAAGCATTTACATACTCATTTTCATAATTTCACTTAAACCCACATTATAACTCCACCTAACCATTCCAAATCATCCACATTACTCATTTAACAACTTATCATAACTCATAAACCACTAACTCCCCAAATCATACTTTCTCACACTAGAGGCATTCATTTTCTAGGTTACATTTGTTTCTAGCACAACCTAGGTGTTTCCATCCATCCATACTCATGCCAAATAACTCCAAAATCAATTAAATAGACAATGTACTTGGATTGGAGTGTTAGAATCTTACCAAATATGATTTTTCTTCTTGCTCCAAATGTCAATGCCCTTATCTCCTTCAATACCCACAATGGGATTTTGGGTTCCAACTATGTTATTCTCTTCCTCAAGATGAACAAATTAATCTCTAATGGTCTCCCCTCAATTCTTGTTGGAAATGGCTGATTTTAGAGAGAGAAAGTTAGGTTTTTGGGTTAGAAATGGAAGATTTGTGTTTTTCCCGAAATTTTCAGATTTTCAGCCCTCCTTATATAGAAATAGCTTGGGGAGATCGATCTGGTCCAAGCGGAGATCGATCTGGTCCCCTTAAATCTCTCATTTTCACGAAATTTTAAGCATGAGATCGATCTGTCGAAGCATGAGATCGATCTGGTCCCAAACAGAGAGCTAAGGAGATCGATCTGGGTGCTTGAGGATCGATCTTTTCATCACCGAATGCTTAGGAGATCGATCTGGCCCCATTGGAGATCGATCTGCTCTATTCCATTGCCCAAGTAAGAGCATTCTGGCTCTTCCAGATCGATCTCTCATCCTATGAGATCGATCTGGCCTTCATCTTTTCCAGATTTCTTGCAGTTTTCTTGCTGCAACTCATACCAACACATCCATAATCTGTTGCCATGGCCATTTTCTCATCCATCCACCTTTATAACTTGAAAATGGCATCCATTCATACCTTATGCACATTGAAACTTGTGTGCATTCATTGTATATCCAAAGGTATGCTATATAAAACCAAATGGAAGCATAACTTCATTCCATTTTACCACACTACCCATTTTGAGTTTCAATCACATCCATCACTTATAAGAACTCATTTCTTCATATTCATACTCAATGGAACTTGTATGTACGTTACAAATCATATTACACATACGTACATTGAATCCATGGACTTACATCAATCATACTTTACATTACAAGTCCATTCATATTTATTACACATTACAACTTTACATATACGGGGTCTCACATTCTCCCCTCCTTCAAGGAATTTGGTCCTCCAAATTAGAACCAAGTCACTCTACAAAAAGTTGGGGGTACTTCTCCCGTATTAAGTTCTCCAATTCCCATGTGGCCTCTTCCGCCGTGTTATGTTGCCAAAGAACTTTCACCAAGGGAATTGTCTTATTCCGCAACACTTTCTCTTTTCTGTCCAATATCCGAACCGGCTTCTCAACATACGTCATACTCTCATTGAGCTCCAACGGCTCATATCTTATCACGTGTGCCGGGTCCGGGTGATACTTTCAAAGCATCGAGATGTGGAAGACGTTGTGGACATTTGCCAAATCTGGTGGCAATGCCAACCTATACGCCTTATCTCCCACTCTCTCCAAAATCTCGAAGGGTCCGATATATCTAGGGCTCAACTTGCCCTTCTTACCGAATCTCATAATACCCTTCGATGGTGATACCCTCAGAAACACCGACTCACCCTCATCAAACTCCAGTGGTCTTCGTCTCTTGTCAGCATAACTCTTTTGCCGGCTCTGAGCTGTCCGTAATCTCTCACATATCAACTGGACGTCCTCAGATGCCTGCTGCCCTAAGTTCGGAGCAAAAATTTATCTGTCACCAACCTCTTCCCATCCAATGGGGGAACGGCATCTACGCCCGTACAATGCCTCATAGGGTGCCATCCCGATACTAGCATGATAGCTATTATTATAAGGGAACTCGGCTAACTGCAGGTGGTCATCCCAGGAGCCTCTAAAATCCAGCACACACGCTCTCAACATATCCTCGAGGGTCTGTATAGTCCTCTCTGACTGCTCATCTATCTGAGGATGAAAAGCGGTGCTAAAACTCAATCGGGTCCCCAGCACTTCCTGAAAATGTTCCCAGAAATGGGAAGTGAAGCGGGCATCCCTATCAGAAACAACGCTCACTGGTACACCATGTAGCCGTACTATCTCTCGAATATACAGGTTCGCCAACTGACTCAGTGTATCGGTAGCTCTCATAGCCAAGAAATGGGCGGACTTAGTCAACCGGTCCACAATAACCCATATGGCATCATGACCTCTACGGGTCCTCGGTAACCCCATCACAAAATCCATGGTGACATGCTCCCACTTCCAAGTCGGTATTGGTAGAGGCTGCAATAATCCTGCAGGCTTCTGATGCTCTACCTTCACTTGCTGACAAACGAGACACTTAGCGACATATTCAGCAACGTCTCTCTTCATTCCAGACCACCAATAAACCTTTCGAAGGTTTGGATACATCTTGGTACCTCCCGGATGTATCGTGTACTTCGATAAGTGAGCCTCTGATAAAATCATTCTCCTGATCTCAGGATCCCTAGGAACGCATACTCTGCCTCTGAACCTCAATAAGCCATCAGCACTCTGCTCAAAATCAATACCCACACCTGTCTGTATCTGCCTCAGCCAATCGATGCACCGTCGATCTCTCTGCTGGGCTTGTCGAATACAGCCAATCAATTCTGGCTCCAGTCTTAAACTAGCCATGATCTCAAGTCTCTCAGATCCAGGTGGGGTTACATCCAAACTGAGGTTCGCAAAATGTTCTAACAATTCATGTTACCGTACCATCATATAAGACACCAACCCAAGGTTCTTTCTACTCAAAGCATCGGCAACTACATTTGCCTTACCCGGGTGGTACATGATTTCACAATCATAGTCCTTCAGGAGTTCGAGCCATCTCCTCTGTCTCATATTCAGCTCTTTTTGCGAGAACAGGTACTTAAGGCTCTTATGATCTGTGAACACCTGAAATTTCTCACCATAGAGATAGTGGCGCCATATTTTCAAAGCAAATACTACAGCCGCCAACTCCAAATCATGGGTCAGGTAGTTCCTCTCATGATCTTTCAACTGTCTAGACCCATAGGCAACTACCTTCCCATCCTGCATAAGCACACAGCCCAGTCCCTGGTGTGATGCATCCGTATACACCGAGAATCCTCCTGAGCTGGTAGGAATGGTGAGAACTGGAGCAGTCGTCAATCGACGCTTAAGCTCCTCAAAACTCCTCTCACATGCCTCATTCCACACAAACTTAACATCTTTTCGCGTGAGGCGTGTTAATGGAACAGCTAGTCTGGAGAAATCCTCTACAAATCTTCGATAATATCCTGCCAATCCCAGAAAACTCCTTATCTCAGTTACTGTCTTGGGCTGTTCCCACTGTACAACTGCCTCTATCTTGGATGGATCCACCGATACCCCATCCTTTGACACAACATGCCCCAAAAATGAGATCTGTTCCAACCAAAAGTTATACTTGCTGAGTTTGGCATACAATTCTCTCTCTCGGAGGGTCTACAAAACTATCCTCAAGTGCTCCTCATGATCTTCCTTGGACTTAAAATACACCAAAATGTCATCTATGAAAACAATCATAAACTTGTCCAGGTATGGCTTGTATATATCATTCATCAATGCCATAAATGCTGCGGGAGCATTCGTCAATCCGAATGACATCACCAAAAACTCGTAGTGGCCATAACGGGTACGAAATGCTGTCTTGGGTACATCTCCACTCCTGATCCTCAACTGATGATACCCTGACCGTAGATCTATCTTAGAAAATACTTCGGCTCCCTGGAGGTGATCCAACAAATCATCGATTCTTGGAAGGGGGTACTTGTTCTTAATGGTGGCCTTATTCAACAACCGAAAATCTATACACAGTCGGAGGCTTCCATCCTTCTTCCTTACAAATAGAACTGGTGCTCCCCAAGGTGAGACACTCGGTCTAATAAACCCCTTCTCCAGCAACTCTTGCAGCTGTTTCTTCAGCTCTTCCAATTCTATCGGAGCCATTCTATAGGGTGGTTTCGATATCGGCTCTGTACCAGGCACTAACTCAATGCAGAATTCCATTTCCCTTTCAGGTAGTAGTCCTGGTAATTCATCCAGAAAGACATCAGGGTAATCCGTAATTACGGCTATGTCCCTCAATTCCGGGTGTGCCTCATCTATATCAACCACGTATGCAATGAACCCTTCACATTATCCTCTCCATCGTTAGTATCATAAACCATCACTCCACATTCAACATTTATCATAAACAATAATTTATCTCTTAAGCAATATGCTTTTAAAATCATACTCCTTTATTTACCACAAACATACTATTTTCATATCATTTCTTTTCATCAAAATTTACAATAAGATTGTCTAATCCTGAAAACATCAATGTTTTGGCATGACAATCCATCACCACATGATTGGTAGCCAACCAATCCATTCCCAAAATTACATCAAAATCATTCATATTCAATAAAATCAGATTGGCTATCATTTCCTTCCCCTCTATCTTTAACTTACAATCTCTACATACATGCTCAGTCAATTGACTATCATTCATGGGTGTGGAAATCATCAACATTTTATCCAACAATGTTGGTTTCACATGCGTCAATAATTTATGTGCAAAGGAAGGTGATATGAAAGAATGCGTGGCACCAGGATCAAATAATACCAATGCTTCTAAATCAAAGATTCGGATGGTACCTTTAATCACATCCGTCGATACGTCTGCAGTGTCCTGGTCTAGTGCATGTACTCTTCCTCTGCTCACACCCGCAGCCTGCTTCCCTTTTTCCTCCGCTGTAGCCCTCCTCCTTGGGGCTGCTGTCTCAACTGGAGCTTCCTCAGGCTTCTTGCCCTTCTGTGGGGCAATCTCTATCTTCTCGGGACAATACTTAGCCATATGTCCTGGTCTCTAGCATCTAAAACACACCATAGGGGTCATCAGACAGGGCCTATTCCCATGAAATCTCCCACATCTCCTACACTGATCAGTGGTAGGCCGTGGTCCTCCAATAGTCATACCCCTCGGCGCAGTCAAGGCTGGGTATATGGGAGGTCTAGTAGCTCTCTCCTGCACCTCCTCAATCTTAGGCCTCTTCTCGAAAAATCTTTGGCCACCTCTCTTGGCCACTCTTCCAAACCCGGATCTCTTCCGGTCTCTGTCCTTTCTAACACTGACTCTCCCAAACTCGGAGGCATTTCGCTCAAAGTCTTGCTCACATAACTGAGCCTTATGTACAGCCTCCTCATAGGTCAAGATATCAAAGAGAGCTAGCTTAGTCCGGATGGCCAATCTCAATCCATCCTTGAACTTCTGTATCTTTCGGGTCTCACTACCCATCATGTCCGGGTCGTATCTCCCCAAGGACATAAACTTGGACTCATACTCGTCCACAGTCTGGCTCCCCTGAACCAAATTCATAAATTCCATCCGCAGTTTCCTCTGTGCGGTAGCTAGAATTTACTGTCTCCTGAAGGCCTCTAGAAATATCTCCCATGAGATCTCAGAGTGTCTGGCCCTCAAAATAGCCTCGGTGGACCTCCACCAATGTTCTGCCTCACCTTTCAACATGAACACGGCAAAGGCTACCTTCTCAGCCGAAGTGCATTGGAAAAACCTATATAGTTTCTCCATCTCATACACCCAATCCTCCATAACCACTGGGTCCTTTACCCCTCTAAACACTGGGGGTTTCAGCGATTGAAACTCTCGTAACCTGCTTAAGTCGCAGTCATACCCCAAATCACTACCGCTCTGCTGTGGAGCGATAGGAGAATCTGTATCCTGTACTGGAGGTGGTGTAGCAGTGGCAGTCTCTGTAGTCTGAGGTCTCTCCACCTCTGTAGCTACCTGTTCAGTAGTAGGCTGTGCCGCGGGACCTCGTCTGTCATCGGCACCCAATGCCTGCGTGACTATCTCCACCAAATTCTCAATGCTCCGCTCTAACCTAGCGAAGCGAGCCTCAGTATCCTCTGCTTTCTCAGTAGGGTTCTGTGGAGCCTGCTCAGTCTGTGGCTCCGCACGGCTCTCAGGCCTACCTCAATGGTCTCTAGCACGTGTTCTCGCTCCTCTACCTTTGCGTGTAACTGGCATAGTGCCTAACTTCCTGTATTATAATAATTCATTAAGCTCAATCCATCACGGTATACACAGTTATATCTAAACAAAAGCACAGTACTATGGGGATGTACTTTCCTACGTTTTATTAATGACTCACATCAGGCCAACACAGCTCTGATACCAATCTCTATCACGACCCAATTCCATTCTCTTTAACCAAAAATCACTAAAAAATTTTTGCGTTTTACTGTTACCTTACCCGGTCGTGAACTAACTCACCACACACTGTTGGACTGTGAGTCAATAATAAACTCCACATCTCATTCATTCTCAGTGAAATAAAACGATGTCATACATTTGCATATAAATCTTGTACTTATACAAAAGCATGTTTTACCGACATCTACATCCCCCATAATTACAACTCAAAAGAATACTGTGCTTTTACATTGTTTAGATACAAAAAGAATCACTGTGTATATACCTCTAAGCGATGGAGATGCAGCGGAGTCCAAAATACCACGCCTCAGTCCTCACTGGGGTACTATGCACGCTCTGTAGGGGAAAATAGAGAGGGATGAGCAACCACACGCTCAGTAAGGTAATAATGCAAGCATGGTAGATAACTACTCTATCTACATGCTGATAGTGTTATGCATAAATCATTTATGGTAGGAGCATGAGGAATAAAACTATGCCATATGAGTATACATATATATCATGTATCAAAATCATGTACATTGGCATATAAAACATGGTAAAAACATCATGTATAAATCATCTCATGCTCAATCTCATTAAATTCATAAAAAGGGAAATTCATTAAGAAACCTCCTTTTTTTAACCCACGTCACAAACTCTTTCTCAAACACATACAATCTCATCACATCAATTCACAATCACAACCACATTTTCATTTCACAATTCACGCATGTGTATAAAAACTAGGTCACTATATCAAAAGTGCCTATGTGGACCACTACATCATAAATCATCCCAGACCACACGCATCCAGGTGTGCGGGGTATCATGCTGGCACGAAGATGGATTATCCCTCGCCAGACTTTCTCATCCCATAATCGTCATACGGTACATCGTACTCCATGTGATATACACGGTACAGCGTACTCCGCAGACTCATATCGTGATTGGGGGTGCCATTCCTAGGTCTTACCTACCCCATACCAAGAGTTTTCCATATCCGTGAAGGAGAGCCTCCCTGCCGAACAGAGCCTCCCTGCCTAACAGAGCCTCCCTGCCTCCTCGGGCTTAAGGATGTTAGCTTAAGGATGTAGGGCTTAAGGATCCTTCCATAAGAGAGCCTCCCCACCGAACAGAGCCTCCCAGCCTAACAGAGCCTCCCCGCCTCTTTGGGCTTAAGGATGTTGGCTTAAGGATGTAGGGCTTAAGGATCTTACCGTACCCATGTAGGAGAGCCTCCCTGCCTAACAGAGCCTCCCCGCCCCTCCAGGGCTTAAGGATGTTGGCTTAAGGATCCCACCGTAAGAGAGCCTTTCCCACCGAACAGAGCCTCCCCGCCTAACAGAGCCTCCCCACCTCTTTGGGCTTAAGGATGTTGGCTTAAAGATGTAGGGCTTAAGGATCTTACCAACTTTCACAACCTTATACGTATCACAATGTGCAAACTTGTGCGAGCAAAGCTCTAGCACGACTCATGCATCCTATCATAAAGAGACGCATACGAGCATAGCTCTAGTACGGTTATACTCATAAGACAAATCACTCAAAAGCCACGTACGAGCAGAAGCTCCAGTACGATTTATAAACATCATCGTAGTTTCCAAATCAAGGTGCGAGCTAAGCTCCAGCACGTTTCATACAAATGAAAACATCAATACCCGATGCAAGCTAGGCTCCAACACGGTTTAATTCACATAAACATGATAGGCGGCTCATAAGCTTTCAAAACTAATCAAAACAAGCTTAACGCCTCACATGGGCTATTTCACAACATCATTCACGTACTAGCCAGCCTATCCTTTTATTTGCTCAAATCAAAGCATTGTGTTTTGTAAAGGCATTCAAAACACGTTATTTATGCAATTATTAGCCTTACTATCCCTTTTTAATAACCATTTCAAACAACCCAATCTCATACAAATATTCATAGTAATTTCCATACATCTTCAAACACATTTCTATAAACTCATGCACATTTCCAAAGCCCTATACACCTACAAAATACGAGCAGCTACCTCTATATACTTACAGAATTCCCTTACCTGGAATCGCGATGCGTGATTCCACTTCCTTAAGCTGCTTACTCGTACGGTTCGATTCGTCTTCAATGAACTCTTCAGGACTGCACAAAATCGTATCCCGCCTTATATTCGATCCATATAATATGACATCGTGCGTTCATTATAGTCAATTCGACCTATAGTTTTCTATTAACGCTTATGAGGCCTCGTTTCATTACTTTACCCATAACTCGAGTCTATGGATTCTTCTTAGGCCTATTAACTTATTCCGAATCGATATTAAATCGACATTAAGCTCATATTGTTCATATTTCATGAATTTCCTCACTATGGCATTTATCAAGCATATACATACCCATTTTCACAATTCCTCCAAACTCACAATGAAATTCCATTTAACCATCTAAAATCATAAACATTACCTCAATAACAACTTTAGCATGCCCATAAATTATAAACTCATTCAACCCATATATTCTCACATTATACCCATTCTAGGTTTTCTAGGTCACACCAATTTCACCACATCCCTAGATAATTTATCCATCAATACTCATGCCAAACAACTCCAAAATCAATTAAATAGACAATGTATTTGGATTGGAGTGTTAGAATCTTACCAAATATGATTTTTCTTTTTGCTCCAAATGTCAATGCCCTTATCTCCTTCAATACCCACAATGGGATTTTGGGTTTCAACTATGTTGTTCTCTTCCTCAAGATGAACAACTTAATGTCTAATGGTCTCCCCTCAATTCTTGCTGAAAATGGTTGATTTTAGAGAGGAAAAGTTAGGTTTTTGGGTTAGAAATGGAAGATTGGTGTTTTTCCCAAAATTTTCAGCCCTCCTTATATAGAAATAGCTTGAGGAGATCGATCTGGTCCAAGAGAAGATCGATCTGGTCCCCTTAAATCTCTCATTTTCACGAAATTTTTAAGCATGAGATCAATCTGTCAAAGCATGAGATCGATCTGGTCCTAAACAGAGAGCTAAGGAGATCGATCTGGGTGCTTGAGGATCGATCTTTTCATCACAGAATGCTTAAGAGATTGATCTGGCCCCATTGGAGATCGATCTGCTCTATTCCATTGCCCAAATAAGAGCATTCTGACTCTTTCAGATCGATCTCTCATCCTATGAGATCGATCTGGCCTTCATGTTTTCCAGATTTCTTGCAGTTTCCTTGTTGCAACTCATACCAACACATCCTTAATCTGTTGCCATGGCCATTTTCTCATCCATCCACCTTTATAACTTGAAAATGGCATCCATTCATTCCTTATGCACATTGAAACTTGTGTGCATTCATTGTATATCCAAAGGTATGCTATATAAAACCAAATGGAAGCATAACTTCATTCCATTTTACCACACTACCCATTTTGAGTTTCAATCACATCCATCACTTATAAGAACTCATTTCTTCATATTCATACTCAATGGAACTTGTATGTACGTTACAAATCATATTACACATACGTACATTGAATCCATAGACTTACATCAATCATACTTTACATTACAAGTTCATTCATATTTATTACACATTACAACTTTACATATACGGGGTCTCACAAAATGGGGTATCACATGGCAACGGCCACCAATGGGGTTTCTCATGTGGCAACGGCCACCAAATGGGGTATCACGTGGCATCGGCCATCAATAGGGTTTCTCACGTGGCAACGACCACCAAATATACGTGGCATAGCCACAGAATGGGTTATTCTCATGTTACCAGAACGGAGAAGAAATCGGGCTTACATGCTACCAGAGCAATGCCCGGTGTGTACTCAAAATTACACACCTAAGTCTTATCACACAAGACTGGTTTGCCTTCACGTAGAACTCATAGTGGTTTTTCTCTCATAAAACTCATTTAAAACCGTTTTGTACTCAACACAAAACATATTGAAACCGACTCCCAACCGGTAAAACACGCACACATTTCTCAAATCTCGATATTGCCTTAACGTAGAGCCTAGTTATAAACTCATAAAAACATTGGGCTCCAACCGGCTATAAAAATCGTGTGCAATTGTATCACAACACAACACTCAACATGCTTGTTTTATAAATCACAAATCATGCTATAATAGTTCGCAAATCACATACACAAATGGTTTAGTTTCCCTTACCTCTTTGCACCTCGTATAGTGCAATCGTTTCCCCCTTGACACGGACTAGTCCTGCATTCCACTCTGGAACTCCCGAGCTATCCAAACGATGTTAAAACATCAATATTCAACTATCACATCAACCTCAATTCTCAAAATTGAGCATAATTGCTCATAACTCCTCAAATTTCTCAATTCTCATAACTCCACCACAAACCACAATCTCGCTCACAACACCTCAACATTCTATATTTCCTATGCCACAATATCTATGCTAATACACCACATTGTCTAAATCTCCATTTATAGCTCAAAATTCCTAAATTGCTAAATATCATTATCACTCCAACCACATTGTAATTTCATCAATCTCTAATCATTTTCCAGCTATTTCAGCATAATGCCAACAACTATTATCACCAAAATCATCTCAAATATCGAGATTGAGGTTTAGAAATTACCCAAAGCTTGTGGAGAGCTTATCTCTTGCCTCGATTCGATCCGTCTTTCGATTTCCAAGTATGTTGTTCTCCCTTTGATGAGGAATAACTTTCCTTCTTGTCACAACTTCTGACTCGGCCGAAAATGGGTGCTTTGGATGAGTGAGAAAGCTAGGTTTCGGTGAAAATGGGGGTTGGAAGAGAGAGAAAGTGAAATTGCAGGAGAAAGCAGGGGTTTCTTATATAGGCTAAGGGCAGAAGATCGATCTGGCTCTTGATGAGATCGATCTGCGTTTGAATTTTTGGGACGATTTGGGGCAATTTATGCCTAGGAGATCGATCTGTCGAGGGGTGAGATCGATCTCTTTATGGCTTTATGAGATCGATCTGCTCCTTGAGGAGATCGATCTTCTCCCAAACAGAATCATTTGGAGATCGATCTCTTCCTCATGAGATCGATCTTCTCTCAAACAGAATCATAAGGAGATCGATCATCTTCCATTGGAGATCGATTTGCTCCTCAAATTCCTCCTTCCTTGTCATTTTTAACTCACCAGATCGATCTCTCCTTCTCCCAGATCGATCTGTCCTCATAACTTCACACTTATTTAAACACTTAACATATAAATCTCCAATTATCATTCCCCAATTCACTTAGCTCAATAAATTATACTTCAAGTTCATATTACATAATTAAAATTTGTCTGAAATTCTTAGATCTCACAACTTGACAGTGGTACAAGAAGAAAAGTTGATCAGGGTGCTTCGTGATCATTAAACAGCCATAGGATGGATCATAACTAACATTAAGGGAATTAGTCCATCCATGTGCATGTACAGAATTCTATTGGAAGAAGGATCTAAGCCAAGCCGAGATCCTCAATGAAGATTGAATCCCCGGATGATGGAAATAGTCAAGACAGAGATTTTGAAGTTGTTAGATAGAGGTATAATCTATCCAATTTTGGATAGTAAATGGGTGAGTCCAATCCATGTTGTGCCAAAGAAGACTGTGATCACATTTGTGAGAAATCAAAATAATGAGATTGTTCCAACGAGAGTGTAGAATGGGTGGAGAGTGTGTATAGATTACCGCAAGCTGAATTCGGCAACTAGAAAGGATCACTTTCCTTTACCCTTCATTGATCAAATGATTAAGCGTTTAGCTAGTAAATCTCACTACTGTTTTCTTGATGGATTTTCAGGTGATAACTAGATTGTGATTGCAGCAGAAGATCAGGAGAAATAAACTTTCACATGCCCATTTGGAACATTTGCTTTTAGGAGGATGTCGTTTGGCCTTTTTAATGCACCAAGTACTTTTCAAAGATGCATAGTAAGTATTTTTTTTGATTTGTTGAAAAATTGCATTGAGGTGTTCATGGATGATTTCACAGTGCATGGTAACTTATTTGATGAATACTTAAATCATTTGACGAGTGTGCTTGAGCATTGCATTGAAACTAATCTAGTGATGAATTTTTAAAAAATGTCATTTCATGGTAGAACAAGCCATTATTTTAGGTCATGTAGCTTCATCCAAGGGCATTGAGTAGACAAGGCTAAGATTGATTTGATTTTGAGCTTACCCTACCCCACTAGTGTGTAGGAAGTGCGTTTTTTTCTTGTTCATGCAGGTTTTTACTATAGATTCATTAGGAACTTCTCGAAGACAACATTACCATTGTCGAAGTTGTTACATATGTACCCTTTGAATTTGACGAATAGTGCAAGGCAGCTTTCGATGAACTGAAGTCATCTATCACTTCTGCCCCTATCATTCAACCACTAAATTGGGAGTTACCTTTTGAAATAATGTGCGATGCAAGCAACTATGTTGTGGGGGCTGTTTTAGGATAGCGGGTTGTCAACCAAGCCTATGTGATCTATTATGCGTCAAGGACACTCGACCCAGCTCAGTGTAATTATTCCACAATCGAAAAAGATCTTTTGGCTAATATATTTGCTTTAGATAAGTTTCGGCCTTACTTGCTTGGGACTAAAGTTGTTGTGTTCTCTGACCATGTAGCTTTGATGTACCTTTTGGCAAAAAATGAGGTGAAGCTAAGGCTGATTAGGTGGATTCTTCTACTGCAAGAGTTTGATCTTGAGATAAAAGATAAAAAGGGGGCAGAAAACTTAGTAGTTGACCATTTGAGTTGGTTGGTGAGAGAAGAAGATCCAGTGCTATTGCAAGAAACTTTCCCTGATAAGCAGCTTTTTACGGTGCAAGGTATGACCCCTTGGTATGCTGAATTAGTAAATTATTTGGTTACTAAGGTCATACCTCAAGATTTGAGTAGAGCTAAAAAGGATAAAATGAAAAGTGATGCTAAATACTATGTGTAGGATGAACCATATTTGTGGAAATATTGTTCTGATCAAATTATTAGAAGGTGCATTCTTGATTTGGAAATTCAGTTTGTTCTTACTTTCTGCCATGCATCTACTTGTGGAGGTTATTTTGGGCCAAAGAGAACAGCTAGGAAGGTGTTAGATTGTGGTTTTTATTGGCCTACTTTATTTCGTGACAGTTATGTGTTCTGTAAAAATTATGAACGATGTGAAAGGATAGGGAGCTTAAACCGTAGGAATGAGATGCCTCAAACTCCTATACTTGTGTGTGAAATTTTTTATGTGTGGGGTATTGACTTTATGGGCCATTTCCTCCTTCCTTTGGGTTTGTTTACATTTTACTTGCTGTTGATTATGTGTCGAAATGGGTGGAAGCAAAGGCCACAAAAACTGACGATTCACGAGCTGTTGCAGGTTTTATCAAATCTAACATTTTCAGCAAGTTTGGCGTACCAAGAGCATTGATTAGTGATCAGCGGACTCATTTTTGTAATCAGTCAATAGAGGCCTTGTTAAAGAAGTATGGAGTCTTGCACAAAATCTCCACAGCTTACCATCCCCAGACGAATGGACAGGCCAAGGTGTCTAATAGGGAAGTCAAGTTGATCTTGGAGAAAACAATGAATCCAAACAGAAAAGACTGGAGTCTTAGACTTGACGATGCTTTGTGGGCTTATAGGATAGCATATAAGACGCCTATCGGGATGTCCCTGTATAGGGTGGTTTTTGGTAAGTTGTGTCATTTGCCTGTAGAGTTAGAACACAAGGCTTATTGGGCAGTTAGACGATACAACATGGATCTACAGCAGACATGTTTGGAAAGGAAGTTGTAGTTGCAGGAATTGGAGGAAATTCGACTTGAGGCCTATGAGAACTCACGAATTTACAATGAGAAGACCGAGGCATTTCATGATAAGATGATCATTAGGAAGCAATTTGTGGTTGGCCAAAAAGTCTTGCTATACAACTCAAAATTAAAGTTGATGCCTAGTAAGCTATGTTCCTGTTGGATCCAACCCTTTGTTGTTATTGATGTATTTTCTCATGGTGCAGTTGAGATTCAAAGTATGGAAACTAACAAGGTGTTCAAGGTTAACGGGTATAGACTCAAGCCATATTATGAGGGTTTTCAAGCACACACGGTTGAGGAGGTGCAGTTAGGAGATGCGACCTACTTGGTGTGAAGGAAGTTGTATTGTCAAGCCAACGACATTAACCAAAGGCACTCTTTTATTTTTACTTGTCCACATCAAGGACAATGTAAGATCTAAGTGTGAAGGGAGAATTTAGGATTTTTGAATTTTGAATTTTGAATTTCGAATTTTTACATAAAAAATAAATATAAATAAATAAATAAAAAACACAAGGATTCTTAGTGCATGTTTAGGTGCTTTCTATCACTGAAAGTTTATATTTATCATGAACTTGAATCAACTGGATTTGAAAGGAGGATAACACAATTGACTTGATTGACTTTTCATCTTGAAATTTCTTGATTAAGTGATTAATTTCACAATCTTGGTGAATTGAATTTGTAGACTTTAAACCTATGAGATTTTAAGCCTACAGATTGAGCATTAATGTCAATCTTTATTTTCTTTTGATGTGTGAAATTCTTCCATGGATGTGTTTCTCTAGAACTTGCATTGATTTTTTTTTAGAATAAAAAAAATTATTCACCCTTTATATTTTTATTTTCATTTCTAATAATCATGTGCTGCTAAATCTCTTATTTTGTTCAAGGGAATCGAATCCAGTAAAACTCAACAATTGAGAAACACGATTTGTTGTTCTAAACTATCTTTTGATTCAATTATCTATTGTTTTTGGTATTAATTGATTCGATATCATGAGAAAATTATATGATTTGGCCAATAAGATAATATTCTTATGTGATTGTATGCTATCTGAAATTTTCACAAGCCATAATTGTTGTGATAGAAATCAGAACCAGTTGCAATTAGGGTTCATCAACTCTAAGTGAAACAATAGAATGGATTAAACATTCAAATCGTGGTTGAAGTGTTATTCGATTTAGTAGTCTTCCTAGAATGTTAATATTACTCCTAGTGTAAATAGGATTATGTCAAAATCGATTAGATTAGGGATAATAATTTAATTCGAGTGTTGGGCTTGAGTTAATGATAGCAGGGAAGAATAGATATTATCTTGCTGGGATATAATACCTTAGCTAAATAATTGAAGACAAAATGGTAATTAGGTGTTAAGGATCAATTGTTAGTTACTGGGTAGTTCCTTTGAATCGAAGTTGTTAATCTTGAACTTGAATTAACTGGATTTGAAAGGAGGATAACAAAATTAAATTGATTAACTTTTCATCTTGAGATTTGTTGATTAAGTGATTGATTTCAGAATGTTGGTGAATTGAATTGGTAGACTTTAAACCTTTGAGATTTTGAGCCTAGAGATTGAGCTTTAATGTCCATCTTTATTTTCTTTTTATGTGTGATATTCTTCCTTGGATGTGTTTCTCTAGAACTTGCATTAATTCTTTTTGAGATTAGATTGATTCAGGCATACATAAAAGTCATTAAGGTCATTTTTGGATAAACCACTCTAGCCAAATAGCCCACCTAACATAATTTACCATTGTTAAGCCCTTTTGAGTCTAATTAACTTTTCTTTGTTGAATAACTTGTCCCAACCTTGAGCTTAATATAAATGACTTTACCTAACCTTAAAGATGTCACGCCCAGAAACACGAAAAATGGGCAATTTTAAAACTTTTTAACCTATTTAACTGAGTTGTGTTCCTGTCTATGTCAGTTTCTTATTATTTTATAAAAATTCGGTAGCATAACGGCTGCATTTTGACTTAACCAATCTGTAGAGATTCAAAACGCAATTTATAATTTTCAACCCACATCCGCAACACATTTTTCTTCTATTCCAGGATCTCATAACATCCACAACATATATTTATTCTGCGTAATAAAAACTCTATACATAAACATAATCCTTTACAACTATTACATCCCGACTGTCATATACATTAGTGTCTATGCTATACATCGTGTCTGGAATAAAAGTAAAGCTATACCTCATTGCTACAAATGATCTGACGAAAGGTCGGACTGCCTCGTCCATGACCTCTAGCACGTGAGTGCAGTAGAATCACTGTAGGTAATCTGGAAGATGGAAAGGAAAGGGCGTAAGCTTTTCAGGCTTAGTAAGAGATACATTTAAAGTAACCTTAGTACTTAAAACTAGTAAAATACGTGATCTCACAACTCAGCATAAACATGTACGAAAGTAGAGATGCTTACATTTAGAAAAGAAGTAACATCATGCTTTAAAATCATTAGTTTACACATCATACATCCTTTTCGTAAAATGTATCATGCTATAAATATATCATTAGTGTAAACAGTCATAAAGCATCTCGTTTTCATAAAACATCTCATGCTGAAAACATGTTTCATAGTGTAAACATACATAAGAGCATCTCAAAATCTCAAATCAAATATATCATATCCCATCATCACTTTAAAAAGTGAAATCATGTTTTCACAACTCATTTCTTCAAAACATAAACATAGCTACCATTAAATATCATTATATAACATAGTGCTAAAACCGATAGCAACAAAACAGGTAGCATAGATGTGTGAAAACATAAAACATCTTATCATTATCATGTAGGGTCAGGCAATCGTCTCATATACTAGTCCCGAAGGACATCATACATCTGGTCCCGTAGGACAAAATCATGGGTACTCATGGCCATAGTATAAGGAGTCGTAGGATTGGATCAGGGTCGTACGCTGCCCTATCTCTCGTGCACCACTAAATGAGGACTATACGAACGAACTTACGTGCATCACTAAGTGTGGACTATACGCACATTTCTCATATCAAGTCAGAGCCTGCCCGTTCTGTGACACCCCGGAAGCGCCGAAAATAAGGCTAATTTAAAACTTTTTACTCATTAATTCACAATTAAGGGTGCATTCCTGTGCAGTGTCATACATCATCATAATTATCATGCCTCATGATCTCATCATAATATAGTATATATTGTATTATATACATTACTCAATTCCAAGTTAATTAATCCTAATACATCCCGTACATCATTGTACAATAAGTGTCTGTAAATATAACTCTAGTCTGGGTACATGAATATTAAATATCTACCTCAATACACAAAATACGGCCTGGAGCTCAAGTTTTCCACTAGCCTCTAACCCGTACGCCGCAGGGAACTCACTTCACTTGAAGCGATCTGGGGGAAGAGAAAACAGAGTGAGCTTCCAAATCGCTCAGTAAGGGGGGTAAGGGAACTCAGTTATATAAACCATATCACACATCACAAATATGTATTTGTTTATGAAGCTCATTTGAAATCGTAGCATGAAAGATTCTTAAAACATCATCATCTCATAACTCATAAATCATGTGAAAACATGAAGGTAAAAAGGCTCAATATCGAGCACTCACAAGCATGTGTAAATATATGCGATAATGGCTGTTCTCAAAATACGTGATAAAAATCACCTCAGTAAATAGCACGTGACAAGGTCACAAAACACAACTCATGTGTAAAACGAGACTAGGCAATAAAACTCAATTAAAACTCGTCATGGCACATCAAATATGTAATCTCCTCTGGGTGCGCATCCCAGGCATCCTCGCATAGAGGGAACGTAGACAATATGGTCGTATGCATGGTATATTGGACTTATATGTTACCAGAACAAGGCCTGGCCTTACATGCTACCAGAACAAGGCCCGGCCTTACATGCTACCAGAGCAATGCCTCGCCTCATGCACACTATCACGTGGTCCCTAGGTCGGTTCCCAAGCGTCCCACTCTCTCGGTCTTACATGCTACCAAAGCAAGGCCACCCAGCGTTACCAGAACGGGGGTCATCTCACGTTACCAAAACAGAGGCATCTCTCGTTACCAAAACGGAGGCATCTCTCGTTACCAAAACGGAGGCATCTCTCATTACCAAAACGGAGGCATCTCTCATTACCAAAATGGAGGAATATTAGACTTACATGCTACCAGAGCAAGGCCTCCCAACGCTACCAAAGCGGACGAATAATCCGACTTACATGTTACCAGAACAAGGCCTGTGGTCCCTGGGTCTGTTCCCAGGCGTCCCACTATATCGGTCTTACATGCTACCAGAGCAAGGCCCGATGTGTATTCAACATGACACGCCTAAGTCTCAATCATTAACCATTATCTTATAAAACGTTATGCCTTCACGTAGAACTCATAATGGTTTTCTCTCATAAAACTCATTTAAAACATTTGTGTACTCAACACAAAACATATTAAAACCGAGTTCCAACCGGCAAAACACGCACACATTTTCTGAAATCTCAATATCGCCTTAACGTAGAGCCCAATTTACTTTTCACGCAAACTCAAAGGTTTATAAAGCAATTTCACACTCAGCTTATAAACTCATAAAATAATGGGCTCTAACCGGCTATAAAAACCGTGTGCAATCGTTTAGTTTTCCCTTACCTCTTTGCACCTCGTATAGTGCAATGGTTTCTCCCGTATCACGGACTAGCCTCGCATTCCACTCTGAAACTCCCGAGCTGTCCAAACGATGTTAAAACATCAATACTCATTATCACATCAACCTCAATTCTCAAAATCGAGCATAATTGCTCATAACTCCTCGAATTTCTCAATTCTCATAACTCCATCACAAACCACAATCTCGCTCCCAACACCTCAACATTCTATATTTCCTATGCCACAATATCTATGCTAATACACCACATTGTCTAAATCTCCATTTATAGCTCAAAATTCCTAAATTTACCAAAGTTGCTAAATATCATCATCACTCCAACTACATTGTAATTTCATCAATCCCTAATCATTTTTCAGCTATTTCAACACAATGCCAACAACTATCATCACCAAAATCATCTCAAATATAAGGATCAAAGTTTAGAAATTACCCAAAACTTGTGGAGAGCTTATCTCTTGCCTCGATTCGATCCGTCTTTCGATTTCCAAGTATGTTGTTCTCCCTTGGGTGAGGAACAACTTTCCTTCTTGCCACAACTTCTGTTTTGGACGGAAATGAGTGCTTTGGATGAGTGAGAAAGCTCGGGCTCGATGAAAATGGAGGTTGGAAGAGAGAGAAAGTGAAATTGCAGGAGAAAGCAGGGATTCCTTATATAGACTAAGGGTAGGAGATCGATCTGCATTTGAATTTGGGGATGATTTGGGGCAATTTATGCCTAGGAGATCGATCTGTCGAGGGGTAAGATCGATCTCTTTATGGCTTTATGAGATCGATCTGCGCCTTGGGGAGATCGATCTTCTCCCAAATAGAAACATTTGGAGATCGATCTCTTTCTCATGAGATCGATCTTCTTCTATTGGAGATCGATCTGCTCCTTAAATTCCTCCTTCCTTGTCATTTTTAACTCACCAGATCGATCTCTCCTTCTCCCAGATCGATCTGTCCTCATGGCTTCACACTTATTTTAAGCACTTAACATATAAATCTCCAATTATCATTCCCCAATTCACTTAGCTCAATAAATTATACTTCAAGTTCATATTACATAATTAAAATATGTCTAAAATCCTCAGATCTCACATCCTCCCCACCTTAAAAGAATTTGGTCCTCTAAATTCAACTCAACTAGTCAAAGAGATGGGGGTATTTCTTCTTCATGAGGTTCTCTAGTTCCCACGTTGCCTCTTCCCTTGAGTGATGCTCTTGGTTCTCAGTACCTTCTCCTTTTTATCGAGAATCCAGACGGGTTCCTTAGTATAGCTCATATCCTCCTGTATGTCCATCTCGTCATACTCTATAACATGAGAAGGGTTCGGGTGGTACTTCCTCAACATAGACACATGAAAGACGTTGTGTATTCCGGACATCTGTGGGGGTAATGCCAATCTGTAGGCTACCTCTCCCACTCTCTCAAGAATCCCGAATGGTCCTATGTATCGAGGACTCAATTTTCCTTTCTTCCCAAAACGCACGATACCCTTACTCGGAGATACTTTCAAAAATACTGCATCACCAACATCAAACTCGAGTGGCCGTCTACGCACATCCGCGTAGCTTTTTTGTCTACCCTGTGCAGCCTGTAGTCTCTCACATATGAGTTTCACACTCTGTATAGCTTGCTCAACAAGCTCGGGAGCATTTATCTTTCTGTCACCGACTTCTTCCCAAGCTACAGGGGATCTACACCTCCTACCATATAGAGCCTCAAAGGGTGCCATTCCAATACTTGCATGATAGCTGTTATCGTACGCAAACTCTGCTAGGGTCAGGTGATCATCCCATGATCCCTTAAAATCCATCGTACACGCCCTCAACATATCCTCCAGGGTCTGAATAGTCCTCTCTGACTGACCATCTGTCTGAGGATTATAGGCGGTACTAAAACTCAATCGAGATCCCATGGACTCCTGAAACTGGGTCCAAAATTTGGAAGTAAATCGGGAATCTCTATCAGAAGTAATACTCACTGGAGCCCCATGTAATCTAGCTATCTCACTGACATACAGCTCAGCTAAGGCATCCACAGTATCTGTGCTCTTGATGGCAAGGAAGTGGGCACTCTTGGTCAATCTATCCACAATGACCCATATCGCATCACAACCTCTTCGGGTCCTCAGTAAACCCATAATAAAATCCATGGTGACATGCTCCCATTTCCATGTAGGTATAGGTAAGGGCTGTAGTAGTCCTCCAGGCTTCTGATGCTCAGCTTTCACTTGCTGGCATACTAAACACCTGGCCACATACTCTGCCATGTCTCGCTTCATACCACTCCACCAATACACCTTTCTCAAATCTCAGTACATCTTAGTACTCCCTGGGTGCATGGTGTATCGCGACCAGTGAGATTCCCTCAGTATCAATCTCTTTAGGGTATCATCGTTCGGTACAAAAATCCGTCCTCTTAATCTCAACAATCCATCCTCACTGACTGTGAGATCCGACTGCTAACTCTGTTCAGCTTGGCTAACCACATCAATCAACCTTTGATCACTGCGCTGCCCAGTTCTAATCTGATCCATGATCCTGGGCTCTATCCGCAAGTTAGCCAAAAATCCAGTCTCTACCTCTTTAACTCTGATCCGAAGTTCAGCGAACTGCTCTAATAAATCCCATTCCCTGATCATCATAGCAGATATCATACTCTTCCTGCTCAGGGCATCAGCAACTACATTCGCCTTACCCGGATGATATAGAATCTCGCAGTCATAATCCTTAAGGAGTTCCATCCACTCCTTTGTCTCATGTTTAACTCTTTCTGATCAAAGAGATATCGTAAACTCTTATGATCAGTGAAGATCTGGAATCTTTCCCCATATAAGTAGTGTCGCCAGATCTTTAAAGCAAATACCACAGCGACTAACTCCAAATCATGCTTGGGGTAATTCCGTTCATGGTCTTTCAACTGTCATGATCCATATGCGACCACTCTTCCGTGCTGCATAAGCACACACCCTAATCCTTGATGAGATGCATCACTATACACCGAAAATCCTCCTGATCCCTTAGGAATAGTTAACACAGGTGCCGCTGTCAATCTCCTTTTTAACTCCTGAAAACTGAGCTCACATTGATCAGTTCATATGAATGGAATCTCCTTACGCATGAGTTATTATTGTACGCAAACACTGCTAGGGGTAGGTGATCATCCCATGATCCCTTAAAATCCATCGTACTCGCCCTCAACATATCCTACAGGGTTTGAATAGTCTTCTCTGACTGACCATCTATCCGAGGATGATAGGCGATACTAAAACTCAATCGAGATCCCATAGACTCCTGAAACTGGGTCCAAAATCTAGAAGTAAATCGAGAATCTCTGTCAGAAGTAATACTCAGTGGAGCCCCATGTAATCTAGCTATCTCGCTGACATATAACTCAGCTAAGGCATCCATAGTATCTGTGGTATTGATAGCAAGGAAGTGGAAACTTTTCATCAGTCAATCCACTATGACCCATATCGCATCACGACCTCTTCGGGTCCTTGGTAAACTAATAATAAAATCCATGGTGACATGCTCCCATTTCCATGTCGGCACAGGTAAAGGCTCCAATAATCCTCAGGGCTTTCGATGCTCAGTTTTCACTTGCTGGCACACTAAACATCTGGCCACATAATCTGCCACGTCTCGCTTCATGCCACTCCATCAGTACACCTTTTTCAAATCTCGGTACATCTTAGTACTTCCTGGGTACATGGTGTATTGCGAGCAGTGGGATTCTCAGTATTTATCTCTTTAGGGTATCATCGTCCGTTACACAAATTTATCCTTTGAATCTCAATAATCCATCCTCACTGACTATGAGATC
This sequence comes from Firmiana major, assembly GCA_033439115.1. NCBI lineage: Eukaryota > Viridiplantae > Streptophyta > Magnoliopsida > Malvales > Malvaceae > Firmiana > Firmiana major. The sequence continues at coordinate 35,317,958 of CM065895.1, read as the reverse complement.
TGAATATGAAGTTTGCTCAGCCTCGCTAACCATACTAATCAGCCTCTGATCATCATGCTGCCCAGTTCTAATTTGATCCATGATCTTGGGCTCTATTCGTAGGCTAGCCAAAAATCCAGTCTCTACCTCTTTAACTTTGATTTGGAGTTCGGTGAACTACTCCAACAAATCCCATTCCCTCACCATCATAGCTGATATCATACTCTTCCTGCTCAGGGCATTAGCAACTACGTTCGCCTTTCCCAGATGAGACAGAATCTTACAGTCATAATCCTTAAGGAGTTTCATCCATCTCCTTTGCCTCATGTTTAACTCTTTCTGATCAAACAAATACCTCAAACTCTTATGATCGGTCAAGATCTAGAATCTTTCCCCATATAAGTAGTGCCACCAGATCTTCAAGGCAAACACCACAACAGCTAACTCTAAATCATGCGTGGGGTAATTCCTTTCATGATCTTTCAATTGTCGTGATCCATATGCGACTACTCTTCCGTGCTGCATGAGCACACACCCCAATCCTTGATTCGAGGCATCACTATACACTGAAAATCCTTCTGATCCCTCAGGAATAGTCAACACAGGTGCCGTTGTTAATCTCCTCTTTAATTCCTGAAAATTGAGCTCACATTGATCAGTCCATATAAATGGAGTCTCCTTACGCGTGAGCTTGGTCAAAAGAGCAAAAATCCTGGAAAATCCTTCTACAAATCTTCTATAATACCCTGCCAAACCAAGAAAACTTCGTACCTCGGTAACTGTCTTCGATCTTTCCCAATTAAGCATAGCCTCCACTTTAGTTGGATCAACTGAAACTCCTTCCTCTGAAACTATGTGACCAAGGAAAGCTATCCAATCTAGCCAAAACTCACACTTACTAAACTTTCCATATAATTGCTTATCTCGAAGTATCTGAAGTACTAACCATAAGGGTTGTGCATGCTCCTCATAAGATCGAGAGTACACCAAGATATCATCAATAAAGACTATCACAAATTTATCTAGATAGTCTCTGAACACCTTGTTCATTAACCTCATAAAGGCTACAGGGGCATTCGTCAATCCGAAGGGCATCACTAGAAATTCAAAATGGTCATACCTTATCCTGAAGGTCGTCTTCGGAATATCTTCCTCCTTAATCCTCAGTTGGTGATAGCCCAATCTTAAATCAATCTTAGAGAAGACTGAGGCCCCTCTTAGCTGATCAAGCAGATCATCAATCCTGGGCAATGGGTACTTATTCTTTACCGTGGCTTTATTCAACAATCGGTAGTCTATGCATAATCTGAGACTACCATCTTTCTTCCTCACGAATAACACTGGTGCTCCCCACGGTGAGACACTGGGTCTAATAAATCCTTGATCCAATAACCCCTGTAGTTGTTTCTTCAATTCCTTAAGTTCCACTAATGCCATCCTATATAGAGGTCTAAAGATAGGCTGAGTATCTGGTACCAAATCAACGGTAAACTTCAGCTCTCTCTTTGGTGGTAAACCTGGCAACTTATTTGGAAAAACAACCGAAAATCCACACACCACAGGTATATCCTCAATCCTCGGATGTTCCCGATTATCATCTGAGATGAGTGTTTCATAACCTTCACATGAACAATCATATTTAGTACTCTCAAAAGCAACATCAAAATTTCAATTTGTTTACTAAAATTCCACACATTTACTTACTCAATATTTCAAACGTATACTGTAAGGTTCAGGTAGGGAGAAAGTTACAATCTTAATGTAGCAGTCTAAACTCACTCGATTGGTTGCCAGCCAATCCATTCCCAAAATTACATCAAACTCATGCATATTTAACATTATTAGATCTGCTAACATTACTCTATCTCCCACCTTTATTTCATATCCTCTACAAATGAAATCGGTTCTCTGGGATTCACGCATAGGGGTATTTACATGTAGTATATACTCTAGAGGTTCAAACTTCAAATTTAATCTACATGCAAAATACTCAAAAATAAACGAATGCGTAGACCCTGAATCAATCAACACACGAGCCTTATGATTACAGATAGAGATTATACCTCTTATAGTTTCTGCTGAAGTGTTTGTTGTTTCCTTGTCGAGAGCAAACACTCGTCCCACTGTAATGGGCTTCTTTCCTTTCTCTGCAGCAGTGGCCCGTCTTGGGGGATTCGCTCTCTAAGGCTATCGTCTGGTAGGCTTCAGAGCATGTGGTCTCTGAGGTTGAGGGCAGTATTTTAGTCTGTGATCCATGTCTCCACATCTGAAACATCCATGGATCAACCTAGTACAACTTCCCTCATGCGATCGGCCACAGTCTCTACAAACCCTTATCTCAGCCCCGACATCTCGAGGGGTCTCTCTGATGATGGGATAAGCTCTGGGTCTCTTGAGTCACCTTTCTGTACCACAATCTTTCTTCTTCTGAAGGAACCTCTCCGAACATCTACCTGGGAAATCGCTGGCCTCTTGCTTTTATCCCTAATCATAGCACTAAACTCAATCTAAGATTGCACAATTTCGATTCCCCCTCTCTATCTCTTGTGCTCGTCTTAGAGTATCTCTAAACTCAGTAATACATAGCCCTATCAATCGATCTCTGATGATGGGCTTTAATCCATAAACAAATCTCTCTGTACGGAGCTCTTCATTTTTTAAGGTCTCTGGATCATACCTCAATAGAGCGGTAAATTGGCTCTCATAATCATCCACAGACATATCACCTTGTACCAGATTCAAAAACTCTGCTGGCTTCCTTCTCTGAGCAGCTCGTGGTATAAATTGGGCTCTAAAGGCCGCTTGAAATTTTCCCAGCTAATCACATCCTGCTTGGACATCAGAATACCTTGGGTAGTACCCCACCAATCTCGAGCTCTCCCTTTTAACATATAGGCACCCATACTGACCCTCTCAGCATTAGTGCATCCTAAATAGTCAAATATAACTCTCAACTCAGTCAGCCACTCCTCAGCCTCTGTAGGATCCTTTTTCTCTCTGAATGCGGGCGGATTCATTTTCAAAAAGTCCTTCAGTCAGAACATACTCCTATCATTGGGCTGAGTAACGGGAGGTACCGGGTCCATCTATATTGGGAGCCCAAGAGGTCCTTGTGGTGGTGTCGGAGTAGTACCCAAAGCATTAATTCCAAAATGTTGCGCGAATAGCGCTGCCATTTACTCAAAACCTTACCGCATATCATGCTCAATCCGGTTAAATCGAGAGTTAGGACTCTCCAGTTGTGGGTTAGGTGGTGGAGGTGGCTCTGCCTGCCTCCTCGAACGACCTCATAGTCCACTCATTCTTAATCTCAATACGTTCCCAACGCATACACTTTAAATTCGATTGAAATCTCAACCCTCAATTTCAATTCATGACCAGACTTATACAAACACTTGGGATGTATTTTATTCCACTTGACCGATACTGACAGTACTAAACACACTAAGCTTTGATACTAAGAAAACTCTGTGATGCCCCGAAAATGCGAAAAACATGGCAAATTTAAACTTTTATTTCACATCCATTCACAATTAAGGATGCATTCCTCTACAGTGTCATGCATCATCATTCATAATTTCTAACTTTTGCCTCAGGATCTCATAATTATATATCATACCATATACATTACTTAATTCAAGGTTAATTAATCCTAATACATCCCATAAATCATTGTGCATTAAGTGTCTGTAAATACAACATAAGTTTGGGTACATGAAATGTAAATTATAACTCAATACAATATATATGGCCTGGAGCTCAAGTCCTCCACTGGCCACTACTCCACACGTCGTAGGAAAACTCTTTTCAATTGAAGAAATCTAGGGAAAGATAAAACAGGGTGAGCTTCTAAATCGCTCAGTAAGGAGGTAAGGGATTCATTAATAGAAAATGATTTGCACAACACAATCATTTTGTTTTACATGTTAAACTCAATAAACTCAGTGGAAAATGTAGCATGAATAATTAGAACATTATCTCAACTCATTCTCAAAGCTCATGTAAAAACATGATAATAAATGGGTCAAACTATGGTTACAAGCATGTAGAAAACAGGATGTGATAATGACTTTTCTCATAACACGTGATAAAGACCACCTCAATAGTAATGCATGTGGCGCAGCCACCAAACACAAACTCATCTGTAAAACGAGACTAGGCAAATAAAACTCATATAAAAATTCGTCATGGCACATCAAAATAATCTCCTCTGGGTGGGAATCTCAGGCATCCTTAAAAGAGAGAACATCGACTATATGGTTGTGTACATGGTATATTGGACTTATGCGTTACCAAAATAAGGCCCGACCTTACATTCTACTAAAGCAATGCCTCTCCTCATGTACATTACCGATCTTAAATGCTACCAAAGCAAGCCTGGACTTACATGCTACCAAAACAAGGCCTCCCAGCGCTACCAAAGCGAGGAAAAATATCGATCTTACATGCTACCAAAGCAATACCTCCCAGCACTACCAAAGCGGGGAAAACTATCGGCCTTACATGCTACCAAAGCAATGCCTCCCAGAGCTACCAAAGCGGGGAAAATATTAGCCTTACATGCTACCAAAGCAATGCTTGATGTGTATTCAACATGACACGCCTAAGTCTTTGTGATGCCATTATCTTATAAAATCGTTTTGCCTTCATGTAGCGCTCATATGGTTTTCTCATAAAACCCATCTCAAAAATCATTTTGTACTCAACACAAAACATGTCAAAATCGAGCTCAAACCGGTAAAACAACGCACACATTTCTCAAATCTCAATGCACCTTAACGTAGAGCCCAATCACATTTTCACTTTTAAACTCAAAACGGTTGTAAAACAATTTCACATTTAGTTTACAACTCAAAACAATTGGGCCCCAACCGATAAAATCATGTGTAAACAACTCATTCTCAACTCATAAAAACTTGCTTGTTTTCTCAAATCACTTTTCATGCTAGAACATCATCACAAAACACATACACAAATGAGTTTAAGTTTCCTTTTCCTTACCTCGTTACACCTCGTATAATGCAATCGTTCCCCTGTATCACGAACTAGCCTCGCATTCCTATTTGGAACTCCCGGGCTGTCTAAACGATGTAAAAACATCAAAATTCACCTCAATCACATCACCGAGCACATATTTGCTCACATGCTCGTTAAATATTCAAATAACCCAATTCTCATAATTTTATCACAATCCACATTCTCATCTGCTACATTTCAAATCCTACATTTTTTATGTACAATATCCATGCACAATGCATCTCATTGCCTCAATCCAAACTTATAGTCATAAGTCCCCAAAATTACCACAATTGCATAATATCATCTTTACTCCAACAACATTACAATTTCATTAATCTCTAATCCTTTCCTAGCTATTTCATCACAATGCCTACAACCATAATCACCAAAATATCCTAAAAATCCAAGATCGAAGATTAGAAATTTACCTAAAACTTATGGAGTGCTCTATTCACACATCGATTCAATGCGTCCTTTGATTTACAAGTATGTTGTTCTCCTTTGGATGAGGAATAACTTTCCTTCTTGCTACAACCTCTAAATCGAACAAAAAAGGGCGATTCGAAAGAGAGAGAAAGCTAGGGCTCGGTAAAATGGGAGGTTTCTAGAGAGAAACTTTGAGATGCAGGAAAAACGTAGGGGTCCTTTTATAGACGGAGGTAGGAGATCGATCTGGTCCTTGATGAGATCAATCTGCATTTTAATTTGGGAACATTTTAGGGCAATTTTATGCCTAGGAGATCGATCTGTTGTGGGGTGAGATCAATCTAATAATGGCTTCATGAGATCGATCTGCTCCTTGAGGAGATCGATCTTTTGGTTACAGAATACTTTATGAGATCGATCTGCTCTTGTAGGAAATCGATCTGCATTTTACAGAATCGTTTTAGAGATCGATCTGTTCTCTTATAAGATCGGTCTTCCTATCAGTTCTTGCACATTTCATGTATTCTAGAGCCATGAGATCAATCTCTCATCCTTGAAGATCGATCTGGCACTGCTGCTGTACTAGATTACAGAAAACTCAAAGTATAACTTCCCATAATCCACCCCATAGTCCATATTTCAATCCATACACATTCAAGACTTAAAAACCTCTTCTTCTTATATTTCATCATAATTAAAACTTGTGTATACATTAACATGTCATAATTACATACACCAAATTATAATTCTCGTAAATAGGGTATACAAAATTCACAGTTCTCACACGACCTGAATTTTACACAATTTGGTTGGGCTACAAGTCGATATTATGTCAAAACGATACTCAGTCTGATTAATTTTCTTCTTTCTTTGTAACAAATTTTAACAAAATATGTTCACATTCACCATACACATCTTGTATGCATTATTGTACGTATAAAAATTTTTAGATACAAAAGAATTTCTTATAACTGGGTATACTTTTAACGCACAAAAATACTCAGCGGAACCATAGTTTTGTGACATGCCTTACTAACGGAAGCGTCTAAGTTATTGATGGGACTCTATGGAGGAAAGTAGGGAGTGAGCTTAACGTGCTCAGTAAGAAACTTATGTAAGCAGCAGACAACCATACTATCTACATATTTATTATGTATGCCATGATCAGTTATAAAACACTATAAAACACTTGAAAATAATTCAATTCGTTAATATTGAAAACGATTCACAATCGATGTACATGATTTGAAAAACACTTTCAGTCACACTCCATTTTCAATAATATACTTTACCATATGTAAAACATATGCATTGAATATAGTCAGTATAATGAAACCATTTACTGTTCAATCAATGCAGTAAAACACTTGAATTCGTTTCTTTAAAACGATTCATTCAATCAATAAGCAGTTTAATTCACTTTTCTTTCTATCAGTAAACAATTCAATTTTCTTAAACTAGACTGGGATTCAATCAATAACAGTACAGTTGACATATGGCCATAGTTAGTGACCCCATGCCTCACGGGCCAGGTGTGCGTGAGTGTCATACGCCTCAAGGGGTATGGGTCAGTCCAGCCTGTCGACCAATCAATACAGTACAGTTCAGTTCAGTAGTTCAAAGACTCAATACATGATACAACGTACTCCATGTCCGTCCACATGGTACATCGTGCTCCGTGGACCCCGATATAGTACAATACGACTGAGGGTACCGAGTAGTCTTAAGGATTTACCCCCAACATTAATATCAACCAACACCTTAGTCTCAAAATCCAGTGCGAGCAGGTCAGTGTAAGATCACACAGTAATACACGACGGCACCAGCATGATTTTTCTCATAAATTGTATGAAAATTCAGTACGAGCAATTTAGTGTGACACACAGTCTACATGTGGGCTTTAGCACTGTTTCGTATCGAAAATTGAATAGGTGGTTCAATTCTTTCAAAAATGATATAAAAATCAGCATTCAGTACAAAAATAGTGCATAAACAATATGTGAGTGGAGACTACCCGAGAGGTCACCCATCATGGAAATTTCTCCCACTCGAGCATACTTAATTTCGTACATGTTATTTTATGCAGACAGTAAAAGCAATAGCCGACCTATCTATATACCGTGGGAAGTGATATTCAACGATGAAAACATTGAAAACATGCAATTTATGCAATTATGAATTTTTTTAACACTTTTCAGTTCAGTTCAGTCTATACGTAGGGGTAATATCGGGTTTTCTATCTCTACGGTATCTATTTAGATGCGCAAAATCATAAAATATGTACAGTTATCTCTAAAACTTGCATATATTCCTTACCTTGATGTCTGTTCGTAGTCTTCAATTGTCTCAACGTAGCAAGATTCGTGGGTCCTGTCCACTCATTTCATTCCTCCAAATTTTCGAATAAATATTTTCGAAGTTTCTTTCCGTCAGGTTTTCTCGAATTCTTTGAGCTTTCTTCCTTATTCCAAATGTACATATATATATATATATCTAATCTTTTACAAATATATATATAATTCTCTCACTCTTCTCTTTTTTCTGAATTGGCCTTTGGCACCAAATTTCTTTTATTTTCTTCTTCATTCTTTTTATTTCTCGATTTACTATTCGTCCTTCCTTTTCTTCACTATTTTTTATTTTGAACACTATTTGCTAGTACCCTTTTTATCCATTTCATCTAAAAATCACCATAAATCTTTCACTTTATTCATTGGCTTACCCTATCGTGAACAACCCTTACAATTACAATTGGGCTGTGAGTCAGTAATAATCATCATTTACCATCCATTTTCCAATTAATCAAAAACAATTTCAAAAATTTGAAAGTTAAGTCACATACTTATACATTACCTGTTTGCTAACATTTACATCCCCCATATTACAATTCAGAATTATTACTGTGCTATTACATGTTTAGATACAAAAAAGAATTCCTGTGTGTATACCTTTGGGCAATGGAGAGTAACGGATATCCGAATATAATGCCTCAGTCCTTCACTAGGCTATTGTGCCCGCTCTGTAGAAGGGGAAAATGAAGGGATGAGCAACCGCACGTTCTGTGACACCCCATATAAGTGTAACTTTGTATATATATGTAAATGGTGATGTACTTGTAATGTGCAGTATAAGTGATGTAAAGTCCATAAATCAAATGTACACACTTGTAATAAGAGATTGTGATGTACACACAAGTTTCATTAAGTATGAATATGAAGAAATGGACTTTTGCATGTGATGAATGTAAGTGGAATGGAATATGAGTAGTGTGGTAAATGAAATGAAGATTTGCATGAGTTATGCATTTCCATTTAGTTTATATTATATACCTTTGGTTATACAAAGATTCTACACAAGTTTTAAATTGTATGAAGCATTAATGGATGCCATTTTCAAGTCTCAAAGTTGATCGGATGAGAAAATGACTATGGCAGTAAATTAAGGATGTTTTGGTGTAAGTGTCTGTAGAAAACTGCAGTAAAATCTAGAAAATATGAAGTTTAGATCAATCTCATAGCATGAAAGATCAATCTGAAAGAGCAAAAAATGCTCTTATTCGAGCAATGGAATATGGCAGATCGATCTCCAATGGAGCCAGATCGATCTCCTAAACATTCTGTAAAATGCAGATAGATTCTTAAGGCAAACATATCGATTTCCTTAGCTTCGGGTTGGAGCAGATCGATCTCCTCCTTAGCCAGATCGATCTCCTTAAGCTACTCTGTGACGCCCCGGAAGCTCAGAAAATAGGGCTAATTTAAAACTTTTTTACTCATTAATTCACAATTAAGGGTGCATTCCTGTGCAGTGTCATACATCATCATAATTATCATGCCTCAGGATCTAATCATAATATAGTATATATTGTATTATATACATTGCTCAATTCCAAGTTAATTAATCCTAATACATCCCGTACATCGTTATACAATGAATGTCTGTAAATATAACTCTAGTCTGGGTACATGCATATTAAATATCTACCTCAATACACAAAATATGGCCTGGAGCTCAAGACCTCCACTAGCCTCTAACCCGTACGTCGCAGGGAACTCACTTCACTTGAAGCGATCTGGGGGGAAGATAAAACAGGGTGAGCTTCCAAATCGCTCAGTAAGGGGGGTAAGGGAACTCAGTTATATAAACCATATCACACATCACAAATATGTATTTGTTTATGAAGCTCTTTTGAAATCGTAGCATGAAAGATTCTCAAAACATCATCATCTCATAACTCATAAATCATGTGAAAACATGAAGGTAAAAAGGCTCAATATCGAGCACTCACAAGCATGTGTAAATATATGCAATAATGGCTGTTCTCAAAATACGTGATAAAAATCACCTCAGTAAATAGCACGTGACAAGGTCACAAAACACAACTCATGTGTAAAATGAGACTAGGCAATAAAACTCAATTAAAACTCATCATGGCACATCAAATATGTAATCTCCTCTGGGTGCGCATCCCAGGCATCCTCGTATAGAGGGAACGTCGACAATATGGTCGTATGCATGGTATATTGGACTTATATGCTACAAGAACAAGGCCCGACCTTACATGCTACCAGAGTAATGCCTCGCCTCATGCACACTATCACGTGGTCCCTGGGTCGGTTCCCAGGCGGCCCACTCTCTCGGTCTTACATGCTACCAAAGCAAGGCCACCCAGCGTTACCAGAACGGGGGTCATCTCACGTTACCAAAACGGAGGCATCTCTCGTTACCAAAACAGAGGCATCTCTCGTTACCAAAACGGAGGAATATCGGACTTACATGCTACCAGAGCAAGGCCTCCCAACGCTACCAAAGCGGAGGAATTATCGGACTTACATGTTACCAGAACAAGGCCTGTGGTCCTTGGGTCGGTTCCCAGGCGTCCCACTATATCGGTCTTACATGCTACCAGAGCAAGGCCCGATGTGTATTCAACATGACATGCCTAAGTCTCAATCATTAGCCATTATCTTATAAAACGTTATGCCTTCACGTAGAACTCATAATGGTTTCCTCTCGTAAAACTCATTTAAAACATTTGTGTACTCAACACAAAACATATTAAAACCGAGTTCCAACCGGTAAAACACGCACACATTTTCTTAAATCTCAATATCGCCTTAACGTAGAGCCCAATATACTTTTCACGCAAACTCAAAGGCTTATAAAGCAATTTCACACTCAGCTTATAAACTCATAAAATAATGGGCTCCAATCGGCTATAAAAACAGTGTGCAATTATATCACAACACAACACCAAACATGCTTGTATTCTCAAATCGTGGTTCATGCTGCAAACAGTTCATCAAAACACATATACAAATGGTTTAGTTTTCCATTACCTCTTTGCACCTCGTATAGTGCAATCGTTTCCCCCGTATCACGGACTAGCCTCTCATTCAACTCTGGAACTCCCGAGCTGTCCAAACGATGTTAAAACATCAATACTCATTATCACATCAACCTCAATTCTCAAAATCGAGCATAAATGCTCATAACTCCTCAAATTTCTTAATTCTCATAACTCCATCACAAACCACAATCTCGCTCACAACACCGCAACATTCTATACTTCCTATGCCACAATATCTATGCTAATACACCACATTGTCTAAATCTCCATTTATAGCTCAAAAATTCCTAAATTTACCAAAGTTGACAAATATCATCATCACTCTAACTACATTGTAATTCTATCAATCCCTAATCATTTTTCAGCTATTTCAACACAATGCCAACAACTACCATCACCAAAATCATCTTAAATATAAGGATCGAAGTTTAGAAATTACCCAAAACTTGTGGAGAGCTTATCTCTTGCCTCGATTCGATCTATCTTTCGATTTCCAAGTATGTTGTTCTCCCTTGGGTGGGGAACAACTTTCCTTCTTGCCACAACTTCTGATTGGATGGAAATGAGTGCTTTGGATGAGTGAGAAAGCTAGGGCTCAGTGAAAATGGGGGTTGGAAGAGAGAGAAAGTGAAATTGCAGGAGAAAGCAGGGATTCCTTATATAGACTGAGGGTAGGAGATCGATCTAGCTCTTGATGAGATCGATCTGCATTTGAATTTGGGGACGATTTGGGGTAATTTATGCCTAGGAGATCGATTTGTCGAGGGGTGAGATCGATCTCTTTATGGCTTTATGAGATCGATCTGCTCCTAGAGGAGATCGATCTTCTCCTAAACAGAAACATTTGGAGATCAATCTCTTCCTCATGAGATCGATCTTCTCTCAAACAGAATCATAAGGAGATCGATCCTCTTCCATTGGAGATCGATCTGCTCCTTAAATTCCTCCTTCCTTGTCATTTTTAACTCACCAGATCGATCTCTCCTTCTCCTAGATCGATCTGTCCTCATAACTTCATACTTATTTTAAACACTTAACATATAAATCTCCAATTATCATTCCCCAATTCACTTAGCTCAATAAATTATACTTCAAGTTCATATTACATAATTAAAATATGTCTGAAATCCTCAGATCTCACATCCTCCCCACCTTAAAAGAATTTGGTCCTCCAAATTCAACTCAACTAGTCAAAGAGATAGGGGTATTTCTCCTTCATGAGGTTCTCTAGTTCCCACGTTGCCTCTTCCCTTTAGTGATGTTTCCACAAAACTTTTACTAATGGGATGCTCTTGGTTCTCAGTACCTTCTCCTTTCTATCGAGAATCCGGACGGGTTCCTCAGTGTAGCTCATGTCCTCCTGTATGTCCATCTCGTCATACTCTATAACATGAGAAGGGTCCGGGTGGTACTTCCTCAACATAGACACATGAAAGACGTTGTGTATTCCGGACATCTGTGGGGGTAATGCCAATCTGTAGGCTACCTCTCCCACTCTCTCGAGAATCCCAACTGGTCCTATGTATCGAGGACTCAATTTTCCTTTCTTCCCAAATCGCACGATACCCTTACTCGGTGATACTTTCAGAAATACTGCATCACCAACATCAAACTCGAGTGGCCGTCTACGCACATCCACGTAGCTTTTATGTCTACCCTGTGCAGCCTGTAGCCTCTCACATATGAGTTTCACACTCTGTACAGCTTGCTCAACAAGCTCGGGAGCATTTATCTTTCTGTCACCAACTTCTTCCCAAGCTACAGGGGATCTACACCTCCTACCATATAGAGCCTCAAAGGGTGCCATTCCAATACTTGCATGATAGCTGTTATTGTACACAAATTCTGCTAGGGGCAGGTGATCATCCCATGATCCCTTAAAATCCATCGTACACACCCTCAACATATCCTCCAAGGTCTGAATAGTCCTCTCTGACTGACCATCTGTCTGAGGATGATAGGCGGTACTAAAACTCAATTGAGATCCCATGGACTCCTGAAACTGGGTCCAAAATCTGAAAATAAATCGGGAATCTCTATCAGAAGTAATACTCACTGGAGCCCCATGTAATATAGCTATCTCGTTGACATACAGCTCAGCTAAGGCATCCACAGTATCTGTGCTCTTGATGGTAAGGAAATGGGCACTCTTGGTCAATCTATCCACAATGACCCATATCGCATCACAACCTCTTCGGGTCCTTGGTAAACCCATAATAAAATCCATGGTGACATGCTCCCATTTCCATGTAGGTATAGGTAAGGGCTGTAGTAACCCTCCAGGCTTCCGATGCTCAGCTTTCACTTGCTGGCATATTAAACACCTGGCTACATACTCTGCCACGTCTCGCTTCATACCACTCCACCAATACACCTTTCTCAAGTCTCGGTACATCTTAGTACTCCCTGGCTGCATGGTGTATCACGAGCAGTGAGATTCACTCAGTATCAGTCTCTTTAGGGTATCATCGTCCGGTACACAAATCCGTCCTCTGAATCTCAACAATCCATCCTCACTGACTGTGAGATCCGACTGCAAACTCTGTTCAGCTTGGCTAACCATATCTATCAACCTCTGATCACTGCGCTGCCCAGTTCTAATCTGATCCACGATCCTGGGCTCTATCCGCAAGATAGCCAAAAATCCAGTCTCTACCTCTTTAACTCTGATCCGAAGTTCGATGAACTGCTCTAACAAATCCCATTCCCTGATCATCATAGCAAATATTATACTCTTCCAGCTCAGGGCATCAGCAACTACATTCACCTTACCCGGATGATATAGAATCTCGCAGTCATAATCCTTAAGGAGTTCCATCCATCTCCTTTGTCTCATGTTTAACTCTTTCTGATCAAAGAGATATCTTAAACTCTTGTGATCAGTGAAGATCTGGAATCTTTCCCCATATAAGTAGTGTCGCCAGACCTTCAAAGCAAATACCACAGTGGCTAACTCCAAATCATGCTTGGGGTAATTCCACTCATGGTCTTTCAGCTGTCGTGATCCATATGCGACCACTCTTCCGTGCTGCATAAGCACACACCCCAATCCTTGATGAGATGCATCACTATACACCGAAAATCCTCCTGATCCCTCAGGAATAGTTAACACAGGTGCCGCTGTCAATCTCCTTTTTAACTCCTGAAAACTGAGCTCACATTGATCAGTCCATATGAACGGAGTCTCCTTACGCGTGAGTTTAGTCAAAGGAGCGGCAATCTTTGAAAATCCTTCCACAAATCTTCTGTAATACCCTACCAAACCAAGGAAGCTTCACACCTCAGTAACTGTCCTCGGTCTCTCCCAACTAAGCACAGCTGCTACTTTACTTGGATCCACTGATACTCCTTCCTCTGAGACTATATGACCAAGGAAAGCTATCTGGTTCAGCCAAAACTCACACTTACTAAGCTTTCCATATAATTGCTTATCTCGGAGTATCTAAAGTACTAACCACAAATGCTGTGCATGCTCCTCATACGACCGAGAGTATACCAGGATATCATCAATAAAGACTATCACAAATTTATCTAGATAGTCTCTGAACACTTCGTTCATCAACCTCATAAATGTAGCAGGGGCGTTCATCAATCCAAAGGACATCACCAGAAATTCATAATGGCCATACCTTGTCCTGAAGGCCGTCTTGGGAATATCTTCTTCCTTGATCCTCAATTGGTGATAGCCCGATCTCAAATCAATCTTAGAAAAGACTGAGGCCCGTCTTAGTTGATCAAGTAGATCATCAATCCTGGGCAGTGGGTATTTATTCTTTACCGTGGCTTTATTCAACAGTCGGTAGTCTACGCATAATCTGAGACTACCATCCTTCTTCTCGACAAATAAAACCAGTGCTCCCCACGGTAAAACACTGGGCCTAATGAACCCTTGATCCAATAACTCCTGTAGTTGTTTCTTCAATTCCTCAAGTTCCACTAATGTCATCCTGTAGGGAGGTTTAGAGATCGGCTGAGTATCTGGTACTAAATCAATGGTAAACTCCAGCTTTCTCTCTGGTGGCAAACCTGGTAGCTCATCTGGGAAAACATCTGGGAATTCACACACCACAGGTATATCCTCAATCCTCGGATGTTCCCGCTCATCGTTTGAGATGAGTGTTTCGTAACCTTCACATGAACAATCATATTTAATACTCTCAAAAATAATATTAAAATTCTCAAATTACTTACTAGAATTCCACATATTCATTTCCTCAATATCTCAACCGTACACTGTAAGGTTCAGGTAGGGAGAAAGTTACAATCTTAGTGTAGCAGTCTAAACTCACTCGATTGGTTGCCAACCAATCCATTCCCAGAATTACATCAAACCCATGTATATTCAACATGATTAGATATGCTAACATCACTCTATCTCCCACCTTTATTTCACATCCTCTACAGATTTACTCAGTTCTCTAGGATTCACGCATAGGGGTACTTACATGTAATACATACTCTAGAGGTTCAAACTTCAAATTTAAACTACATGCAAAATGCTCTGAAATAAACGAATGCGTAGATCTTGGATCTATCAACACATGAGCCTTATGATTACAGACAGAAAGTGTACCTCTTATAGTTTCTGCTGAAGTGTCTGCAGTTTCCTTATCTAGGGCAAACACACGTCCCTGTGTCACATGTTTCTTCCCTTTCTCTGCAGCAGTGGCCCGTCTCTGGGGATTCACTCTTTGAGGCTGCTGTCTAGTAGGCTCCGGAGCATGTGGTATCTGAGGTTGAGGACAGTCCTTCACTCTGTGACCCATGTCACCACATCTAAAACATCCACGGATCGACCCAGTACAACTTCCCTCATGCGATCGGCCACAGTCTCTACAAACCCTTATCTTCGGCCTGCCATATCGAGGGGTCTCCTTGATAATAGGATAAGGTCTGGGTCTCTCCAATCTGCCTTTCTGTACCTCAATCCTTCCTCTCCTGAAGGAACCTCTCTGAACATCTGCTTGAGACATAGCTGGCCTCTTGCCTTTGTCCCTAATCACTGCTCCAAACTCATTCTGGGACTGTACAATTTCAATTCCCCTCTCAACCTCTTGTGCTCATCTCAGAGCATCTCCAAACTCAGTAATACATAATCCAATCAATCGATCTCTGATGATGGGCTTCAATCCATACACAAATCTCTCTGTGTGGAGCTCTTCATTCTTGAAAGTCTCTGGATCATATCTCAGCAGAGCGGTAAATTGGCTCTTGTAATCATCTACAGACATGTCACCCTGTACCAAACTCAAAAACTCTGCTTGCCTCCTTCTCTGGGCAGCTCGTGGTACATATTGGGCTCTAAAGGCTGTCTGAAACTCTTCCCAACCAATTACATCCTGGTGGGACATCAAAATACCCTGGGTAGTACCCCACCAATCTCGAGCTCTCCCTTTCAACATATAGGCACTCATACTGACCCTCTCAGCATCGGTGCACCCCAAATAGTCGAATATAACTCTCAACTCTGTCAACCACTCCTCAGCCTCTGTAGGATCCTTCTTTCCCCTAAATACAGGTGGATTCATTTTCAAAAAGTCTTTCAGTCGGACCATACTTCTGTCATCAGGCTGAGTGACGGGAGGCATTGGGGGTATGGGAGGTCCTTGTGGTGGTGTAGGAGTAGTACCTGAGGCTTTAACTCCAAAGTGTTGCGCGAATAACGCTGCCATCTGCTCAAAACCTTGCCTCACATTGGTCTCAATCCGATTAAATCGAGAGTTAGGACTCTCTGGTTGTGGGACAGGTGGCGGAGGGGACTCTGCCTGCCTCCTCGAACGACCTCGTCATTTACTCATTCTCTATCTCAACTCGTGTCCTGCGCGTACATATCAAAATCGATTGAAATCTCAATCCTCAGATTCAGTTCATGACCAGACTATTACAGACACTTGGGATGTATTCTATTTCACTTAACCGACACTGACAGTACTAAACACCCTAAGCTCTGATACCAAGAAAACTCTGTGACGCCCAAGAAGCGTGGAAAATAGGGCTAATTTAAAACTTTTTACTCATTAATTCACAATTAAGGGTGCATTCCTGTGCAGTGTCATACATCATCATAATTATCATGCCTCAGGATCTCATCATAATATAGTATATATTGTATTATATACATTACTCAATTCCAAGTTAATTAATCCTAATACATCCCGTACATCATTGTACAATAAGTGTCTGTAAATATAACTCTAGTCTGGGTACATGAATATTAAATATCTACCTCAATACACAAAATACGGCCTGGAGCTTAAGTCCTCCACTAGCCTCAAACCCGTACGCCGCAGGGAACTCACTTCACTTGAAGCTATCTAGGGGAAGAGAAAACAGGATGAGCTTCCAAATCGCTCAGTAAGGGGGGTAAGGGAACTCAGTTATATAAACCATATCACACATCACAATATGTATTTGTTTATGAAGCTCATTTGAAATCGTAGCATGAAAGATTCTCAAAACATCATCATCTCATAACTCATAAATCATGTGAAAACATGAAGGTAAAAAGGCTCAATATCGAGCACTCACAAGCATGTGTAAATATATGCGATAATGGTTGTTCTCAAAATACGTGATAAAAATCACCTCAGTAAATAGCACGTGACAAGGTCACAAAACACAACTCATGTGTAAAACGAGACTAGGCAATAAAACTCAATTAAAACTCGTCATGGCACATCAAATATGTAATCTCCTCTGGGTGCGCATCCCAGGCATCATCGCATAGAGGGAACGTCGACAATATGGTCGTATGCATGGTATATTGGACTTATATGTTACCAGAACAAGGCCCGACCTTACATGCTACCGGAGCAATGCCTCGCCTCATGCACACTATCATGTGGTCCCTGGGTCGGTTCTCAGGCGGCCCACTCTCTCGGTCTTACATGCTACCAAAGCAAGGCCACCCAGCGTTACCAGAATGGGGGTTATCTCACGTTACCAAAATGGAGGCATCTCTCGTTACCAAAACTGAGGCATCTCTCGTTACCAAAATGGAGGAATATCGGACTTACATGCTACCAGAGCAAGGCCTCCCAACGCTACCAAAGCCGAGAAATAATCGGACTTACATGTTACCAGAACAAGGCCTGTGGTCCCTGGGTCGGTTCCCAGGTGTCTCACTATATCGGTCTTACATGCTGCCAGAGTAAGGCCCGATGTGTATTCAACATGACACGCCTAAGTCTCAATCATTAGCCATTATCTTATAAAATGTTATGCCTTCACGTAGAACTCATAATGGTTTTCTCTCATAAAACTCATTTAAAACATTTGTGTACTCAATACAAAACATATTAAAACTGAGTTCCAACCGGCAAAACAAGCACACATTTTCTCAAATCTCAATATCGCCTTAGCGTAGAGCCCAATTTACTTTTCACGCAAACTCAAAGGTTTATAAAGCAATTTCACACTCAGCTTATAAACTCATAAAATAATAGGCTCCAATCGGCTATAAAAACCGTGTGCAATTATATCACCACACAACACCAAACATGCTTGTATTCTCAAATCATGGTTCATGCTACAACAATTCATCAAAACACATACACAAATGGTTTAGTTTTCCCTTACCTCTTTGCACCTTGTATAGTGCAATCGTTTCCCCCGTATCACGGACTAGCCTCGTATTCCACTCTGAAACTCCCGAGCTGTCCAAACGATGTTAAAACATCAATACTCATTATCACATCAACCTCAATTCTCAAAATCGAGCATAATTGCTCATAACTCCTCAAATTTCTCAATTCTCAGAACCCCATCACAAACCACAATCTCGCTCCCAACACCTCAAAATTCTATATTTCCTATATCACAATATCTATGCTAATACACCACATTGTCTTAAATCTCCATTTATAGCTCAAAATTCCTAAATTTACCAAAGTTGCTAAATATCATCATCACTCCAACTACATTGTAATTTCATCAATCCCTAATCATTTTTCAGCTATTTCAACACAATGCCAACAACTATCATCACCAAAATCATCTCAAATATAAGGATCGAAGTTTAGAAATTACCCAAAACTTGTGGAGAGCTTATCTCTTGCCTCGAATCGATCCGTCTTTCGATTTCCAAGTATGTTGTTCTCCCTTAAGTGAGGAACAACTTTCCTTCTTGCCACAACTTCTGATTTGGACGAAAATGAGTGCTTTGGATGAGCGAGAAAGCTAGGGCTTGGTGAAAATGGGGGTTGGATGAGAGAGAAAGTGAAATTGTAGGAGAAAGCAGGGATTCCTTATATAGACTGAGGGTAGGAGATCGATCTGGCTCTTGATGAGATCGATCTGCATTTGAATTTGGGGATGATTTGGGGCAATATATGCCTAGGAGATCGATCTGTCGAGGGGTGTGATCGATCTCTTTATGGCTTTATGAGATCGATCAGTGCCTTGGGGAGATCGATCTTCTCCCAAACAGAAACATTTGGAGATCGATCTCTTCCTCATGAGATCGATCTTCTCTCAAACAGAATCATAAGGAGATCGATCCTCTTCCATTGGAGATCGATCTGCTCCTTAAATTCCTCCTTCCTTGTCATTTTTAACTCACCAGATCGATCTCTCCTTCTCCCAGATCGATCTGTCCTCATGGCTTCACACTTATTTTAAACACTTACCATATAAATCTCCAATTATCATTTCCCAATTCACTTAGCTCAATAAATTATACTTCAAGTTCATATTACATAATTAAAATATGTCTGAAATCCTCAGATCTCACACGTTCCGTGGCCGTCGGCTAGGTAGATCCTCGATCGTCTCCATACGCTACCCTATGTATGCGAGATCGATCCCAGATCCTCTGACTACCGTCATATCATGCTTTTTTACCCCACAAAATCATTTTAGGCTTCTCACCCATTTTATCAAATCATTTTGGGTCTCTTACCCATTTTATCAAATCATTTCTTGTGGAAAACCATAGTTTCAAATCATTTCTTGGGATTTTAACCCATGTAATTATAAAAACATAGTTTAAAAGCTATTTCGAGACTTTAACCCGTGTCATGAAAATATTGCTTTCGTAAAGCATTCTCGGGGCTCTTCCCCGTCATTTCATGAAATCAAACCATGTTTTCTTTTTCATATTGAAAAATCACATTTTCATAAACATGTGAAGTAAAATGTATCTCATGCAAGTGGAAAACATATGGAAAAAACTCGGGAAACGGTTTAGTTTCGGTTTCTAAGGCATTGCATCCTGTTTCATAAAATCTCATTCAACTAACATACATAAAGTCATTGGTAAGGATTGTGGAGCACTAATGCTACCCTAAATTATATCCCTTACCTCTTAGCGTCGGAGGTAGTGCACATTCCTCATTTTTCAAGCTCGCCTTGAAATACGTGTCGGTAGCCTGACCTGTCACATATCAAGTCAACTCATCACATATAGCTCAAATTCATATTGGTACATTCAAATATGTGATTACATTAAAGATGTTGACCACAAGTTGACTTTTTAGCTATCTTGCTTGGTTTGCTCGGTTTTATCGGTTTAAACCTCGATTTATGCTTACTTAACATATTTGACACCTTTAAATTCATTTTCAATAACTCTATATCATGTCTTACATTCCAGCAACTCATTCCACTTCATACAAGACCTTAAAGTATCGATTCTTGCATTATTTCAATAATTCACCTAGTTTAACACTAAATCGAACCTTTACAGTATAATTTTAACTGTAAATTCATTTTAATTACATCAATCTTCATCATTCCAGCGGCTAAATCATGCTGGCAGCAATTGAATTCAATCATATAATTCAATTCATCAACTTTCTTTCAACAAGAATTCATCAAAATTCACAAATTAATAACTTATCACATCATCATCACCATACCTCAAATTCTTCACTCCTTTGACCAAGTTTGACTTCAATTTTAGGTCTCCAAATTGCCACTCAGCTGTAATACAACATGTATAGAGACTAGAAGTGTTCAGAATCATCCAAGAACCTCATCAAATTCATCCAAAAATTGAATTTTTGCTTTCCTCAGAACAGGGCAGATTTTTATCCTATTCTTCTCTCTAACTTTTCAGGGGGTAAATGACTTCGGTTAGGTCTGAAGTTTTTATATGTGGTATAGGGGAGGAAGAGGAAGATTTCATATGAAGGGACCGTTGCCTGCAACTAGCCGGAGGATGGCCAAAAAATTCACACCAGTCAGGAGCAGAAGTAACACCTGCGGCAAGGATGGGTAAGGGATATCTCTCGGGTTTCAGCTCATTTCGGGGTGTGTTTTACCTTTTTATAAAGCTTATCCAGTTTACTTTCAATCTAGAAAATATCAGAGGCAAAGAAAATCTATAAGGTCATCAAATGAGATTGTTTTCATTGGCTGACAGTTTACTAAATGCAGGGGAAATGACTGTTCTGTTTTATAAAATTTACCAAAATTAATCCTGATCAGATTTCTTCAAAATTCCACTTCTAAATTGTTATAATATGTCTATAATATGTCCCATAAATATTTAGGGGTCACTTGTTTAAGAAACAGTTCACGAACGAGCTCATTTTGGACGATTTGGCCAATACCGAGCAAAATGAAAATAAGCTTTCGGTTAGCTTTAAAAATTCATTTGAACCCCTAAATGTCACGACCTTCAACTTACCAAAATACGTATAAATTTTTCACATTTTCATGCATCGTTTATCATTCGTCCTTACCTCAATCGTGAACAGCAACTCTCCTCAATAGTTAAGCTGTGTGTCGACGTCTAACTCACTCCACCATACCAATTCAATTTGTATATTATTCATAAGTAAACATTTATATAAATGTATATATATCAGAGTTGTTACATGTGTTTACATTGTTTTACATCCCCAATAGTTACATACTACTATGCTATGTCTAGTTTAGATACAAAATAATCTAAGTTTGTATACCTTTAGCGATGGGATGCAGCGGATTACCAAAAGGGACAAGCCTCCAGTCACGCTCACTCTATACACAAATCTCTAGAGAGAGGGGGAAAATAAGGGGGTGAGCAAACCACACGCTCAGTAAGGCAATCATGCGAACAGGTAGATACTGCACTATCTACGTGATCGTGATGCCATGCTCAAAAGCATTTAGTTCATCATTTAAACTCAAAACATGAGTGTATGATTATGTTAATGGTATGTAAAGCATTCATGCTATTAAAATCCAGTGCACATTTCAACTCAAAGCATGGTATAAATCATCATGCATAATTCATAATAAAGCATGGCATTAACCATCATGTGTTTTCTCAAATAAGCATGGCATTAACCATCATGCATTTTCTTAAATAAGCATGGCATTAAACATCATACATCTGTGCACTTTAAAAACCATTAACAATCAATATCTCAAAACAATTCAATACTTGTCAGGTCTCAGCCCATCCCTCGGACTGTCCTGACCCACAAATCATTTTAAACATGGATTTATTCTCAAAATAATAGACATGTGAGATAGACAATTCTATAATAGGTAATAACCTCAAGGTCTATGTACATAACCTGTGATACCGGCTACACGGATAAGGTGTGCGGGATATCACCACTATCTGCTTCCACACGTGAGGTGGGTCAAGTCCTACCCCAGGTCCATAGCAGATCTCGTCCGAAGACGGCACATCACATCTCAACACGGTACAACGTACTATATGCTACATGCATGGTACAACGTACTCCGTGGACCCAATCAACACATCATATCAAGCCACATCTCAAAACGCACGTGTGAGCCTATTTAGTCGGTACGACCTCTTGTCTACCTGAAGCTCCTAACACGGCTAATAAATCATGTCAAAACAATGCACGTGCAAGCCTATTTAATCGATATGACACCCAGTCTACTCGAAGCTTCAAGCACGGTAACAACCAAGGTGGGCATCTAGTGCGAGACAAACTCCAAGCACAATGCCAAAACAAATATGAAATCCCTGTGAAAACTAGTGCCTCTAGCACTCATGTGTATAAAACACGTCAAATCTCGTGCGAGTCGTACTCTAGCACGCTTTCATTCTCACGAAAACAATGTAGGTGGCTCATTTCTTTGCAAAGTGTGGTTAACAAACCAAAACAACTCATTTCTTTTGCAATTGATTTTAAATGCTAGCCAACCTACCAATCACTTGCTAAAAAGCAATACAACATTATTTTCAAAACATTATGCCATTGTTTTCATGCAAATTTATCAAACTCCTAACTTTTACCCTTCAATCAACCAACATCATTTCCTAATATCTCATGCATTCTAGCAAAGCATTTAAGCACCCAAATTGTGTACAGATATCTCTAAGAGTCCACACAATTCCCTTACCTCGATTTGCTTGGTGTGACTCTTTTCCTCTTAGCTTCTCACGCTCTTTGCTCAACTCGCTCCGACGTATCCTCGGAAGCTGCGATTCATTCATCCAATCAATTGAGTTAATGTTTTTAACCCATATTTGACCTCACTATTCAATATAGTTCACTTATACATTTTACAAATGCCTTAATCCACATTTTACCCCTTTTAGCTTAATCTTACAATTTATTCACCAACATCTTAAAATCATACCCATAATACTATTGTCACCTCTAGATATCCCATTTCTCATTAATCTCCATATATTCCACTTTCTCACACTAGACCATTTCTAGGTCATAATCATTCCAATGCATTTTAGATAGTTTCTAACCATCCATACTCATACCAAACAACTCCAAAATCAATTAAATAGACAATGTACCATAGTTGGAGTGTTAGAATCTTACCAAATCTGATTTCTCTTTTTTGCTCCAAATGACAATGCCCTTAGCTCCTTCAATACCAACAATGGGATTTTGGGTTCCAACTATGTTATTCTCTTCCTCAAGATGAACAACTTAGTGTCTAATGGCCTGCCCTCAAATCTTACTGGAAATGGTTGATTTTAGAGAGAGAAAGTTAGGTTTTTGGGTTGAAAATGGAAAAAAATGGTTTTTCCCGAAATTTTTAGATTTTCAACACTCCTTTTATAGAAATAGCTTGAGGAGATCGATCTGCACTAAGAGGAGATCGATCTGGTCCCCTTAAATCCCTCTTTTTCATGACATTTTAAGCATGAGATCGATCTGTCGAAGCTAGAGATCGATCTGCTCCAAACAGAGAGCTAAGGAGATCGATCTGTAGGCTTGAGGATCGATCTTTTCATTATAGAATGTTTAGGAGATCGATCTGGCTCCATTGGAGATTGATCTGCCCTATTCCTTTGCTCAAATACAAACATTTTGGCTCACCCAGATCGATCTCTCATCCTATGAGATCGATCTGTCATTCATATTTCTAGATTTTCTGCAGTTTTTATGCAGTACACTTATACCAAAACATCCTTAATTTGGTGCCATAGTCATTTTCTCATCCAATCATCTTTGAGACTTGAAAATGGCATCCATTCATACCTTATACCTATTGAAGCTTGTGTGAAATCTTTGTATAACCAAAGATACTTAATATTAACCAAATGGGAGTGCATACTCATGCAACTCTTCATTCCATTTACTACACTACTCATATTCCATTTTAGTCACATTCTTCACATATTTAAGTCCATTTCTTCACATTCATACATAATGTAACTTGTATGTACAATCACAACTCTTATTACATGTGTGTACATAATCTTATGGACTTACATTTCATATACTTCACTTATGAATTCATAGTATAACTCCATTTACATTCCTATGTACATATTACAATTATACATATAGGGGGTCTCACACTAAATCTCCATATTTCTTCATGATGTTTATTTCTCATGTCAATTTCACCTTATACTAATTTCCCATGGCCTCAGAATAATTTTCACGAATTTCTAGAATTTTATTCGGATTTATTTCCCTTATTAGGTCCGTTTTCTCGATTTAATTTAAAACCCGAGTTTAACTAACTTTTGCATTTCCAATCACTTATTTTTCCCTTCTACACATCATTCCATGCATGAACATGACATTTTAAAGTAATTCTCAGGTCTAGGACCTTACCTCAATTTACGAGCCATCGAGCCCCATGCTACAACCGAGTGCTTTAGTCGTCTACGGGCCTGTAAAACATCACATTGAGCTATAATTTACTTCTCATAAGCATCATAATATGAAAAAATATCGGGTTTCACAAAAGATTAGTAGGGCATTTGATAATTCTTCAGCAAGTTATGAAACAAGTGTGGGGATGTGCTTAATTCCATATGTAAGTAGTGGTAATAGTGGATAAAAAAAAGCAAAAAAAAATTGAAAAATAATAAAAAAATTGAAAAAAAAAGAAGTTATTTAATTGATAAAGGACTTGATTAAGGTGTGAGTGATTAATAAAGTAAATGTATTTTAGGTGACTGCGGGCTGTTGAATGCTTTATTTACCCGAGTTGTAATTTTGACTGCTCTATTAATTTTTTAGGGTTTTAAACTCTCTTACTCTAAAAATAATTCTTTACCTTATCCCTAGCTCCATTACAACCCTTGAATAAAGTCCTTTTGATTTGTTTTATGCATGAATACTAAGTAGTGGAGATTAGATGATATGCAAGCTTATGGTAGGACATGTTTATGGAATGAATGTGAGTGAAATACTTATCCCTTAAACGTTTGAGTGAACAAAGAGATTATTGTGGGGATCTACCAATTTAGTTTGCTTCGTTTTGAATAAAATTGTTATGTTCGTAAATTCTTGAGATTGTTCAGGATTTTGATTCATGACATGTTATGTTTCTCAAGAATGTTGGTTGATTTTTTTATTCTGGTTTTTGTAAGCTTGATGTGATTGAAAAGTTTTAGAGGGTGATTTAGTCTTAGATTTTGAGTTTACTCAAGGACGTGCAAAAATTTAAGTGTGGGGGAATTTGATGAGTGCCATATTTTTATTATTTATTTCCTTCTACATTTTAATATTTTGCTATGTTCCTCATGTTAATTAGAGTACTTATGTTAATTTTGTGATTTTGGCATATAAATTCGGCTTCAAGAGCTTAACCGAAGAAATTACACAATTTTAGTGTTGTTTGGAATTTTGGCTCTAAATGGAGTTCCTATCCTCCAAATTATGCAAAGTCAGGTCCAGTGGAACGCTGACTTACTGATTTACAACTTTAAAGAAAATCCCAAGATCGAATTTGTCACGACCCAATTCCATTCTCTTTAATCGAAAATCACTAAAATTTTTTCGCGTTTTACTGTTACCTTACCCGGTCGTGAACTAACTCACCACACACTGTTGGGCTGTGAGTCAATAATAAACTCCACATCTCATTCATTCTCAGTTAAATAAAACGATGTCATACATTTGCATTTAATCTTGTACTTATACAAAAGCATGTTTTACTGACATCTACATCCCCCATAATTACAACGCAAAAGAATACTGTGCTTTTACATTGTTTAGATACAAAAAGAATCACTGTGTATATACCTCTAAGCGATGGAGATGCAGCGGAGTCTAAAATACCACGCCTCAGTCCTCACTGGGCTACTATGCACGCTCTGTAGGGGGAAATAGAGAGGGATGAGCAACCACACGCTTAGTAAGGCAATAATGCAAGCATGGTAGATAACTACTCTATCTACATGCTGATAGTGTTATGCACAAATCGTTTGTAGTAGGAGCATGAGGAAGTAAAACTATGCCATATTAGTATACATATATATCATGTATCAAAATCATGTACATTGGCATATAAAACATGGTAAAAACATCATGTATAAATCATCTCATGCTCGATCTCATTTAAATTCATAAAAAGGGCAATTCATTAAGAAACCTCCTTTTTAAACCCACGTAATAAAACTCTTTCTCAACACATACAATCTCATCACATCAATTCACAATCACAACCTCATTTTCATTTCACAAATCAATTCCATAAGGCTCGACCCCTCCTTCGGGTCTACCTTAAACAATCACAAATCACACTTAGAGATTTAAAATCATGTGGTAGTAAGTAAATCAAGCAAGGAGACAGGTTACTATATCTCAAGTGACTACGTTGGCCAATCGTCACATATCATCCCAGACCACACGGATCCCGGTGTGCGGGGTATCATGCTGGCACGAAGGTGGATTAGTTCTCTGCCAGACTTTCTCAAATCAAGTAACCACCACGCGGTACATCGTACTCCATGTGATATACACGGTACATCGTACTCCGCGGACCCATAACATGGTTGGGGGTGCCTGCCGTAGGTCTTATCTACCCCATACCAAGTGTAACCTTTATAGTCTCAAGAGCGCGTGGGAGTAACCTCAATACCAGGTCCTAGCCCCTCATGGCCTTGCTCGCCCCTGTTGGGTTCCCTGATTCAGGTCCTAGCCGCTCACCCTCACCCCACTCAAGAGGTCTGTTAGGCCTGTTGGGTTCCCTGAATGGATTATGTCAGGTCCTAGCCCCTCACCCTCACCCCACTCAAGAGGTCTGTCAGGCCTATTGGGTTCCCTGAGTTAATCCGTATCTCTCACCACGGCCTCATACATACCACAGTGTGAAAACTGGCGCGAGCTATGCTCTAGCGCGAATTCATGCATCAAAACCAATAACTTTGTACGAGTAACGCTCTAGTACGGCATTTATGCATAAAATATGAAGAAACCACGTACGAGCATAGCTCCAGTACGGTTATATGCATAAGAAAAACCACTCAAATCCAAGTACGAGCGTAAGCTCCAGTACGGTTTATAAAACATCATCACAATTCAAATCAAAGTGCGAGCTAAGCTCAAGCACGTACCACACAAGTGAAAACATAGAAATCCAGCGCGAGAGAGGATCTAGCGCGATTTATATCATGCAAATACGATAGGCGACTCATACACAATCAAACAATCCCGGCAATCGGGTTTAGCACTTCACAAATGCTTTTCCACAACAACAATAAAACACTAGCCGGCCCATCTACAAGCTTGCTTAAAACCAAGCAATTCCGTTTTGAAAAACATCAAAACATTAGATTTATGCAATTATTAGCCTTACTATCCCATTTCTTTACAATACCATTTCAACCACCAAATCTCATACAATTATTCATAGTCACATCCATACATCTTCAAAACACATTTCTATAAATCCATGCACATTTCCAAAGCCTTATACACCCACGAAATACGAGCAGCTACCTCTATATACTTACAGAATTCCCTTACCTGGAATCGCAATGCATGATTCCACTTCCTTAAGCTGCTTACTTGTACTGTTCGATTCGTCTTCAACAACTTTCGAGACTGCACACAATCATATTTCACATTATATTCGATCCATATAATGCAACCCTTGTGCTTGCTATAGTCAATTTAATCTATAGCCTCTATTAACGCTTATATGGCCTCGTTTCATTACTTTACCCGTAACTCGAGTCTATGGATTCTTTTAGGCCTATTAACTCATTCCAAATCGATATTAAATCGATATCAAGCTCATAGTGTTCATATTTCATTGATTTCCTCACTATGGCATTTGTCAAGCATTTACATGCTCATTTTCTTAATTTCACTTAAACCCACATTATAACTCCACAAAACCATTCCAAATCACCCACATTACTCATTTAACAACTTATCATAACCCATAAACCACCAATTCCCCAAATCATACTTTCTCACACTAGAGGCATTCCATTTTCTAGGTTACATTAGTTTCTAACACAACCTAGGTGTTTCCATCCATACATACTTATGCCGAACAACTCCAAAATCAATTAAATAGACAATGTACTTGGATTGGAGTGTTAGAATCTTACCAAATATGATTTTTCTTCTTGCTCCAAATGTCAATGCCTTTATCTCCTTCAATACCCACAATGGGATTTTGGGTTCCAACTATGTTGTTCTCTTCCTCAAGATGAACAACTTAATGTCTAATGGTCTCCCCTCAATTCTTACTGGAAATGGCTGATTTTAGAGAGAGAAAGTTAGGTTTTTGGGTTAGAAATGGAAGATTAGTGTTTTTCCCGAAATTTTTAGATTTTCAGCCCTCCTTATATAGAAATAGCTTGAGGAGATCGATCTGGTCCAAGAGGAGATCGATTTGGTCCCCTTAAATCTCTCATTTTCACGAAATTTTTAAGCAAGAGATCGATCTGTCGAAGCATGAGATCGATCTGCTCCCAAACAGAGAGCTAAGGAGATCGATCTGGGTGCTTGAGGATCGATCTTTTCATTACAGAATGCTTAGGAGATCGATCTGACCCCATTGGAGATCGATCTACTCTATTCCATTGCCCAAATAAGAGCATTCTGGCTCTTCCAGATCGATCTCTCATCTTATGAGATCGATCTGGCCTTCATACTTTCCAGATTTTCTACAGTTTTCTTGCTGTAACTCACACCAACACATCCTTAATCTGTTGCCATGGCCATTTTCTCATCCATCCACCTTTATAACTTGAAAATGGCATCCATTCATACCGTATGCACATTGAAGCTTGTGTGCATTCATTGTATATCCAAAAGTATCACATTCCAAACTAAATGAGAGCTCAACTTCATTTCATTTTACCACACTACTCATTTTGAGTTCCAATCACATTCATCACTTACAAGAACTCATTTCTTCATATTCATACTTAATGAAACTTGTATGTACGTTACAAATCATATTACACATACGTACATTGAATCCATGGACTTACATCGATCATACTTTACATTACAAGTCCATTCACATTCATTACACATTACAACTTTACATATACGGGGTCTCACAGAATTCGACCTATTTCCACTCCAAAACGAGCTTTGAAGAAAAAAACCCGAATATGTCAGCCTTTTTCCTAATTGTAATAGGATTTTGAATTTAGTTTTTTTTTTTTTAACTATATATATAGTTTCATTTTCTTTAGGAGAGGAATTAAGAGAGACAAAAGAGAGCAGCAGTTGAAATAAAAAAAAATTATTTACCCTTTATATTTTTTTTTTCGTTTCTAATAATCATGTGCTGCTAAATCTTTTATTTGGTTCAAGGGGATCGAATCTAGTAAAATTCAACAATTGAGAAACACGGTTTATTTTTCTAAACTATCTTTTGATTCAATTATCTATTGTTTTTTGTATTAATTAATTCGATTGCATGAGAAAATTATATGATCTGGCCAATTAAATAATCTTCGCATGTGATTGTCACGACCCTCAACTTACCAAAATACGTACAAATTTTTTGCATTTTCATGCATCAATCTTTAATCATCCTTCCTCGATCGTGAACAACCACACTCATAACAGTTGGACTGTGTGTTGACGTCTAACTCACTCCACCATACCAATTCAATTTGAAACATTATTTATGAGTAAACACTTGTATAAATGTATATATATATTAGAGTTGTTACATGTGTTTACATTGTTTTACATTGTTTTACATCCCCAGTAGTTACATACAAAATGCTACTGTGCTATGTCTAGTTTAGATACAAAATAATCCAAGTGTGTATACCTTTAGCGATGGGATGCAGCGGATTACCAAAAGGGAACGCCTCCAGTCACGCTTACTCTATACTCAAATCTCTGTAGAGAGGGGGGAAATAAGGGGGGTGAGCAAACCACAATCTCAGTAAGGCAATCATGCGAACAGGTAGATACTGCACTATCTACGTGATCGTGATGCCATGCTCAAAAGCATTTTATTCATTATTTATCTCAAAACATGAGTGTATGATTGTGTTAATGGTATGTAAAGCATTCATGCTATTAAAATCAAGTGCACATTTCAACTCAAAGCATGGTATAAATCATCATGCATAATTCACAATAAAAGCATGGCATTACCCATCATGCATTTTTACAATAAATCATGGCATTAAACATCATGCACCCGTGCACTTTAAAAACCATTAACAAATCAATTCATCACTGATCAGGTCTCGGCCCATCCCTCGGGCTTTCCTGACCCACAAATCATTTTCAAACATGGATTTATTCTCAAATAGTAGTAGACATGTGAGATAGGCAGTTCAACAATAGGTAATAACCTCAAGGCCTATGTACATAACCTGTGATACCGACTACACGGATCAGGTGTGCGGGATATCACCACTATCTGCTTCCACACGGGAGGTGGGTCAAATCCTACCCGTCGGTCCGTAGCAGATCTCGTTCGAAGATGGCACATCACAACTCAACACGGTACAATGTACCCCATGCTACATGCACGGTACAACGTACTCCGTGGACCCAATCAACACATCATATCACGCCACATCTCAAACGCACGTTTGAGCCTATTTAATCGGTACGACCTCTCCCGAAGCTCCTAACACGGCTAATTAATCATGTCAAATCAATGCACGTGAGAGCCTATTTAATCGATGTGACACCCAATCTACTCGAAGCTCCAAACACGGCAACATGCAAGGTGGGCATCCAGTGCGAGACAAACTCAAAGCACAATGCCAAAACAAATATGAAATCCATGTGAAAACTAGTGCCTCTTGCACTCATGTGTATAAAACACGTCAAATCTCATGCTAGTCATACTCTAGCACACTTTCATACTCACGAAATCATGTAGGTGGCTCAAAACTTTGCAAAGTATGGTTAACAAAACCAAAACACACTCATTTCTTTTGCAAATCATTTCAATGTTAGCCAACCTACCAATCATTTGCTAAAAATAAAACATGATTTTCAAAACAATATGCTTTTGTTTTCATGCACATTTCTCAAACTCCTAACTTTTGCCCTTCAATCACCCAACATCATTTCCTAATCTCATGTATTCTAGCAAAACATTTAAGCGCCCAAATTGCGCACAGATATCTCTAAGAGTCCACACAATTCCCTTACCTCGATTTACTTGGTGTGACTCCTTTCCTTTTAGCTTCTCACGCTCTTGGCTCAACTCGTCTCGGCGTATCCTCGGAAGCTGCGATTCATTCATTAAATCAATTGAGTTAACGTATTTAACCCATAATTGACCTCACTAGTCAATATTATTCACTTATGCATTTTACTAATGCCTTATTCCACATTTTACCTCTTTTAGGTAAATCTCACAATTTATCCACTAACCACATCTTAAAATCATTCCACAACACTATTAATGACTTCTACATATCCCATTCATCATTAATCTCCATACATTCCACTTTCTCACTCTAGACCATTTCTAGGTCATAATCTTTCCAATACATTTTAGATAGTTTCTAACCATCCATACTCATGCCAAACAACTCCAAAATCAATTATATAAACAATGTACCATAGTTGGAGTGTTAGAATCTTACCCAATTTGATTTCTCTTCTTGCTCCAAATGGCAATGCCCTTAACTCCTTCAATACCAACAATGGGAAAATGCTTTCCAACTATATTGTTCTTCTCTTTGATAGGAACAACTTTGCCTCTAATGGTCTCCCTTCAAACCTCACTGAAAATGGCTGATTTTAGAGAGAGAAAGTTAGGTTTTTGGGTTGACAGTGGAAGGTTTGTATTTTTCCTGAAATTTTCTAATTTTCAGCACTCCTTATATAGAAATAGCTTGAGGAGATCGATCTGGTCCCCTTAAATCCCTCTTTTTTCACGGTATTTTAAGCATGATATCGATCTGTCGAAGCATGAGATCGATCTGCTCCCAAACAGAGAGCTAAGGAGATCGATCTGGGTGCTTGGGGATCGATCTTTTCTCTACAGAATGCTTAGGAGATCGATCTGGCTCCATTGGAGATCGATCTGCTCTATTCCTTTGCCCTAATAAGAGCATTCTGGCTCTTCCAGATCGATCTCTCATCCCATGAGATCGATCTGCCCTTCACAATTTCCAGATTTTTTACAGTTCATCTGCAGCAACACTTACCAAACATCCTTAATTTGCTACCATGATCCTTTTCTCATTTATTCATCTTTGAGACTTGAAAATGGTATCCATCCACACTTCATACACATTAAAACTTATGTAGAATCTTTGTATGACCAATGGTACTTAATATAAACAAAAATGGAAGTGCACATCTTATGCAATTCTACTTCCATTTTACCAAACTACTCATAATCCATTCTACACACATTCTCCACGTGTTTAAGTCCATTTCTTCACATTCATACTTAATGTAACTTTTTTGTACAATTACCACTCTCATTACAAGTGTGTACATTACTTATGGACTTACATCACATATATTTCACTCATGAATTCATAGTACAACTCTATTTACATTTCTATGTACATATATACCATTATACATATACGGGGTCTCACATTCTCCCCCACTTAGAAAATTTGGTCCTCCAAATTAGAACCAATTAGTCTGTAAACAACTCGGGATACTTCTCCCGCATCAAACTCTCCAATTCCCATGTGGCTTCTTCCACAGTGTGATGTTGCCAAAGTATTTTCACCAAGGGAATTGTCTTTGTCCTTAACACTTTCTCTTTTCTGTCCAATACCCGAACTGGCTTCTCAACATATGTCATACCCTCGTTGAGCTCCAATGGCTCATATCTTATCACATGTGCCGGGTCCGGGTGATACTTCCTCAACATGGATACGTGGAAGACGTTGTGCACACTTGCCAACTCTGGCGGCAATGCCAACCTATAAGTCTTATCTCCCACCTTATCAAGTATCTCAAATGACCCTATATATCGAGGGCTTAACTTTCCCTTCTTCTTGAATCTCATAATTCCCTTCGAAGGGGAAACTTTCAAAAACACTGACTCCCCCACCTCAAACTCTAGTGGTCTTCGTCTCATGTCAGCATAACTCTTTTGGCTGCTCTGAGCTGTCCGTAACCTCTCACATATCAATTGGACGTCCTCAAAGGCTTGTCTAACCAAGTCGGGAGCAAAAATCTGTCTGTCACCAACCTCTTCCCATCCAATAGGGGAACGGAATCTACGCCCATACAATGCCTCAAATGGTGCCATCCCGATACTCACATGAAAACTGTTATTATACGCGAACTCTGCGAGTGGCAAATGGTCATCCCAGGAGCCTCCAAAATCTAATGCACACGCTCTCAACATATCATCTAGGGTCTGTATAGTCCTCTCTGACTGACCATCTGTCTGAGGATGAAACGCGGTGCTAAAATTCAACTGGGTCCCCATCGCTTCTTGAAAACATTCCCAGAAGTGAGAAGTGAAGCGGGCATCCCTATCAGAAACAACACTCACTGGAATTCCATGTAGCCTCACTATCTCGCACACATATAGGTTCGCTAACTGGCTCAGAGTATCGGTAGCTCTCATAGCTAGAAAATGGGCTGATTTCGTCAACCGATCCACAATCACCCATATGGCATCATGACCTCTCCGGGTCCTCGGCAATCCCATCACAAAATCCATGGTGACATGCTCCCACTTCCATGTCGGTATCGGTAGAGGCTGCAATAACCCTGCAGGCTTCTAATGCTCTACCTTCACCTGCTGACAAACGAGACACTTAGCAACATATTCAGCAATGTGCTTTTTCATTCCAGACCACCAATAAACCTTTCGAAGGTTTTGATACATCTTAATACTCCTTGGATGTATCGTATACTTTGATGAGTGAGCCTCTGTCAAGACCAACCTTCTGATCTCTGCGTCATCAGGAACACATATCCTACCTCTGAACCTCAACAATCCATCCGAACTCAACCCAAAGTCCGTCTCTATACCCCTCTGTATCTACCCGACAATATCACTACACTGCTAATCAACTCGCTGAGCCTGTCGGATTCGATCTACCAGATCCGGTTCCAACTGCAGGCTAGCTATCACAAATCCACTATCAGCATCAGGCAGGGTCATATCCAAACTTAGGTTCGTGAACTGTTCCAACAGCTCATGTTCCCTGATCATCATAAATGATACCATCCCGAGATGCTTCCTACTCAATGCATCAGCAACCACATTTGCTTTACCCGGGTGGTATAGGATCTCACAATCATAATCCTTTAACAGCTCGAGCCATCTCCTCTGTCTCATGTTCAACTCTTTCTGTGAGAACAGGTACTTAAGGCTCTTATGATCTGTATAAATCTTAAATCTCTCACCACAGAGGTAGTGACGCCATATCTTCAGCGCAAATACTATCACTGCCAACTCCAAGTCATGGATCGGGTAGTTCCTCTCATGATCCCTTAATTGTCTTGATCCATAGGCTACTACCTTCCCATCCTGCATCAACACGTAGCCCAGTCCTAGGTGTGAAGCATCCGCATACACCAAGAAACCTCCTGAGCTGGTAGGAATGGTGAGGATTGGAGCTGTGGTTAATCTCCTTTTCAACTCCTCAAAACTTTCTTCACACTTATCGTCCCACACAAACTCCACATTCTTTCTTGTGAGGCGTGTCAAAGGAGCAGCTAACCTCAAAAATCTCTCTACAAACCTTCGATAATATCCAGCTAAACCCAGGAAACTCCTGATCTTTGTCACTGTCTGGGGTCTCTGCCACTGAACTACGGCCTCAATCTTAGATGGATCCACTGATACTCCATCCTTTGATACTATATGACCCAGAAAAGAGATCTGTTCCAACCAAAAGTCACACTTACTGAGTTTAGCGTACAACTTCTTCTCTCGAAGGGTCTGTAGCACTATCCTTAGATGCCTCTCATGCTCCTCTCTAGACCTTGAATACACCAGTATATCATCAATAAACACGATTACAAACCGATCCAAATACTGGTGAAATGAGGATTCATCAATGACATAAAAGCTGCGGGTGTAAGACCCCGTATATGTATAATGGTAATGTGTGTAATTGGATCAAATAATATGAATGGACTTGTAATGTAAAGTATGATTGACGTAAGTCCATGGATTCAATGTACATATGTGTAATATGATTTGTAACGTACATACAAGTTCCATTGAGTATGAATATGAAGAGATGAGTTCCTATAAGTGATGGATGTGATTGAAACTCAAAATGGGTAGTGTGGTAAAATGGAATGAAGTTATGCTTCCATTTGGTTTTATGTAGCATACCTTGGGACATACAATGAATGCACACAAGTTTCAATGTGCATAAGGTATGAATGGATGCCATTTTCAAGTTATAAAGGTGGATGGATGAGAAAATGGCCATGGCAACAGACTAAGGATGTGTTGGTGTGAGTTGCAGCAAGAAAACTGCAGGAAATCTGGAAAACATAAAGGCCAGATCGATCTCATAGGATGAGAGATCGATCTGGAAGAGCCAGAATGCTCTTATTTGGGCAATGAAATAGAGCAGATCGATCTCCAATGGGGCCAGATCGATCTCCTAAGCATTCTATGATGAAAAGATCGATCCTCAAGCACCCAGATCGATCTCCTTAGCTCTCTATTTGGGACCAGATCGATCTCATGCTTCGACAGATCGATCTCATGCTTAAAAATGTCGTGAAAAAGAGGGATTTAAGGGGACCAGATCGATCTCCTCTTAGACCAGATCGATCTCCTCAAGCTATTTCTATATAAGGAGGGCTGAAAATCTGAAAATTTCGGGAAAAACACCAATCTTCCATTTCTAACCCAAAAACCTAACTTTCTCTCTCTAAAATTAGCCATTTCCAGCAAGAATTAAGGGGAGACCATTAGACATTAAGTTGCTCATCTTGAGGAAGAGAACAACATAGTTGGAACCCAAAATCCCATTGTGGGTATTGAAGGAGATAAGCGCATTGACATTTAGAGCAAGAAGAAAAATCATATTTGGTAAGATTCTAACACTCCAATCCAAGTACATTGTCTATTTAATTGAATTTGGAGTTGTTTGGCATGAGTATGTATGGACGAAAACACCTAGGTTGTGTTAGAAACTAATGTAACCTAGAAAATGGAATGCCTCTAGTGTGATAAAGTATGAATTGGGGAGTTGGTGGTTTATGGGTTAAGATAAGTTGTTAAATGAGTAATGTAGATGATTTGGAATGGTTATGTGGAGTTATAATGTGAGTTTAAGTGGAATTATGAAAATGAGTATGTAAATGCTTGATAAATGCCATAGTGAGGAAATCAATGAAATATGAACACTATGGGCTTGATATCGATTTAATATCGATTTGGAATGAGTTAATAGGCCTAAAAGAATCCATAGGCTCGAGTTTTGGGTAAAGTGATGAAACGAGGCCTCATAAGCGTTAATAAAAACTACAGGTCGGATTGACTATAGTGAACGCACGATGTCATATTATATGGATAGAATATAATGCGAGATACGATTTTGTGCAGTCCCGAAGAGTTCATTGAAGACGAATCGAACCGTATGAGTAAGCAGCTTAAGGAAGTGGGATCACGCATCGCGATTCCAGGTAAGGGAATTTTGTGAGTATATAGAGGTAGCTGCTCGTACTTTAAATTCGTGGGTGGATATTGGGTGTTTTACGAAGTGTATGGTTGCTAAAGTAAATGATTGATGGTATTCATGAATGAGAAAGAGTATATGTGTGATTTTTGGTTTTGGAAGTGGATTCCATGAAATGGGATAGTAAGGCTAATAATTGCATAAATCTAATGTCTTGATGTCTTTCAAAATGAAATTGCTTTGTTTTAAGCAAGCTTGTAGATGGGTCGGCTAATGTTTATTAATGTTGTGGAAAAAGGCATTTGTGAAGTGCTAAACCCCGTTGTCCGGATTGTTTGATTGTGTAAGAGCCGCCTATCATAATTGCATGATATAAATCGCGCTAGAGCCTCGCTCGCGCTGGATTTCTATGTTTTCACTTGTGTGAAACGTGCTTGAGCTTAGCTCGCACTTTGATTTGAATTGTGATGATGCTTTATAAACCGTACTGGAGCTATGCTCGTACATGGTTTCTTCATATTTTTATGCATAAATGCCATACTAGAGCGTTGCTCGTACGAAGTGATTGGTTTCGATGCATGAATTCGCGTTAGAGCGTAGCTCGCGCTGGTTTTCACACTGTGGTATGTATGAGGCCGTTGTGAGAGATACGGATTAACTCAGGGAACCCAACAGGCCTTACAGACCTCTTGAGTGGGGTGAGGGTGAGGGGCTAGGACCTGACATAATCCATTCAGGGAACCCAACAGGCCTAACAGACCTCTTGAGTGGGGTGAGGGTGAGGGGCTAGGACCTGAATCAGGGAACCCAACAGGGGCGAGCAAGGCCATGAGGGGCTAGGACCTAGTATTGAGGTTACTCCCATGCGCTCTTGAGACTATAAAGGTTACACTTGGTATGGGGTAGATAAGACCTATGGCAGGCACCCCCAACCATGTTATGGGTCCGCGGAGTACGATGTACCGTGTATATCACATGGAGTACGATGTACCGCGTGGTGGTTACTTGATTTGAGAAAGTCTGGCGGAGAACTAACCCACCTTCGTACCAGCATGATACCCCGCACACCGGGATCCGTGTGGTCTGGGATGATATGTGACGATTGGCCAACGTAGTCACTTGAGATATAGTAACCTGTCTCATTGCTTGATTTACTTACTACCACATGATTTTAAATCTCTAAGTGTGATTTGTGATTGTTTAAGGTAGACCCGAAGAGGGGTCGAGCCTCGTGGATTTGATTTGTGAAATGAAAATGAGGTTGTGATTATGAATTGATGTGATGTGATTGTATGTGTTGAGAAAGAGTTTTATGACGTGGGTTTAAAAAAGAGGTTTCTTAATGAATTGCCCTTTTTATGAATTTAAATGAGATCGAGCATGAGATGATTTATACATGATGTTTTTACCATGTTTTATATGCCAATGGACATGATTTTGATACATGATATATATATGTATACTCATATGGCATAGTTTTATTCCTCATGCTCCTACCATAAAGGATTTATGCATAACACTATCAGCATGTAGATAGAGTAGTTATCTACCATGCTTGCATTATTGCCTTACTGAGCGTGTGGTTGCTCATCCCTCTCTATTTCCCCCCTATAGAGCCTGCATAGTAGCCCAGTGAGGACTGAGGCGTGGTATTTTGGACTCCGCTGCATCTCCATCGCTTAGAGGTATATACACAGTGATTCTTTTTGTATCAAAACAATGTAAAAGCACAGTATTCTTTTGAGTTGTAATTATGGGGGATGTAGATGTCAGTAAAACATGCTTTTGTATAAGTACAAGATTAGATGCAAATGAATGACATTGTTTTATTTAATTGAGAATGAATGAGATGTGGAGTTTATTATTGACTCACAGCCCAACAATGTGTGGTGAGTTAGTTCACGACCGGGTAAGGTAACAGTAAAACGTGAAAAAATTTTAGTGATTTTCGGTTAAAGAGATTGGAATCGGGTCGTGACAGCGAGAGCATTCGTCAACCCAGATGGCATAACCATAAACTCATAATGTCCATACCGGGTGCGAAAAGCAGTCTTGGGTACATCTCCACCTCGTATCTTCAACTGATGGTACCCTAATCTCAGATCTATCTTGGAAAAGACCTGCGCTCCCTTAAGCTGATCCAACAAATCGTCGATGCGTTAGAAGGGATACTTATTCTTGATAGTGGCCTTATTCAACAACCAATAATCTATACACAGTCGGAGGCTTCCATCCTTCTTCCTTACAAACAGAACCGGTGCTCCCCAAGGTGAGACGCTCGGTCTGATGAATCCCTTCTCCAGCAACTCTTGTAACAGTTTCCTTAACTCCTCTAACTCAACTTGAGCCATTTTGTATGGTGGCTTGGACATCGACTCTGTACCAGGTACCAAGTCTATACCAAACTCCATCTCCCTATCTGGAGGTAACCTTGGTAACTCATCCGGAAAGACATCTGGAAATTCCCTAACCACTGGTATGTCTTCCAATATCGGACGTGCCTTATCCGTCTCAATCACAAAAGCGATGAACCCTTCACATTATTCTTTCCACCATTAGTATCATAAATCATCACATCACATACATAAATGAAATCAAATTTATCTTTCATACATCATGTATCAAGATTGTACTTATCACACTTATAATAATCATGTTCTTTGATTTCATTTCACAAAATTAACTACAAGATTGTCTATCTTTGGAAACATCAAAGTTTTTGCATGACAATCCATAATAACATGATTGGAAGCCAACCAATCCATTCCTAGGATCACATCAAAATCACTCATATTTAATAAAATCAAATCGGCTGCCATTTCTTTACCTCCTATCCTCATCTTACAATCTCTATATACATGCTCAGTCAACTGACTATCATTCATAGGGGTAGATATTAATAACATCTTATCGAGCAGTGTGGGTTTTAGATGCTTTAACAATTTACATGCAAAGGATGGTGATACAAAAGAATGCGTGGCACCAGGATCAAACAGTACATAAGCTTCTAAATCAAAGATTTGGATGGTACCTTTTACCACATCCGATGACTGATCTGCAGTGTCCTGGTCCAGTGCGTGTACTCGTCCTCTGCTTACACCCACTGCTTGCTTCCCCTTTTCCTCGACTGTAGTCCTCCTCCTCGGAGCAGCTATACCAACTGGAGCTCTCTCTGGCTCCTTGCCCTTCTGTGGGGCTCTCTCTATCATCTCTGGGCAATCTCTGATTATGTGCCCTGGCTTCCCACATCTGAAGCATACTACAGGAGATCCATAGCATGGTCGAGTACCATGGTACCTACCACACTTGCCACACTGTTCCGTAGTAGGCTGTGGTCCTCCAATCAAGATTCCCTTAGCTGGAGCAATGGCCGGATACATGGGAGTATCAACTGTCCTCTCCCGGATCTCATCAATCCTCGGCCTCTTTCTAGAGAATCTCTTGCTTCCTTTATAGCTGAAGCCTCTATCCATCATAGGTCTCTTCTTATCTCTGTCCCTCATCTTACCAACCTTTCCAAACTCTGAGGCGATTCTATCAACATCTTGTTCACACAATTGCGCCCTGTGCACTGCCTCCTCATAGGTCGATATATCCAAGGGAACCAGTCTAGACCTGATGGTCGGTCTCAATCCATCCACAAACTTCTGGATTTTCTCGACCTCATTACTCATCGTGTTGGGATCATATCTACCCAGGGATATAAAAGCAGTCTCATACTCATCCACAGTCCTGTTCCCTTGGGTCAATCCCAAAAATGCCATCTTTAGCTTCTGATGTGCGGTATCCGGGACATACTGCCTCCGAAAGGCCTCTAGAAACACATCCCAGCTGATCTCAGTATGCCGAGCTCTCAAAATAGGCCTGGTGGACTTCCATCAATGTTCCGCTGATCCCTTCAGCATAAAAGTGGCAAATGCTACCATCTCGGTAGTAGTGCACTCAAAGAACCCATATAATTTCTCGATCTCATTGATCCAATCCTCAGCCGCTACTGGGTCCTTTACTCCACTGAAAGACGGCGGTCCAAACTTCTGGAACTGCTGCAGTCTATCCAAATCACATCCATATCCCCAACCTCTACTGCCTGGCATAGCAACCGGCGTAGGCACATCCTGTGTGGGTGGGGTATCTGTCGTCTGAGGTCCTTGGGCTTGCCTTGCCCGTGCCTCGAGAGCTGTCGCCTGCTCGGCATCACCCTGTGTAGCGGGACTCTATCTACCGCCAATTCCAGATAAAGATTGGGTGACCAACTCCACAATCATCTCAATGCTCCGCTTAATCCTCTCGAAGCACTCTCGGGTCTCTCCTCTGGACCCTATGGAGCGTGCTCAACATCAGCCTCCACCTCAACATCCTCCTGAGCCTCGTGTGTTTTCGACTCAACACGACCCCCAGGCCTACCTCTACGGCCTCGAGCCTATGCTCTCATCCCTCTACTGTGACTGGTATTAGGCATACTTACTCAATTCCCTACATTCACAACCAATTACATAGTCAACCCATCGACACACACAATTTGTATCTAAACAAGCACAGTAACTTGGGGATGTAATTTTCCACTTATTAAGTATTTTAGA
Source organism: Firmiana major (assembly GCA_033439115.1). Taxonomy (NCBI): domain Eukaryota; kingdom Viridiplantae; phylum Streptophyta; class Magnoliopsida; order Malvales; family Malvaceae; genus Firmiana; species Firmiana major. The sequence continues at coordinate 35,276,398 of CM065895.1, read as the reverse complement.
CACGACACACGTCAAACCAACTCGAGCTCTGATACCAACTTCTGTCACGACCCTCAACTTACCAAAATACGTACAAATTTTTTGCATTTTCATGCATCAATCTTTAATCATCCTTCCTCGATCGTGAACAACCACACTCATAACAGTTGGGCTGTGTGTCGACGTCTAACTCACTCCACCATACCAATTCAATTTGAAACATTATTTATGAGTAAACACTTGTATAAATGTATATATATATATATCAGAGTTGTTACATGTGTTTACATTGTTTTACATTGTTTTACATCCCCAGTAGTTATATACAAAATGCTACTGTGCTATGTCTAGTTTAGATACAAAATAATCCAAGTGTGTATACCTTTAGCGATGGGATGCAGCAGATTACCAAAAGGGAACGCCTCCAGTCATGTAAGACCCCGTATATGTATAATGGTAATGTGTGTAATTGGATCAAATAATATGAATGGACTTGTAATGTAAAGTATGATTGATGTAAGTTCATGGATTCAATGTATGTATGTGTAATATAAATTGTAACGTACATACAAGTTTCATTGAGTATGAATATGAAGAAATGAGTTCTGGCAAGTGATGGATGTGATTGAAACTCAAAATGAGTAGTGTGGTAAAATGGAATGGAGTTAAGCTTCCATTCGGTTCTATGTAGCATACCTTGGGACATATAATGAATGCACACAAGTTTCAATGTGCATAAGGTATGAATGGATGCCATTTTCAAGTTATAAAGGTGGATGGATGAGAAAATGGCCATGGCAATAGATTAAGGATGTGTTGGTATGAGTTGCAGCAAAGAAATTGCAGGAAATCTGGAAAACATGAGGCCCAGATCGATCTCATAGGATGAGAGATCGATCTGGAAGAGCCAGAATGCTCTTATTTGGGCGAAAGAATAGAGCAGATCGATCTCCAATGGAGCCAGATCGATCTCCCAAGCATTCTGTAGTGGAAAGATCGATCCCTAAGCACCCAGATCGATCTCCTTAGCTCTCTGTTTGGGAGCAGATCAATCTCATGCTTCGACAGATCGATCTCATGCCTAGACAGATCGATCTCATGCTTCGACAGATCGATCTCAGGCTTAAAAATGCCGTGAAAAAAGAGGGATTTTAAGGGACCAGATCGATCTCCTCTTGGACCAGATCGATCTCCTCAAGCTAATTCTATATAAAAAGGGCTGAAAATCAAGAAAATCTCAGGAAAAACACTTATCTTCCAATTCTAACCCAAAAACCTAACTTTCCCTCTCTAAAATCAGCCATTTCCAGCAAGAATTGAAGAGAGACCATTAGAGGCAAAGTTGTTCCTATCAAAGAGAAGAACAACATAGTGTGAAGGCAATTGCCCATTGGTGATATTGAAGGGGTTAAGGGCATTTCCATTTGGAGCAAGAAGAAAAATCATATTTGGTAAGATTCTAACACTCCAATCCAAATACATTGTCTATTTAATCGATTTTGGAGTTGTTTGGCATGACTATTGATGGATAAATTATCTAGGGATGTGGTGGAATTGGTATAACCTAGAATGGGTATGATGTGAGAATTTATGGGTTGAATGAGTTTATGATTTATGGGTATGCTAAAGTTGTTAGTGAGATGATGCTTATGGTTTTAGATGGTTAAATGAGATTACATTGTGAGTTTGGAGGAATTGTGAAAATGGGTATGTATATGCTTGATAAATGCCATAGTGAGGGAATTCATGGAATATGAACACTATGAGCTTAATGTCGATTTAATATCGATTTTGAATAAGTTAATAGGCCTAAGAAGATCCATAGACTCGAGTTATGGGTAAAGTAATGAAACGAGGCCATATAAGCGTTAATGGAGGCTATAGATTAAATTGACTATAGCAAGCACAAGGGTTGCATTATATGGATCGAATATAATGTGGAATACAATTTTGTGCAGTCCCAAAGAGTTCATTGAAGACGAATCGAACCGTACGAGTAAGCAGCTTAAGGAAGTGGAATCACGCATCGCGATTCCAGGTAAGGGAATTCTGTAAGTATATAGAGGTAGCTGCTCATATTTTGTGGGAGTATAGGGCTTTGGAAATGTGTATGGATTTATAGAAATGTGTTTTGAAGATGTATGGATGTGACTACGAACAATTGTATGAGAATTTGGTGGTTGAAATGGTATTGTAAGGAAATGGGATAGTAAGGCTAATAATTGCATAAATCTAATGTTTTGATGTTTTTCAAAATGGAATTGCTTGGTTTTAAGCAAGTTTATAGATGGGTCGGCTAGTGTTTTATTATTGTTGTGGAAAAGCATTAGTGAAGTGCTAAACCCGATTGTCGGGATTGTGTGATTGTGTATGAGCCGCCTATCGTATTTGTATGACATAAATCACGCTAGAGCCTCGCTCGCGCTGGATTTCTATGTTTTCACTTGTGTGAAACGTGCTTGAGCTTAGCTCGCACTTTGATTTGAATTGTGATGATGTTTTATAAATCATACTGGAGCTTACGCTCGTACTTGGATTTGAGTGGTTTTTCTTATGCATATAACTGTACTGGAGCTATGCTCGTACATGGTTTCTTCATATTTTTATGCATAAATGCCGTACTAGAGCGTTGCTCATACGAAGTGATTGGTTTAGATGCATGAATTCGCGCTAGAGTGTAGCTCGCGCTGGTTTTCACACTGTGGTATGTATGAGGCCGTGGTGAGAGATACGGATTAACTCAGGGAACCCAATAGGCCTGACAGACCTCTTGAGTGGGGTGAGGGTGAGGGGCTAGGACTTGACATAATCCATTCAGGTAACCCAACAGGCCTAACAGACCTCTTGAGTGGGGTGAGGGTGAGGGGCTAGGACCTGAATCAGGGAACCCAACAGGGGCGAGCAAGGCCATGAGGGGCTAGGACCTGGTATTGAGGTTACTCCCACGCGCTCTTGAGACTATAAAGGTTACACTTGGTATGGGGTAGATAAGACCTATGGCAGGCACCGCCAACCATGTTATGGGTCCGCGGAGTACGATGTACCGTGTATATCACATGGAGTACGATGTACCGCATGGTGGTTACTTGATTTGAGAAAGTCTGGCGGAGAACTAACCCACCTTCTTGCCAGCATGATACCCCGCACACCGGGATCCGTGTGGTCTGGGATGATATGTGACGATTGGCCAACGTAGTCACTTGAGATATAGTAACCTGTCTCCTTGCTTGATTTACTTACTACCACATGATTTTAAATCTCTAAGTGTGATTGTGATTGTTTAAGGTAGACCCGAAGGAGGGGTCGAGCCTCGTGGATTTGATTTGTGAAATGAAAATGAGGTTGTGATTGTGAATTGATGTGATGTGATTGTATGTGATGAGAAAGAGTTTTATGACGTGGGTTTAAAAAGGAGGTTTCTTAATGAATTGCCCTTTTTATGAATTTAAATGAGATCGAGCATGAGATGATTTATACATGATGTTTTACCATGTTTTATATGCCAATTTTACATGACTTTGATACATGATATATATGTATACTCATATGGCATAGTTTTATTCCTCATCCTCCTACCATAAATGATTTATGCATAACACTATCAGCATGTAGATAGAGTAGTTATCTACCATGCTTGCATTATTGCCTTACTGAGCGTGTGGTTGCTCATCCCTCTCTATTTCCCCTACAGAGCGTGCATAGTAGCCCAGTGAGGACTGAGGCGTGGTATTTTGGACTCCGCTGCATCTCCATCGCTAAGAGGTATATACACAGTGATTCTTTTTGTATCTAAACAATGTAAAAGCACAGTATTCTTTTAAGTGGTAATTATGGGGGATGTAGATGTCAGTAAAACATGTATTCGTATAAGTATACGATTAAATGCACATGTATGACATCGTTTTAATTAATTGAGAATGAATGAGATGTGGTGTTTATTATTGGCTCACAGCCCAACAGTGTGTGGTGAGTTTAGTTCACGACCGGGTAAGGTAACAGTAAAACGCGAAAAATTTTCAGTGATTTTCGGTTAAAGAGAATGGAATTGGGTCGTGACAAGTCACGCTCACTCTATACTCAAATCTCTGTAGAGAGGGGGAAAATAAGGGGGTGAGCAAACCACACGCTCAGTAAGGCAATCATGCGAACAGGTAGATACTGCACTATCTACGTGATCGTGATGCCATGCTCAAAAGCATTTTATTCATTATTTATCTCAAAACATGAGTGTATGATTGTGTTAATGGTATGTAAAGCATTCATGCTATTAAAATCAAGTGCACATTTCAACTCAAAGCATGTTATAAATCATCATGCATAATTCACAATAAAAGCATGGCATTACCCATCATGCATTTTTACAATAAAGCATGGCATTAAACATCATGCATCAGTGCACTTTAAAAACCATTAACAAATCAATTCATCACTGGTCAGGTCTCGGCCCATCCCTCGGGCTTTCCTGACCCACAAATCATTTTCAAACATGGATTTATTCTCAAATAGCAGTAGACATGTGAGATAGGCAGTTCAACAATAGGTAATAACCTCAAGGCCTATGTACATAACCTGTGATACTTGCTCCACAGATCAGGTGTGCGGGATATCACCACTATCTGCTTCCACACGGGAGGTGGGTCAAATCCTACCCACCGGTCCATAATAGATCTCGTCCGAAGACGGCACATCACAACTCAACACGGTACAATATACCCCATGCTACATGCACGGTACAACGTACTCCGTGGACCCAATCAACACATCATATCACGCCACATCTCAAACGCACGTGTGAGCCTATTTAATCGGTACGACCTCTTGTCTATCCGAAGCTCCTAACACGGCTAATTAATCATGTCAAATCAATGCATGTGTGAGCCTATTTAATCGATGTGACACCCAGTCTACTCGAAGCTCCAAACACGGTAACATGCAAGGTGGGCATCCAGTGCGAGACAGACTCGAAGCACAATGCCAAAACAAATATGAAATCCATGTGAAAACTAGTGCCTCTTGCACTCATGTGTATAAAACACGTCAAATCTCATGCTAGTCATACTCTAGCACGCTTTCATACTCACGAAATCATGTAGGTGGCTCAAAACTTTGCAAAGTATGGTTAACAAAACCAAAACACACTCATTTCTTTTGCAAATCATTTCAATGTTAGCCAACATACCAATCATTTGCTAAAAAGCAATAAAACATGATTTTCAAAGCAATATGCTTTTCTTTTCATGCACATTTCTCAAACTCCCAACTTTTGCCCTTCAATCACCCAACATCATTTCCTAATCTCATGCATTCTAGCAAAACATTTAAGCGCCCAAATTGCGCACAGATATCTCTAAGAGTCCACACAATTCCCTTACCTCGATTTACTTGGTGTGACTCCTTTCCTTTTAGCTTCTCACGCTCTTAGTTCAACTCGCCTCGACGTATCCTCGGAAGCTGCGATTCATTCATTAAATCAATTGAGTTAACGTATTTAACCCATAATTGACCTCACTAGTCAATATTATTCACTTATGCATTTTACTAATGCCTTATTCCACATTTTACCTCTTTTAGGTAAATCTCACAATTTATCCACTAACCACATCTTAAAATCATTCCACAACACTATTAATGACTTCTACATATCTCATTCATCATTAATCTCCATACATTCCACTTTCTCACTCTAGACCATTTCTAGGTCATAATCTTTCCAATGTGTTTTAGATAGTTTCTAACCATCCATACTCATGCCAAACAACTCCAAAATCAATTATATAAATAATGTACCATAGTTGGAGTGTTAGAATCTTACCCAATTTGATTTCTCTTCTTGTTCCAAATGGCAATGCCCTTAACTCCTTCAATACCAACAATGGAAAAATGCTTTCCAACTATATTGTTCTTCTCTTTGATAGAAACAACTTTGCCTCTAATGGTCTCCCTTCAAACCTCACTGAAAATGGCTGATTTTAGAGAGAGAAAGTTAGGTTTTTGGGTTAAAAGTGGAAGGTTTGTGTTTTTCCCGAAATTTTTTAATTTTTAGCACTCCTTATATAGAAATAGCTTGAGGAGATCGATCTGGTCCAAGAGGAGATCGATCTGGTCCCCTTAAATCCCTCTTTTTTCACGGCATTTTAAGCATGAGATCGATCTGTCGAAGCATGAGATCGATCTGCTCCCAAACAGAGAGCTAAGGAGATCGATCTGGGTGCTTGGGGATCGATCTTTTCACTACAGAATGCTTAGGAGATCGATCTGGCTCCATTGGAGATCGATCTGCTCTATTCCTTTGCCCAAATAAGAGCATTCTGGCTCTTCCAGATCGATCTCTCATACCATGAGATCGATCTGCCCTTCACAATTTCCAGATTTTCTGCAATTCTTCTGCAGCAACACTTACCAAACATCCTTAATTTGCTACCATGATCCTTTTCTCATTTATTCATCTTTGAGACTTGAAAAATGGTATTCATCCACACTTCATACACATTAAAACTTGTGTAGAATCTTTGTATGACCAATGGTACTTAATATAAACAAAAATGGAAGTGCACATCTTATGCAATTCTACTTCCATTTTACCAAACTACTCATAATCCATTCTACACACATTCTCCACATGTTTAAGTCCATTTCTTCACATTCATACTTAATGTAACTTGTATGTACAATTACCACTCTCATTACAAGCGTGTACATTACTTATGGACTTACATCACATATATTTCACTCATGAATTCATAGTACAACTCTATTTACATTTCTATGTACATATATACCATTATACATATACGGGGTCTCACAGTGATTGTATGCTATCTGAAATTTTCACAATCCGTAATTGTTGTGATAGAAATCAGAACCAGTGGCAATTAGGGTTCGTCAACTCTAAGTGAAACAATAGAATGGATTAAACATTCAACCCGTGGTTGAATTGTTATTCGGTTTAGTAGTCTTCCTAGAGTGTTAATGCTATTCCTAGTCTAAATAGGATTGCGTCAAAACCGATTAGATTAGGGATAAGAATTTAATTCGGGTGCTGGGCCTGAGTTAATGATAGCAGGGAAGAATAGATATTATCTTGCTGGGATATAATACCTTAGTTAAATAATTGAAGAAAAGATGTTAAATTAGGTGTTAAGGATCAATTGTTAATTACTGGGTAGTTCCTTTGAATCGAAGTTGTTAATCTTGATTTACCCTCTTCATAATTAGTTGAATATCAATTCTGTTTTAGGATTTTAATTATGTTAAATTAGACCTCCCTATCCCAATTATTTTAGTTATTGCATGATAATTAATCCACCAGTCTCTAGTGTTCGACCTAGATTTACAACTACTGCAAAGTTTTGGTAAGACCAGTAATTTAAATTTGGTTGAATTCGACACTCACCATTGGCGGTGCCAACTCCTTTGGTGTTCTTTGTTGAGCATTGTCTGCCATGACTTTTTCTTGCTCAGAATTGCTTGAGAAGACAAGATTCAGGGTAAGGGTGATGTCAGGCAGCAATGTTGTGTTTTCACCTTCCTTGGTTTCTTGAACGAAATCCTTTATTCCTCGAAGTCTATTTGTAAGGGATCCATTAGACATGCAATGTCACAACGGACTTTTACAAAAAAATCACTACAAATTTTTCGCTCTTTCTTACCTTTCTTTCTATCATAATTCATCCACCAATAGTTGGGTTGTGATTCAGTATTAGTATCATTACCTTTGCTTACCATACCATCCATTCAATATGCATACATGTCAATATAAACTATTTATTGACTGTAAATACTTTTGTACCATAAATGAGCTCACATATATTTAAATACAAATACATCCCCCATTATTACATTGTTTACATCATTGTGCTGTTATATGTTTAGATACAAAATCGTACGTGATGTGTATACCTTTCACTCGATGGGAATGCAGCGGACAAAAGGAATGCAAGTCCTTAGTCATACTCTATCTACTACGGATGCTCTGTAGAGAGGTGGAAAATGAAAGGGGTTAGCTCACTAGCTTAGTAAGGAAATCAGGTCGGCAAGTAGATAACTACACTTTCTACTGAAAATAATGTCATGCCTTAAAATAGTCTTTCCTTAGTTTCACATTTAAAGCGTGAATTGGAAAACTTATATAGTCTGTACGTGATTAGTTACATGTACTGAAATCATGCTGAGTTCGTAAATATAGGCATTTCATGCAAAACACTGCATCTTTGTAAACTCATAATGCCTTTAAAGTATATCATGCCATTTAAATTCAAACATGTTAACTATGGCATTTCAACAAATAAAACATATAAATCAGGTTCTGACCCATCCCTCAGGTCTACCCAAAGTCATAAAATCATGTGATATAATCATATCAGACTCGGTGGCTATATGCAATAATATCCTGGACTATGACCATATCCTATACTGTGATCCCAGGCTACATGGATCCTAGTGTGCGGGGCATCACTGTTGCATTGAAAGGTGGGTTAAATCCTTAACCGTCAGCTATCAACTCCTTAACTCCACATATCACTCCCAAACAACACACGGTACAATGTACTCCGTGACACATACACAATACAATGTACACTTATGGGCCCTATCTCAATAAATAATCAATGCCACGTCTCTAAATTCACATGCGAACATCTCATCTATGTGACACTCAGTCTACACGAGGAAATCAACATGGTTTTAACATGTCGTGTATATCACATCAAAGTTACAGTGCGAGCCTTGAGTGCAACTCACAGTAGACACCTCGGTCAATCATGCTTTCACACATACCACAAACTCGAGCACTAGTACGAGTAACACTCCAATACTAGGTCATGTATATTTCACATTTCAAATCAAGTACGAGCAATCACTCCAGTACTATGTCATGTACAAAACTTATTAAAATCAAGTACGAGCAACGCTCCAGTACTGTGCCGTGCATGTAATGGGAAATCAAGTGCGAGTAACCACTCTAACACTTTTCATGTAGAAAACATATAAAATCAAGTGCGAGTAATGCTCTAGCATGATTTGTTTTCACACAACTCGATAAATGGCTCCTTTAAACAAGGATATTTCAAATCCGTAAAATCAGCACCATAATTGGGCTATTTGTGTATTTCACAAAAACATTGGCCAATTTATCTATTCTTCGGCTAAACAGTAGTAAAAACATTCAAAAAAACACTCTCCATGCTTTTTAGGACTTTTCCTAAATTTTGACTTTTTACCCTTGCAAGGGTAAAATCATAATTTACTTATATTGGGTCTCTATAAATATTATTTACTTTCTCTGACCCTCAGACTTTTTACGTGAATGTAAAAGTAGATGAAACTACTTGCAGATATCTCTAACTACCCACAAAATCCCCTTACCTGAAATCATGTCGAGCAATTCCACTTTCCTGACGCTGCTCGATCACCCAGTCTAATTAGCTCCAAATATAAACTTTGGAGCTGTATATAACCATTTATCAAGTTAATTACACTTTTTCAATTGTATTTCATATTTAATACAGTCTATTTCACTTAATGGGCCTGTTTTCTCTTATTGGGCCTAACACTATCTTATGCCCATTTCACTTTACTATTCATTTATCTGGGCCCACTGGGCTTGTGGGGTATACCAACATTTACTGGGCTTGGTCTAAGGCCCATGAATGCTTATTGGGCTGAGACCACATCGGCAAGGCCCATTTGGCCTCTCCGCCATGGCGTGTGGCTGAGAGCCATCATGTCCCCCATGGCCAAGCACCACGCCAACCAGGGCCATCTAACTAGCCATTCACCTAGGCATTTCATTAAACACCACATGTTCATGCCTTACGCTTTAGTTTATGTTCACTTAAGCATTTCATCAAACACCTTATGTGTCATCTTCAATTCATTAACCAATTGATCAAATCGATTGAAATTAAGCATGCCATAATCATGTATACATGTTTACCAACCTAACCATGCATTAAAATCACATACTTCTTCATGAAAACCTAAATAACCATTTTTGGCCATCATTGATTTATGGTTTTTCCATGTGTTTCGATCCATAAAACATACACCAATCAACTTGAATTAATCCATAGATAAACATATATGAAGTTGGAAGCTTGAAATTATACCTAGCTTCACTTTCCCTTCTTGGCCGAGACTTGTAGGATTCCTTGGAGTGTTGAAATCAGCTCTTTAGGTGTTGGCTTTAGACTATGTTAATCTACTCATCATGAGTAGCAACTTCCATGCAGACAAATTTTTCCAATTTGGTTTGTAGGTTGATGAATTCTAGAGAGATAAAGCTTGAAACTATAGTTTTAATGGCTTTTCCATGCTTGGCCGAGAGCTATGGAGAAGATGATGGTGTGTTGGCTGATTTATAAGCTAGCACACTTAGTCATTAAGTCACAAATTTCAGCCCTTAATGTGGGTAAAGGGTTTTGGGTTTTAGTTTACCATTTGGGCTTTAATTCATTTACTAATGGGCTTGAAAATTAACTAATGGCCATGAGTTTTGGGCTTCTTGGTTTGAGCTTTTTTTTTTGGGCTTTTGGGCTGAAAATTTTTCTATAAATTTGGGCCTTAAATTGACTTAATATTAGACCCACCAAATGACCTAATAATTTGGCCCAATGGGCCTAAGAAATTTGGCCCACACTTGTTACACCTTAATGGGCTTTAAAAATTCCATCGTTGGCCCATCGAGTTTTACCTGTTTAATTTAATTTGGATTTTGATTCAATAAATTTTCCATACTTAGAGGATGAATATCGAGTGTTTTAACCAAAAATATTTCTTCCCCACTTTTTAACCATACTTAGGTTAAATTTTAACCATGGTTAGTCAACTATGGTCAAAGTCAATATTTCTTAACTAACCTTGACTTTTCTTGACCATTGACCACGTTTGACTTTTTTTCAAAATTTTGAAAGTGTCATATTCCATGGTTTACACTCTCATCTTTATGTTTTGGCCATTTTCAAGAGGTGAATATGTCAAAAACATCTCAAATGGACCATTTTGAACTCGTTTAGCCCCTTTTTGGTCTTTCATTTACTTCAATGTGTTCAGGACCAAATCAAACCAACTTTCCTTCATGAGCCCTCTGTATTTTCCCATTTTAAGTTCTTATCTTTTTATTTAGGATGATTTATATCCATTTAGTTTAGCCTGTGGCTTTCATAGCCCTTATTTGGCCTTTACGTAGCTTATGTGCGTTTAACCACTCTACTTTCAATTTCATTCTAGTAAATACTCTTCTTATGATTCAACCAACATAATAAATGTTTGTACATATAGGAATCATAAGGAATAAACTGCATACAAACCTGGGTCTTACAATCCTCCCCAACATACGAAATTTGATCTTCCAAATTAAAACCAAGTTAGTCATCAAATAGCTGGAGGGTGCTTCTCGCGCTCAGGCTCTCTAACTCCCAAGTAGCTTCCTCCGAAGTGTGATGCTACCAGAGAACCTCCACTAACTCGATCGTCTTCGATCTCAATACCTTCTCCTTCCTATCCAGTATCTGAATCACCTTCTCTACATATGACATGTCCTCTCTGAGATCCAACGGCTCATACTGAATCACATATGCCGGATCCGGGTGATACTTCGAAGCATCGAAATGTGGAAGACGTTATGTACACCTGATAAATTTGATGGCAACGCCAACCTATAGGCCTTATCTCCCACTTGATCCAGTATCTCAAAGGGTCCAATGTAGCGAGGACTCAGCTTACCTCTCTTCCCAAATCTCGTTATACCATTGGAATGAGAAGCCTTCAAGAACACTGACTCCCCAACTGTAAACTCTAGTGGCTTCTGTCTCTTGTCAGCATAGCACTTCTGTCTGCTCTGAACTGTCTGCAATCTATCACATATCAACCAAACATCCTCAAAGGCTTTCATGACCAAATCAGGAGCAAATATCTTTCGGTTACCCACTTTTTCCCATCCAATATGGGAACGACATCTATAGCCACACAAAGCCTCGTACGGTGCCATCCCGATACTCGAATGATAACTGTTGTTGTAGGTAAATTCAGTTAGTGGCAAATGATCATCCAGGAGCCTCTAAAATCCAACACACATGCTCTCAACATATCTTTCAGAGTCTGTATAGTCCTCTCTAACTGACCATCTGTCTAAGGATGGAAAGCGGTGCTCAAATTCAACTTGGTTCATATGGCTTCCTGAAAATATTCCCAAAAGTGGGAAGTGAAGCGGGAATCCCTATCCGAAACAATGCTTACTAGAACACCATGTAACATCACTACCTCGCGTATATATAACTTTGCCAATGAACTCAGAGTATCGATATCTCTCATAGCTAGGAAGTGGGCTGACTTCGTCAGTCTATCAACGATCACCTATATCGCATCGTGATTCCTGCAGGTCCTCGGTAAACCTATCACGAAATCCATGGTGATATGCTCTCATTTCCAAGTTGATTTAGGTAGAGGCTGCAATAGCCCTGTAGGCTTTTGATGCTCTACCTTCACCTGCTGACAAACGAGACATCTTGCCACAAACTCTGTCACATCCTTTTTCATCGCCAATACGCTTTCTGGAGATTCTGATACATCTTGTTACTCTCTAGATTTAACGTGTACCTTGAAGAATGAGCTTCTGACAAAATCAATCTCTTGAGCTCTCTAACATCATATACGATACCATCCCAAGGCTCTTCTTGCTCAAAGCATCAGTTACAACATTAGCCTTACCCGAATGATAAAGTATCTCACAGTCGTAGTCTTTCAGAAGCTCTAGCCATCTTCTCTATCTCATGTTCAGCTCTTTTTGCGAGAATAGATACTTGAGGCTCTTGTGGTTAGTAAAAATTTGTAACTTCTCACTGTATAAGTAGTGGCGTCATACCTTTAACGCAAACACTACTGCTGCTAACTCCAAATCATAGGTCAGATAGTTCTTCTTATGGTCCTGCAGCTATTTGGATCCATAAGCAACTACCTTCCCATCCTGCATTAATACATAGCCTAGTCTCTGATGCGAAGCATCACTATATACAGAAAAACCTCCTGAGCTGGTAGGAATAGTGAGAATTGGAGCAGTGGTCAATCGACGCTTAATCTCCAGAAAACTCCTCTCTCTTTTTTCACAATCATCGTCTCACACAAATGCAACATTCTTTTTGTCACGACACATTTTTATCCTCTTATTATCGAAAATCACTATAATTTTTTTACGATTTTCTTTCCTTACCTGGTCATGAACAACTCATCACCACACTGTTGGGCTGTGAGTCAATAATAATCCACTCTTAACATTCATTCTCGGTTAATAAAAGCGATGTCATACATTTGAAGTTAAATCATTCACTTATACATAACATGTTTACTGACATCTACATCCTCCATAATTACAATTCAAATGACTACTATGCTTTTACAATTGTTTAGATACAAAAAGAATCTTCATGTGTATACCTCTTAGCGATGGATGGCAGTGGATATCCAAAATACAACGCCTCAGTGCAGTGGATATCCAAAATACAACGCCTCAGTCCTCACTAGGCTGCTATGTACGGTCTATAGGAGGGGGAAAATAGAGAGGGATGAGCAACCACACACTCAGTAAGGTAATAATCCTTCCTCGATCCGTGCACTTTAAAAAAACCATTAACAAATCAATCCAACATTGGTCAGGTCTCAGCCCATCCCTCAGACTTTTTTGACCCACAAATCATTTCAAACATGGATTTATTCTCAAAGCAATAGACATGTGAGATAGGCAGTTCAACAACAGGTAATAACCTCAAGGCCTATGTACATAACCTGTGATACCGGCTACACGGATCAGGTGTACGGGATATCACCACTATTTGCTTCCACACGAGAGGTGGGTCAAATCCTACCCGCCGGTCCATAGCAGATCTCGTCCGAAGACGGCACATAACAACTCAACACGGTACAACGTACTCCATGCTACATGCATGGTACAGCATACTCCGTGGACCCAATCAACACATCATATCACGCCACATCTCAAACGTATGTGTGACCCTATTTAATCGGTACGACCTCTTGTCTACCCGAAGCTCCTAACACGGCTAATTAATCATGTCACAACAATGCACATGTGAGCTTATTTAATCGATGTGACAGTCAGTCTACTTGAAGCTCTCCAAACATGGCAACATGCAAGGTGGGCATCTAGTGCGAGACAAACTCCAAGCACAATGCCAAAACAAATATGAAATCCATGTGAAAACTAGTGCCTCTAGCACTCATGTGTATAAAACACGTCAAATCTCGTGTGAGTCATACTCTAGCACGCTTTCATACTCACGAAATCATGTAGGTGGCTCAAAACTTTGCAAAGTGTGGTTAACAAAACCAAAACACACTCATTTCTTTTGCAAATCATTTCAATGTCAGCCAACCTACCAATCATTTGCTAAAAAGCAATAAACCATGATTTTCAAAGCAATATGCTTTCGTTTTCATACACATTTTGTCAAACACCCAACTTTTTTGCTTCAATCACCCAACATCATTTCCTAATGTCTCATGCATTCTAGCAAAGCATTTAATGCGCCCAAATTGTGCACAGATATCTCTAAGAGTCCACACAATTCCCTTACCTCGATTTACTTGGTGTGACTCCTTTCCTCTTAGCTTCTCACGCTCTTGGCTCAACTCGCTCCAGCGTATCCTCGAAAGCTGCGATTCATTCATCCAAATCAATTGAGTTAATGTTTTTAACCCATATCTGACCTCACTGTTCAATATAATTCACTTATGCATTTTACCAATGTCACGACCCAATTCCATTCTCTTTAATCAAAAAGCGCTAAAAATTTTTCGCGTTTTACTGCTACCTTACCCGATCGTGAACTAACTCACCACACACTGTTGGGCTGTGAGTCAATAATAAACATCACTTATCATTCGTTCACAGTTAAATAAAACGATGTCATTCATTCGCATTAATCATGTACTTATACAAGGACATGTTTTACTGACATCTACATCCCCCATAATTACATCTCAAAAGAATACTATGCCTTTACATTGTTTAGATACAAAAAGAATCACTGTGTATATACCTTTAAGCGATGGAGATGCAGCGGAGTCCAAAATACCACGCCCCAGTCCTCACTGGGCTACTATGCACGCTCTGTAGGGGGGAAAATAGAGAGGGATGAGCAACCACATGCTCAGTAAGGCGATAATGCAAGCATGGTAGATAACTACTCTATCTACATGCTGATAGTGTTATGCATAAATCATTTATGGTAGGAGCATGAGGAATAAAACTATGCCATATGAGTATACATATATATCATGTATCAAAGTCATGTAAAATTGGCATATAAAACATGGTAAAACATCATGTATAAATCATCTCATGCTCGATCTCATTTAAATTCATAAAAAGGGCAATTCATTAAGAAACCTCCTTTTTAAACCCACGTCATAAAACTCTTTCTCATCACATACAATCACATCACATCAATTCACAATCACAACCTCATTTTCATTTCACAATTCAAATCAACAAGGCTCGACCCCTCCTTCGGGTCTACCTTAAACAATCACAATCACACTTAGAGGTTTAAAATCATGTGGTAGTAAGTAAATCAAGCAAGGAGACAGGTTACTATATCTCAAGTGACTACGTTGGCCAATCGTCACATATCATCCCAGACCACACGGATCCCGGTGTGCGGGGTATCATGCTGGTACGAAGGTGGGTTAGTTCTCCGCCAGACTTTCTCAAATCAAGTAACCACCACGCTGTACATCGTACTCCATGTAATATACACGGTATATCGTACTCCGCGGACCCATAACATGGTTGGGGGTGCCTGCCATAGGTCTTATCTACCCCATACCAAGTGTAACCTTTATAGTCTCAAGAGCGCGTGGGAGTAACCTCAATACCAGGTCCTAGCCCCTCATGGCCTTGCTCGCCCCTGTTGGGTTCCCTGATTCAGGTCCTAGCCCCTCACCCTCACCCCACTCAAGAGGTCTGTTAGGCCTGTTGGGTTCCCTGAATGGATTATGTCAGGTCCTAGCCCCTCACCCTCACCCCACTCAAGAGGTCTGTCAGGCCTGTTGGGTTCCCTGAGTTAATCCGTATCTCTCGCCACGGCCTCATACATACCGCAGTGTGAAAACCAGCGCGAGCTACGTTCTAGCGCGAATTCATGCATCAAAACCAATCACTTCGTATGAGCAATGCTCTGGTACGGCATTTATGCATAAAATATGAAGAAACCATGTACAAGCATAGCTCCGGTACAGTTATATGCATAAGAAAAACCACTCAAATCCACGTACGAGCGTAAGCTCCAGTACGGTTTATAAACATCGTCACAATTCAAATTCAAAGTGCGAGCTAAGCTCAAGCACGTTTCACACAAGTGAAAACATAGAAATCCAGCGCGAGCGAGGCTCTAGCGCGATTTATGTCATGCAAATACGATAGGCGGCTCATACACAATCGAACAATCCCAGCAATCGGGTTTAGCACTCACAATTACTTTTCCACAACAACAATAAAACACTAGCCGACCCATCTACAAGCTTGCTTAAAACCAAGCAATTTCGTTTTGAAAAACATCAAAACATTAGATTTATGCAATTATTAGCCTTACTATCCCACTTCATAGAATCCACTTCCAAAACCAAAATCACACATATACTCATTCTCATTCATGAATACCATCAATCATTTACTTTAGCAACCATGCACTTCGTAAAACACCCAATATTCACCGATAAATTTAAAGTACGAGCAGCTACCTCTATATACTCATAAAATTCCCTTACCTGGAATCGCGATGCGTGATTCCACTTCCTTAAGCTGCTTACTCGTACGGTTCGATTCGTCTTCAACAAACTCTTTGGGACTGCACAAAATCGTATCCCGCATTATATTCGATCTATATAATATGACATCGTGCGTTCACTATAGTCAATTCGACCTATAGTTTTCTATTAACGCTTATGAGGCCTCGTTTCATTACTTTACCCAAAACTCGAGTCTATGGATTCTTTTAGGCCTATTAACTCATTCCAAATCGATATTAAATCGATATCGAGCTCATAGTGTTCATATTTCATTGATTTCCTCACTATGGCATTTGTTAAGCATTTACATACTCATTTTCATAATTTCACTTAAACCCACATTATAACTCCACCTAACCATTCCAAATCATCTACATTACTCATTTAACAACTTATCATAACTCATAAACCACCAACTCCCCAAATCATACTTTCTCACACTAGAGGCATTCATTTTCTAGGTTACATTTGTTTCTAGCACAACCTAGGTGTTTCCATCCATCCATACTCATGCCAAATAACTCCAAAATCAATTAAATAGACAATGTACTTGGATTGGAGTGTTAGAATCTTACCAAATATGATTTTTCTTCTTGCTCCAAATGTCAATGCCCTTATCTCCTTCAATACCCACAATGGGATTTTGGGTTCCAACTATGTTGTTCTCTTCCTCAAGATGAACAAATTAATCTCTAATGGTCTCCCCTCAATTCTTGTTGGAAATGGCTGATTTTAGAGAGAGAAAGTTGGGTTTTTGGGTTAGAAATGGAAGATTTGTGTTTTTCCCGAAATTTTCAGATTTTCAGCCCTCCTTATATAGAAATAGCTTGGGGAGATCGATCTGGTCCAAGAGGAGATCGATCTGGTCCCCCTTAAATCTCTCATTTTCACAAAATTTTAAACATGAGATCGATCTGTCGAAGCATGAGATCGATCTGGTCCCAAACATAGAGTTAAGGAGATCGATCTGGGTGCTTGAGGATCGATCTTTTCATCACCGAATGCTTAGGAGATCGATCTGGCCCCATTGGAGATCGATCTGCTCTATTCCATTGCCCAAGTAAGAGCATTCTGGCTCTTCCAGATCGATCTCTCATCCTATGAGATCGATCTGGCCTTCATGTTTTCCAGATTTCCTGCAGTTTTCTTGCTGCAACTCATACCAACACATCCTTAATATGTTGCTATGGCCATTTTCTCATCCATCCACCTTTATAACTTGAAAATGGCATCCATTCATACCTTATGCACATTGAAACTTGTGTGCATTCATTGTATGTCCAAAGGTATGCTACATAAAACCAAATGGAAGTATAACTTCATTCCATTTTACCACACTACTCATTTTGAGTTTCAATCACATCCATCACTTGCCAGAACTCATTTCTTCATATTCATACTCAATGAAACTTGTGTGTACGTTACAAATCATATTACACATACGTACATTGGATCCATGGACTTACATCAATCATACTTTACATTACAAGTCCATTCACATTCATTACACATCACAACTTTACATATACGGGGTCTCACAACCAATGCCTTAATCCACATTTTACCCCGTTTAGGTAAATCTTACAATTTATTCACCAACATCTTAAAATCATACCCATAACACTATTGTCACCTCTAGACATCCCATTTCTCATTAATCTCCATACATTCCACTTTCTCACACTAGACCATTTCTAGGTCATACTCATTCTAATGCATTTTAAATAGTTTCTAACCATTCATACTCATGCCAAACAACTCCAAAATCAATTAAATAGACAATGTACAATAGTTGGAGTGTTAGAATCTTACCAAATCTGATTTCTCTCCTTGCTCCAAATGATAATGCCCTTAACTCCTTCAATACCAACAATGGGAAAATGCCTTCCAACTATGTTGTTCTTCTCTTTGATAGGAACAACTTTGCCTCTAATGGTCTCTCTTCAAATCTTACTGAAAATGGCTGATTTTAGAGAGAGAAAGTTAGGTTTTTGAGTTGAAAATGGAAGAATGGTGTTTTTCCCGAAATTTTCCAATTTTCAGCACTCCTTTTATAGAAATAGCTTGAGGAGATCGATCTGCACCAAGGGGAGATCGATCTGGTCCCCTTAAATCCCTCTTTTTCACGGCATTTTAAGCATGAGATCGATCTGTTGAAGCATGAGATCGATATGCTCTAAAACAGAGAACTAAGGAGATCGATCTAGGTGTTTGAGGATCGATCTTTTCATTACGGAATGCTTAGGAGATCGATCTGGCTCCATTGGAGATCGATCTACTCTATTCCATTGCCCAAATAAGAGCATTCTGGCTCTTCCAGATCGATCTCTCATCCCATGTGATCGATCTGCCCTTCATAGTTTCCAGATTTTCTGCAGTTCTTCTGTAGCAACTCATACTCAAACATCCTTAATTTGCAACCATGATCATTTTCTCATTCATTCATCTTTGAGGCTTGACAATGACATCCATACATACCTTATTCCTATTGAAACTTGTGTGGAATCCTTGTATAACCAAAAGTATACGATATAAACCAAATGGAAGTGCACAACTTATGCAATTCTACTTCTATTTTACCACACTACTCATAATCCATTCTACTCACATTCTCCACATGTTTAAGTCCATTTCTTTACATTCATACATAATGTAACTTGTACGTACAATCACAACTCTTATTACAAGTGTGTACATTAACTTATGGACTTACATCACATATACTTCACTTAATTTACATTTCTATGTACATATATACTATTATACATATACGGGGTCTCACATTCTCCCCCACTTAGAAAATTTGGTCCTCCAAATTAGAACCAATTATTTTATGAACAACTCGGGATACTTCTCCCGCATCAAACTCTCCAATTCACATGTGGCTTCTTCCACAGTGTGATGTTGCCAAAGCACTTTCACTAAGGGAATTGTCTTTGTCCTTAACACTTTCTCTTTTCTGTCCAGTACCCGAACTGGCTTCTCAACGTATGTCATACCCTCGTTGAGCTCCAATGGCTCATACCTTATTACATGCATTGGATCCGGGTGATACTTCCTCAACATGGATACGTGGAAGATGTTATGCACACTTGCCAACTCTGGTGGCAATGCCAATCTATAAGCCTTATCTCCCACCTTATCAAGTATCTCAAATGGCCCTATATATCGAGGGCTCAACTTTCCCTTCTTCTCGAATCTCATAATTCCCTTCGAAGGGGAAACTTTCAAAAACACTGACTCACCCACATCAAACTCTAGTGGTCTCCATCTCCTGTCAGCATAACTCTTTTGCCTGCTCTGAGCTGTCCGTAACCTCTCACATATCAATTGGACGTCCTCAGATGCTTGTTTAACCAAGTCGAGAGCAAAGATCTATCTGTCACCAACCTCTTCCCATCCAATAGGGGAACGACATCTACGCCCATACAATGCCTCATATGGTGCCATCCCGATACTCGCATGAAAACTGTTATTATAGGTGAACTCTGCGAGTGGCAAATGGCCATCCCAGGAGCCTCCAAAATCCAATGCACACGCTCTCAACATATCCTCCAGGGTTTGTATAGTCCTTTCTGACTGACCATCTATCTGAGGATGAAACGCGGAGCTAAAATTCAACTGGGTCTCCATCGCTTCCTGAAAACGTTCCTAGAAGTGGGAAGTGAAGCGGGCATCCCTATCAGAAACAACGCTCACTGGAATTCCATGTAGCCTTACTACCTCACGTACATATAGGTTCGCTAACTGGCTCAGAGTATCGATAGCTCTCATAGCTAGAAAATGGGCTGATTTCGTCAATCGATCCACAATCACCCATATGGCATCATGACCTCTGTGGGTCCTCAGCAATCCCATCACAAAATCTATGGTGACATGCTCCCACTTCCAAGTCGGTATCGGTAGAGGCTGTAATAACCGTGCAGGCTTCTGATGCTCTACATTCACCTGCTGACAAATGAGACACTTAGCAACATATTCAGCAATGTGCTTTTTCATTCCAGACCACCAATAAACCTTTCGAAGGTTTTGATATATCTTGGTACTCCCTGGATGTATCGTATACTTTGATGAGTGAGCCTCTGTCAAGATCAACCTTTTGATCTCTGCATCATCAGGAACACATATCCTACCTCTGAACCTCAACAACCCATCCGAACTCAACTCAAATTCCGTGTCTATATCCCTCTGTATCTGCCTGACAATATCACTACACTGCTGATCAACTCGCTGAGCCTGTCGGATTCGATCTACCAGATTCGGTTCCAACTGCAGGCTAGCTATCATAAATCCACTATCAGCGTCAGGCGGGGTCATATCCAAACTGAGGTTCATGAACTGTTCCAACAGCTCGTGTTCCCTGATCATCATAAATGATACTATCCTGAGATGTGTCCTACTCAATGCATCAGCAACCACATTTGCTTTACCCGGGTGGTATAGGATTTCACAATCATAATCTTTTAACAGCTCGAGCCATCTCCTCTATCTCATGTTCAACTCTTTCTGTGAGAACAGGTACTTAAGGCTCTTATGATCTGTATAAACCTGAAATCTCTCACCATAAAGGTAGTGGCGCCATATCTTCAGCGCAAACACCACCGCTGCCAACTCCAAGTCATGGGTCGGGTAGTTCCTCTCATGATCTTTTAACTGTCTTAATCCATAAGCTACTACCTTCCTATCCTGCATCAATACACAGCCTAGTCCCAGATGTGAAGCATCCACATACACCGAGAAACCTCCTGAGCTGGTAGGAATGGTGAGGATTGGAGCTGTGGTTAATCTCCTTTTCAGCTCCTCAAAACTTTCTTCACACTTATCGTCCCACACAAACTCCACATTCTTTCTTGTGAGGCGTGTCAAAGGAGCAGCTAACTTCGAAAATCCCTCTACAAACCTTCGGTAATACCCAGCTAAACTTAGGAAACTTCTAATCTCTGTCACTGTCTGGGGTCTCTGCCACTGAACTATGGCCTCAATCTTAGATAGATCCATTGACACTCCATCCTTCGATACTATGTGACCCAGAAAAGAGATCTGTTGTAACCAAAAGTCGCACTTACTGAGTTTAGCGTACAACTTCTTCTCTCGAAGGGTTTGTAGCACTATCCTTAGGTGCCTTTCATGCTCCTCTCTAGACCTTGAATACACCAGTATATCATCAATAAATACAATAACAAATCGATCCAAGTACTGGTGGAATACCTCATTCATCAAAGACATAAAAGCTACGGGAGCATTCGTCAACCCGAATGGCATAACCATAAACTTATAATGTCCATACCGGGTGTGAAAAGTTGTCTTGGGTACATCTCCATCTCGTATCTTCAACTGATGGTACCCTGATCTCAGATCTATCTTGGAAAAGACCTGCGCTCCCTTAAACTGATCCAATAAATCATCGATGCGTGGAAGGGGATACTTATTCTTGATGGTGGCCTTATTCAACAACCGGTAATCTATACACAGTCGGAGGCTTCCATCCTTCTTCCTTACAAATAGAATCGGTGCTCCCCAAGGTGAGACGCTCGGCCTTATGAACCCCCTTCTCCAGCAACTCCTGTAACTGTTTCCTTAACTCCTCCAACTCGACTTGAGCCATTCTGTATGGTGGCTTAGACATCGGCTCTGTACCAGGTGCCAAATCTATACCAAACTCCATCTCCCTATCTGGAGGTAACCCTGGTAACTCATCCGAAAAGACATCTGGAAATTTCCTAACCACTAGAATGTCTCCCAATTTTGGATGTGCCTTATCCGTCTCAATCACAAAAGCGATGAATCCTTCACATTATTCTTTCCACCATTAGTAATCATAAATCATCACATCACATAAATAAATGAAATCAAATTTATCTTTCATACATCATGTATCAAGATTGTACACATCACACTTATAAAAATCATGTTCTTTAGCTTCATTTCACAAAATTTACTACAAGGTTGTCTATCTTTGGAAAAATCAAAGTTTTTGCATGACAATCCATAACAACATGATTGGCAGCCAACCAATCCATTCCTAGGATCACATTAAAATCACTCATATTTAATAAAATTAAATTGGCTGCCATTTCTTTACCTCCTATCCTCATCTTACAATCCCTATATACATGCTCAGTCAACTGACTATCATTCATAGGGGTAGATATCAACAACATCTTATCAAGCAGTATGAGTTTTACATGCTTCAACAATTTACATGCAAAGGATGGTGATACAAAAGAATGTGTGGCACCAGGATCAAACAGTACATAAGCTTCTAAATCAAAGATTTGGATGGTACCTTTTACCACATCCGATGACTAATCCGCAGTGTCCTGGTCCAGTGCGTGCACTCATCCTCTGCTTACACCCACTGCTTGCTTCCCCTTTTCCTCAGCTGTAGCCCTCCTCCTCGGAGCAGCTGTACCAACTGGAGCTCTCTCTGGCTCCTTGCCCTTCTGTGGGGCTCTCTCTATCATCTCTGGGTAATCTCTGATTATGTGCCCTGGCTTCCCACATCTGAAGCATACCACAGGAGATCCATAGCATGGTCGAGTTCCATGGTACCTACCACACTTGCCACACTGTTCTGTAGTAGGCCGTGGTCCTCCAATCATAATTCCCTTAGCTGGAGTAATGGTCAGATACATGAGAGTATTAACTGTCCTCTCTCAGATCTCATCAATCCTCGGCCTCCTCCCAGCAAACCTCTTACTTCCTTTATAGCTGAAGCCTCTATCCATCACAAGTCTCTTCTTATCTCTGTCCCTCATCTTACCAACCTTTTCAAACTCTGAGGCGATTCTATCAACATCTTGTTCACATAATTGCGCCATGCGCACTGCCTCGTCATAGGTCGGTATATCCAGAGGAACTAGTCTAGACCTGATGGTCGATCTCAATCCATCCACAAACTTTTGGATCTTCTCGACCTCATTACTCATCGTGTTGGGATCATATCTGCCCAGGGAGATAAAAGCAGTCTCATACTCATCCACAGTCCTACTCCCTTGGGTCAGTTCCAAAAATACCATCTTTAGCTTTCGCTGTGTGGTATCCGGGACATACTGTCTCCGGAAGGCCTCTAGAAATACATCCCAGCTGATCTCAGTATGCCGAGCTCTCAAAATAGGCCTGGTGGACTTCCACCAATGTTTTGCTGACCCCTTCAGCATAAAAGTGGCAAACGCTACCATCTCGATGGTAGTACACTCAAAGAACCCATATAATTTCTCGATCTCATTGATCCAATCCTCAACTACTACTGGGTCCTTTATTCCACTGAAAGACGGTGGTCCAGACTTTTGGAACTACCGCAGTCTATCCAAATCACATCCATATCCCCAACCTCTACTGCCTAGTGTAGCAACCGGCATAGACACATCTTGTGTGGGTGGAGTATCTGTCGTCTGAGGTCTCTGGGCTGGCCCTGCCCGTGCCTCAGGAGCTGCCGCCTGCTCGGCATCACCCTGTGTAGCGGGACTCTGTCTACCGCCAACTCCTGATAAAGATTGGGTGACCAACTCCACAATCATCTCAATACTCCGCTCAATCCTCACGAAGCGAGCCTCAGTACTCTCGGGTCTCTCCTCTGGACCCTGTAGAGAGTGCTCAACATCAGCCTCCACCTCAACATCATCCTGAGTCTCGTGTGTTTTCGGCTCAACACGACCCCCAGGCCTACCTCTATGACCTTGAGCCTGTGCTCTCATCCCTCTACCACGACTGGTATTAGGCATACTTACTCAATTCCCTACATTCACAACCAATTACTTAGTCAACCCATCGACACACACACAATTGTATCTAAACAGCACAGTAACATGGGGATGTAATTTTCCAACTTATTAAGTATTTTAGACACAACACACGTCAAACCAACTGGAGCTCTGATACCAACTTCTGTCATGTCCCTCAACTTACCAAAAAACGTATAATTTTTTTTTCATTTTCATGCATCAATTGTGAATCATCCTTTCTCGATCATGAACAACCACACTTTTAACAGTTGGGCTATGTGTTGACGTCTAACTCATTCCACCATACCCATTAAATTTGAACATTATTTATGAGTAAACACTTGTATAAATTTATATATATCAGAGTCTTTACATGTGTTTACATTGTTTTACATTCCCAATAGTTACATACAAAATGCTACTGTGCTATGTCTAGTTTAGATACAAAATAATCCAAGTGTGTATACCTTTAGCTATGGGATGCGACGGATTACCAAAAGGGAAACGCCTCCAATCACGCTCAATCTATGCTCAACACTCTGTAGAGAGGGGGAAAATAAGGGGGTGAGCAAACCACACGCTCAGTAAGGCAATCATGCGAACAGGTAGATACTGCACTATCTACGTGATCGTGATGCCATGCTCAAAAGCATTTAATTCATCATTTATCTCAAAACATGAGTGTATGATTGTGTTAATGGTATGTAAAGCATTCATGCTATTAAAATCCAGTGCACATTTCAACGCAAAGCATGGTATAAATCATCGTGCATAATTCACAATAAAAGCATGGCATTACCCATCATGCATTTTTCTCAAATAGCACGGCATTAACAATGCATTTTCACAATAAAGCATGGCATTAAACTGTCACGACCCAATTCCATTCTCTTTAACCAAAAATCACTAAAACTTTTTTGAAAATTTCTTTCCTTACCCGAACGTGAACTAACTCACCACCACACTGTTAGGCTGTGAGTCAATACTAAACATCACATCTCATTCATTCTCAGTTAAATATAGCGATGTCATACATTTGAAAGTTAATCATTAACTTACACAAGTTATGTTCACTGACATCTACATCCCACATAATTACATTTCAAATGACTACTGTGCTTTTACATTATTTAGATACAAAAAGGAATCACTGTGTGTATACCTCTGAGTGATGGAGATGCAGCGGATGTCCAAATTACCATGCCTCAGTCCTCACTAGGCTACTATGCACGCTCTGTAGGAGGGGGAAAATAGAGAGGGATGAGCAACCACACGCTCAGTAAGGTAATAATGCAAGCATGATAGATAACTACTCTATCTACATGTTGATAGTGTTATGCATAAATCGTTCATAGTAGGAGCATGAGGAAGTAAAACTATGCCATATGAGTATACATATATATCATGTATCAAAATCATGTACATTGGCATATAAAACATGGTAAAAACATCATGTGTAAATCATCTCATGCTCAATCTCATTTAAATTCATAAAAGGGCAATTCATTAAGAAACCTCCTTTTTAAACCCACATCATAAAACTCTTTTTCAAACACATACAATCCCATCAAATCAATTCACAATCACAACCACATTTTCATTTCACAATTCACACATGTGTAGAAAAACCAGGTCACTATATCAAAAGTGCCTACGTGGACCAACTACATCATAAATCATCCCAGACCACACGTATCCATGTGTGCGGGGTATCGTGCTGGCACGGAGGTGGATTATCCCTCGCCAGACTTCCTCATCACATAACTATCACGCGGTACATCGTTCTCCATGTGATATACACGGTACAGCGTACTCTGCGGACTCATATCGTAATTGGGGGCGTCATTCCTAGGTCTTACCTACCCCATACCAAGAGTTTTCCATATCAGTGAAGGAGAGCCTCCCTGCCGAACAGAGCCTCCCCGCCCCTCTAGGGCTTAAGGATGTTGGCTTAGGGATCCTTCCGTAAGAGAGCCTCCCCACCGAACAGAGCCTCCCCGCCTAACAGAGCCTCCCCGCCTCTTTGGGCTTAAGGATGTTAGCTTAAGGATGTAGGGCTTAAGGATCTTACCGTAAGAGAGCCTCCCCACTGGACAGAGCCTCCCCACCTCCTCGGGTTTAAGGATGTTAGCTTAAGGATGTAGGGCTTAAGGATCTTACCAACTTTCATAACCTTATACATATCACAATGTGCAAACTTGTGCGAGCAAAGCTCTAGCACGACTCATGCATCCTATCATAAAGAGACTGCGTACGAGCATAGCTCTAGTACAGTTATACTCATAAGACAACCCACTCAAAAGCCACGTACGAGCAAAAGCTCCAGTACAGTTTATAAACATCATCATAGTTTTCAATTCAAGGTGCGAGCTAAGCTCCAACATGTTTCATACAAATGAAAACATCAATACCCGATGCGAGCTAGGCTCCAGCACGGGTTATTTCACATAAACATGATAGGCGGCTCATAAGCTTTTAAAACTATCTCAAAACATATTTGGCACTTCACATGTGCTATCACAAACATCAAACCACAATAGCCAGCCTATCTATCAATTCGTTTAAAACAAAACACATGTTTTGTGAAAGCATTCAAAACACTTGATTTATGCAATTATTAGCCTTACTATACCATTTGTTCAATAACCATTTTGGAAACCAAATCTCATACAATTTCTTGTAGCAATTCACGCATATCAACAACCGTTTACTTAAACACTCATGCATTTCATAAATGCCATATATCCACCCATAAAATACGAGCAGCTACCTCTATATACTTATAGAATTCCCTTACCTGGAATCGGGACGTGTGATTTCATTTCCTTAGCACTGCTCACTCGTGTGGTCCGATTCATCTTCACGAACTCTTCGAGACTGCACACAATCATATTTCACATTATATTCGATCCATATAATGCAACCCTTGTGCTTGCTATAGTCAATTCAATCTATAGCCTCTATTAACACTTATGAGGCCTTGTTTCATTACTTTACCCATAACTCGAGTCTACGGATCTTCTTAGGCCTATTAACTTATTCCAAATCGATATTAAATCGACATTAAGGTCATAGTGTTCATATTTCATGAATTCCCTCACTATGGCATTTATCAAGCATATACATACTCATTTTTACAATTCCTCCAAACTCACAATGTAATTCCATTTAACCATCTAAAATCATAGACATTACCTCGATACAACTTTAGCATGCCCATAAATCATAAACTCATTCAACCTATATCCTCTCACATTATACCCATTTTAGGTTTTCTAGGTCACACCAATTCCACCACATCCCTAGATAATTTATCCATTAATACACATCTAACTCAACTCCAAATTCACTTAAATAAACAATGTACTTGGATTGGGGTATTAGAATCTTACCAAATCTGATTTTTCTTCTTACTCCAAATGTCAATGCCCTTAGCTCCTTCAATACCAACAATGGGATTTTTGGGTTTCAACTAGGTTGTTCTCTTCCTCAAGATGAACAACTTAGTGTCTAATGGCCTCCCCTCAATTCTTATTGGAAATGGCTGATTTTAGAGAGAGAAAGTTCAATTTTTGGGTTAAAAATGAAGGATTGGTGTTTTTCTCGAAATTTTTAGATTTTCAACACTCCTTTTATAGAAATAGGTTGAGGAGATCAATCTGGTCCAAGAGGAGATCGATCTGGTCCCCTTAAATCTCTCATTTTCATGGCATTTTAAGCATGAGATCGATATGTCGAAGCATGAGATCGATCTGCTCTCAAACAGAGAGCTAAGGAGATCGATCTGTATGCTTGAGGATCGATCTTTTCATTACAGAATGCTTAGGAGATCGATCTGGCCCCATTGAAGATCGATCTGCTCTATTCCATTGCCCAAATAAGAGCATTCTGGCTCTTCCAGATCGATCTCTCATCCTATGAGATCAATCTGGCCTCATGTTTTCCAGATTTCCTGCAGTTTCCTTGCTGCAACTGACACCCAATTGTCTTTAATCTACTGCTATGGCCATTTTCTCATCCATCCACCTATATGACTTGAAAATAACATCCATTCATACCTTATGCACATTGAAACTTTTTTGCATTCATTGTATATCCAAAAGTATCACATTCCAAACTAAATGGAAGCATGACTTCATTCCCTTTTACCACACTACTCATTTTGAGTTTCAATCACATCCATTACTTATAAGAACTCATTTCTTCATATTCATGCTCAATGAAACTTGTATGTCTGTTACAAATCATATTATACATACGTACATTGAATCCATGGACTTACATCAATCATACTTTACATTACAAGTCCATTCACATTCATTACACATTACAACTATACATATACGGGGTCTCACATTCTCCCCTCCTTCAAAGAATTTGGTCCTCCAAATTAGAACCACGTCACTCTTCAAAAAGTTGAGGGTACTTCTCCCGTATCAAGTTCTCCAATTCCCATATGGCCTCTTCCACCGTGTGATGTTGCCAAAGAACTTTCACTAAAGGAATTGTCTTATTCCGTAGCACCTTCTCTTTTCTATCTAATATCTGAACCGGCTTCTCAACATATGTCATACTCTCATTGAGCTCCAACAGCTCATATCTTATCACGTGTGTCGAGTCCAGGTGATACTTCCGAAGCATCGAGACGTGGAAGACGTTGTGGACATTTGCCAAGTCCAGTGGCAATGCCAACCTATACGCCTTATCTCCCACTCTCTCCAAAATCTCGAAGGGTCCGATATATCTAGGGCTTAGCTTGTCCTTCTTACCGAATTTCATAATACCCTTCGATGGTGAAACCCTCAGAAATACTGACTCACCTCATCAAACTCTAGTGGTCTTCGTCTCTTGTCAGCATAACTCTTTTGCCGGCTCTGAGCTGTCCGTAATCTCTCACATATCAACTGGACGTCCTCAGATGCCTGCTGCACTAAGTCTGGAGTAAAAATCTGTCTGTCACCAACCTCTTTCCATCTAATAGGGGAATGGCATCTACGCCCGTACAATGCCTCATAGGGTGCCATCCCGATACTTGCATGATAGCTATTATTATAAGCGAACTTGGCTAACTGCAGGTGGTCATCCCAGGAGCCTCTAAAATCCAGCACACACGCTCTCAACATATCCTCGAGGGTCTGTATAGTCCTCTCTGACTGCCCATCTGTCTGAGGATGAAAAGCGGTGCTAAAACTCAATCGAGTCCCTAGCGCTTCCTGAAAATGTTCCCAGAAATGGGAAGTGAAGCGAGCATCCCTATAAAAACAACGCTCCTTGGTACACCATGTAGCCGTACTATCTCTCGAATATACAGGTTCACCAACTGACTTAGTGTATCGGTGGCTCTCATAGCCAAGAAATGGGCGGACTTAGTCAATCGGTCCACAATAACCCATATGGCACCGTAACCTCTGCGGGTCCTCGGTAACCCCATTACAAAATCCATGGTGATGTGCTCCCACTTCCATGTCGGTATCGGTAGAGGCTGTAATAATCCTGCAGGCTTTTGATGCTCTACCTTCACTTGCTGACAAATGAGACACTTAGCAACATATTCAACAATGTCTCTTTTCATTCTCGACCACCAATAAACCTTTCGAAGGTTTTGATACATCTTGGTACTTCCTGGATGTATCGTTTACTTCGATGAGTGAGCCTCTGATAAAATCATTCTCCTGACCTCAGAATCCTTGGGAACGCATACTCTGCCTCTGAACCTCAATAACCCATCAGCACTCTGCTCAAAATCAATACCCACACCTGTCTGTATCTACCTCAACCAATCGATGCATCGTCGATCGCTCTGCTGGGCTTACCGAATACAGCCAATCAATTCTGGCTCCAGTCTCAAACTAGCCATGATCTCAAGTCTCTCAGATCCAGGTGGGGTTACATCCAAATTGAGGTTCGCAAAGTGTTCTAACAATTCATGTTCCCGTACCATCATATAAGACACCAACCTAAGGTTCTTTCTACTCAAAGCATCAGCAACTACATTTGCCTTACTCGGGTGGTACATGATTTCACAATCATAGTCCTTCAGGAGTTCGAGCCATCTCCTATGTCTAATATTCAGCTCTTTCTGCGAGAACAGGTACTTAAGGCTCTTATGATCTGTGAACACCTAAAATTTCTCACCATAGAGGTAGTGGCGCCATATTTTCAAAGCAAATACCACGACCGCCAACTCCAAATCATGTGTCGAGTAGTTCCTCTCGTGATCTTTCAACTGTCTAGATCCATAGGCAACTACCTTCCCATCCTGCATAAGCACACAGCCCAGTCCCTAGTGTGATGCATCTGTATACATCGAGAATCCTCCTGAGCTGGTAGGAATGGTGAGAACTAGAGCAGTCGTCAATCGACGCTTAAGCTACTCAAAACTCCTCTCACATGCCTCATCCCATACAAACTTAACATCTTTTCGCATGAGGCGTGTCAATGGAGTAGCTAGTCTGGAGAAACCCTCTACAAATCTTCGATAATATCCTGCCAATCCCAGGAAACTTCTAATCTCAATAACTGTCTTGGGCTGTTCCCACTGTACAACTGCCTCTATCTTGGATGGATCCACCGATACTCCATCCTTCGACACAACATGGCCCAGAAATGAGATTTGTTCCATCCAAAAGTTACACTTGCTGAGTTTGGCATACAACTCTTTCTCTCGGAGGGTCTGTAGAACTACTCTCAAGTGCTCCTCATGCTCTTCCCTGTACTTGGAATAAACCAAAATATCATCTATGAACACAATCACAAACTTGTCCAAGTATGGCTTAAATATATCATTCATCAGTGCCACAAATGCTGCGGGAGCATTCGTCAATCCGAATGGCATCACCATAAACTCGTAGTGGCCATAACGAGTACGAAATGCTGTCTTGGGTACATCTCCACTCCTAATCCTCAACTGATGGTACCCTGACCGCAGGTCTATCTTAGAAAACACTTCGGCTCCCTGGAGCTGATCCAACAAATCATCGATTCTTGGAAGGGGGTACTTGTTCTTAATGGTGGCCTTATTCAACAACCGATAATCTATACACAGTTGAAGGCTCCCATCCTTCTTCCTTACAAATAGAACCGGTGCTCCCCAAGGTGAGACACTCGGTCCAATGAATCCCTTCTCCAGCAACTCTTACAACTGCTTCTTTAGCTCTTCCAACTCTATCGGGGCCATTCTATAGGGTGGTTTCGATATCGGCTCTATACCAGGCACTAACTCTATACAAAATTCCATTTCTCTTTCCGGTGGTAGTCCTGGTAATTCATCCGAAAAGACATCAGAATAATTCACAATCACGGAGATGTCCCTCAATTCCGGGTGTGCCTCATCTATATCAACCACGTATGCAATGAACCCTTCACATTATCCTCTCCATCGTTAGTAACATAAACCATCACTCCACATTCAACATTTATCATAAACAATAAATTTATCTCTCAAGCAACATGCATTTAAAATCATACCCCTTTATTTACAACAAACATGCTATTTTCATATCATTTCTTTTCATTAAAGCTTACAATAAGATTGTCTAATAATGAAAACATCAATGTCTTGACGTGACAATCCATAATAACACGATTGGTAGCCAACCAATCCATTCTCAATATTACATCAAAATCATTCATATTCAACAAAATTAAATTGGCTATCATTTCCTTTCCCTCTATCTTTAACTTACAATCTCTACATGCATGTTCAGTCAATTGACTATCATTCATGGGTGTGGAAATCATAAATATTTTATCCAACAATGTTGGTTTCACATGCTTCAAAATTTTATGTGCAAAGGAAAGTGATATGAAGGAATGCGTGGCACCAGGATCAAATAATAGCAATGCTTCTAAATCAAATATTCGAATGGTACTTTTAATCACATCTGTCGAAGCACCTGCGGTGTCCTGATCCAATGCATGTACTCTTCCTCTACTCACACCCGCTGCCTGCTTCCCTTTCTCCTCAGCTGTAGCCCTCCTCCTAGGGGCAACTGCCTCAACCGGAGCTCTCTCTGGCTCCTTGCCCTTCTGTGGGGCAATCTCCATCTTCTCGGGACAATACTTAGCTATATGTCCTAGTCTCTCACATCTAAAACACACCTTAGGGGTCATCAGACAGGTCCTAGTCCCATGAAATCTCCCACATCTCCTACACTGATCAGTAGTAGGCCGTAGTCCTTCAATAGTCATACCCCTCGACGTAGTTAAGGCTGGGTATATGGGAGGTCTAGCAGCTCTCTCCTGCACCTCCTCAATCTTAGGCATCTTCTCGAAAAACCTTTGGCCTCCTCTCTTGGCCACTCTATCAAACCCAGATCTCTTCCGGTCCCTGTCATTCTTGAAACTAATCCTCCCAAGCTCGAAGGCATTTCGCTCAAAGTCTTGCTCACACAGCTGAGCCTTATGTACTGCTTCCTCATAAGTCTGAATATCAAATGGGGCTAGCTTCGTTCGGATGGCCAATCTCAGTCCATCCATGAACTTCTGTATCTTCGGGTCTCACTACCCATTGTGTCTGGGTCGTATCTCTCCAAGGACATAAACTTGGACTCATACTCGTCCACAGTTCGGTTCCCTTGAACCAGATTCATAAATTTCATCTGCAATTTCCTCTGTGCGGTGGCTGGGATATACTGTCTCCTGAAGGCCTTTAGAAATATCTCCCATGAGATCTCAGAGTGTCTAGCCCTCAAAATAACCTCGGTGGACCTCCACCAATGCTCGACCTCGCCTTTCAACATAAACACAGCAAAGGCTACCTTCTCAGCTAAAGTGCATCGAAAAAACCTATATAGTTTCTCCATCTTATACACCCAGTCCTCCGTGACAATCGGGTCCTTCACCCCTCTGAACACTGGGGGTTTCAGCGCTTGAAACTCTCGTAACCTGCTTAAGTCGCAGTCATAACCCGAATCACTACCACTCTGCTGTGGAGTGATAGGAGAAGCTATATCCTGGGCTGGAGGTGGTGTAGCAGTAGTAGTCCCTACAGTTTGAGGTTTCTCCACCTCTGTAGCTGCCTGTTCAGTAGTAGGCTATGCCGCGAGACCTCGTCTATCGCCGGCACCCAATGCCTGCGTGACTATCTCCACCAAATTCTCAATACTTCGCTCTAACCTAGCGAAGCGTGCCTCAGTATCCTCTGCTCTCTCAGCAGGGTTCTGTGGAGCTTGCTCAGTTTGTGGCTCCGCACGGTTCTCAGGCCTACCTCTACGACCTCTAGCACGTGCCCTCGCCCCTCTACCGTGGCGTGTAATTGGCATAATGCCTAAGTTCCTATATTATAATAATTTATCAAGCACAATCCATCACGGTATACACAGTTATATCTAAACAAAAGCACAATACTATGGGGATGTAACTTTTCCTACGTTTTATTAATGACTCACATCAGGCTAGCACAGCTCTGATACCAATCTCTGTCACGACCCAATTCCATTCTCTTTAACCGAAAATCACTGAAAATTTTTTGAAAATTTCTTTCCTTACCCGATCATGAACTAACTTACCACCACACTGTTAGGCTGTGAGTCAATAATAAACATCACATCTCATTCATTCTCAATTAAATACAGCGATGTCATACATTTGAAAGTTAATCGTTAACTTACACAAGTTATGTTCACTGACATCTACATCCTACATAATTACATTTCAAATGACTACTGTGATTTTACATTGTTTAGATACAAAAAGGAATCATTGTGTGTATACCTCTGAGTGATGGAGATGCAGCGGATGTCCAAATTACCACGCCTCAATCCTCACTGGGCTACTATGCACTCTCTGTAGGAGGGGAAAAATAGAGAGGGATGAGCAACCACACGCTCAGTAAGGCAATAATGCAAGCATGGTAGATAACTACTCTATCTACATGCTGATAGTGTTATGCATAAATAGTTCATAGTAGGAGCATGAGGAAGTAAAACTATGCCATATGAGTATACATATATATCATGTATCAAAATCATGTACATTGGCATATAAAACATGGTAAAAACATCATGTGTAAATCATCTCATGCTCAATCTCATTTAAATTCATAAAAAGGGCAATTCATTAAGAAACCTCCTTTTTAAACCCCCATCATAAAACTCTTTCTCAAACACATATAATCCCATCAAATCAATTCACAATCACAACCACATTTTCATTTCACAATTCACACATGTGTATAAAAACTAGGTCACTATATCAAAAGTGCCTACGTGGACCAACTACATCATAAATCATCCCAGACCACACGCATCCAGGTGTACGGTGTATCGTGCAGGCACGGAGGTGGATTATCCCAGGTGTACGGGGTATCGTGCTGGCCTCATGTTTTCCAAATTTCCTGTAGTTTCCTTGCTGCAACTGACACCCAATTGTCTTTAATCTACTGCTATGGCCATTTTCTCATCCATCCACCTATATGACTTGAAAATAACATCCATTCATACCTTATGCACATTGAAACTTTTTTGCATTCATTGTATATCCAAAAGTATCACATTCCAAACTAAATGGAAGCATGACTTCATTCCCTTTTACCACCTACTCATTTTGAGTTTCAATCACATCCATTACTTATAAGAACTCATTTCTTCATATTCATACTCAATGAAACTTGTATGTCTGTTACAAATCATATTATACATACGTACATTGAATCCATGGACTTACATCAATCATACTTTACATTACAAGTCCATTCACATTCATTACACATTACAACTATACATATACGGGGTCTCACATTCTCCCCTCCTTCAAAGAATTTGGTCCTCCAAATTAGAACCACGTCACTCTTAAAAAACTTGAGGGTACTTCTCCCGTATCAAGTTCTCCAATTCCCATGTGGCCTCTTCCACCGTGTGATGTTGCCAAAGAACTTTCACTAAAGGAATTGTCTTATTCCGTAGCACCTTCTCTTTTCTATCTAATATCTGAACCGGCTTCTCAACATATGTCATACTCTCATTGAGCTCCAACGGCTCATATCTTATCACGTGTGTCGAGTTCGGGTGATACTTCCGAAGCATCGAGACGTGGAAGACGTTGTGGACATTTGCCAAGTCCGGTGGCAATGCCAACCTATACGCCTTATCTCCCACTCTCTCCAAAATCTCGAAGGGTCTGATATATCTAGGGCTTAGCTTGTCCTTCTTACCGAATCTCATAATACCCTTCGATGGTGAAACCCTCAGAAATACCGACTCACCTCATCAAACTCTAGTGGTCTTCGTCTCTTGTCAGCATAACTCTTTTGCCGGCTCTGAGCTGTCCGTAATCTCTCACATATCAACTGGACGTCCTCAGATGCCTGCTGCACTAAGTTCGGAGTAAAAATCTGTCTGTCACCAACCTCTTCCCATCTAATAGGGGAATGGCATCTACGCCCGTACAATGCCTCATAGGGTGCCATCCCGATACTTGCATGATAGCTATTATTATAAGCGAACTTGGCTAACTGCAGGTGGTCATCCCAGGAGCCTCTAAAATCCAGCACACACGCTCTCAACATATCCTCGAGGGTCTGTATAGTCCTCTCTGACTGCCCATCTGTCTGAGGATGAAAAGCGGTGCTAAAACTCAATCGAGTCCCTAGCGCTTCCTGAAAATGTTCCCAGAAATGGGAAGTGAAGCGAGCATCCCTATAAAAACAACGCTCCTTAGTACACCATGTAGCCGTACTATCTCTCGAATATACAGGTTCACCAACTGACTTAGTGTATCGGTGGCTCTCATAGCCAAGAAATGGGCGGACTTAGTCAATCGGTCCACAATAACCCATATGGCACCGTAACCTCTGCGGGTCCTCGGCAACCCCATCACAAAATCCATGGTGATGTGCTCCCACTTCCATGTCGGTATCGGTAGAGGCTGTAATAATCCTGCAGGCTTTTGATGCTCTACCTTTACTTGCTGACAAATGAGACACTTAGCGACATATTCAACAATGTCTCTTTTCATTCCCGACCGCCAATAAACCTTCCGAAGGTTTTGATACATCTTGGTACTTCCTGGATGTATCGTTTACTTCGATGAGTGAGCCTCTGATAAAATCATTCTCCTGACCTCAGAATCCTTGGGAACGCATACTCTGCCTCTGAACCTCAATAACCCATCAGCACTCTGCTCAAAATCAATACCCACACCTGTCTGTATCTGCCTCAACCAATTGATGCATCGTCGATCGCTCTGCTGGGCTTACCGAATACAGCCAATCAATTCTGGCTCCAGTCTCAAACTAGCCATGATCTCAAGTCTCTCAGATCCAGGTGGGGTTACATCCAAATTGAGGTTCGTAAAGTGTTCTAACAATTCATGTTCCCGTACCATCATATAAGACACCAACCTAAGGTTCTTTCTACTCAAAGCATCAGCAACTACATTTTCCTTACTCGGGTGGTACATGATTTCACAATCATAGTCCTTCAGGAGTTCGAGCCATCTCCTATGTCTCATATTCAGCTTTTTCTGCGAGAACAGGTACTTAAGGCTCTTATGATCTGTGAACACCTAAAACTTCTCACCTTAGAGGTAGTGGCGCCATATTTTCAAAGCAAATACCACGACCGCCAACTCCAAATCATGTGTCGAGTAGTTCCTCTCGTGATCTTTCAACTGTCTAGATCCACAGGCAACTACCTTCCCATCCTGCATAAGCACACATCCCAGTCCCTAGTGTGATGCATCTGTATACATCGAGAATCCTCCTGAGCTGGTAGGAATGGTGAGAACTGGAGCAGTCGTCAATCGACGCTTAAGCTACTCAAAACTCCTCTCACATGCCTCATCCCATGCAAACTTAACATCTTTTCGCATGAGGCGTGTCAATGGAGTAGCTAGTCTGGAGAAACCCTCTACAAATCTTCGATAATATCCTGCCAATCCCAGGAAACTTCTAATCTCAATAACTGTCTTGGGCTGTTCCCACTGTACAACTGCCTCTATCTTGGATGGATCCACCGATACTCCATCCTTCGACACAACATGGCCCAAAAATGAGATTTGTTCCATCCAAAAGTTACACTTGCTGAGTTTGGCATACAACTCTTTCTCTCGAAGGGTCTGTAGAACTACTCTCAAGTGCTCCTCATGCTCTTCCCTGTACTTGGAATAAACCAAAATATCATCTATGAACACAATCACAAACTTGTCCAAGTATGGCTTAAATATATCATTCATCAGTGCCACAAATGCTGCGGGAGCATTCGTCAATCCGAATGGCATCACCATAAACTCGTAGTGGCCATAACGAGTACGAAATGCTGTCTTGGGTACATCTCCACTCCTAATCCTCAACTGATGGTACCCTGACCGCAGGTCTATCTTAGAAAACACTTCGGCTCCCTGGAGCTGATCCAACAAATCATCGATTCTTGGAAGGGGGTACTTGTTCTTAATGGTGGCCTTATTCAACAACCGATAATCTATACACAGTTGAAGGCTCCCATCCTTCTTCCTTACAAATAGAACCGGTGCTCCCCAAGGTGAGACACTCGGTCCAATGAATCCCTTCTCCAGCAACTCTTGCAACTGCTTCTTTAGCTCTTCCAACTCTATCGGGGCCATTCTATAGGGTGGTTTCGATATCGGCTCTGTACCAGGCACTAACTCTATACAAAATTCCATTTCTCTTTCCGGTGGTAGTCCTGGTAATTCATCCGGAAATACATCAGAATAATTCACAATCACGGGGATGTCCCTCAATTCCGGGTGTGCCTCATCTATATCAACCACGTATGCAATGAACCCTTCACATTATCCTCTCCATCGTTAGTAACATAAACCATCACTCCACATTCAACATTTATCATAAACAATAAATTTATCTCTCAAGCAATATGCATTTAAAATCATACCCTTTTATTTACAACAAACATGCTATTTTCATATCATTTCTTTTCATTAAAGCTTACAATAAGATTGTCTAATCCTGAAAACATCAATGTCTTGACGTGACAATCCATAATAACACGATTGGTAGCCAACCAATCCATTCTCAATATTACATCAAAATCATTCATATTCAACAAAATTAAATTGGCTATCATTTCCTTTCCCTCTATCTTTAACTTACAATCTCTACATGCATGTTCAGTCAATTGACTATCATTCATGGGTGTGGAAATCATAAACATTTTATCCAACAATGTTGGTTTCACATGCTTCAAAAATTTATGTGCAAAGGAAGGTGATATGAAGGAATGCGTGGCACCAGGATCAAATAATAGCAATGCTTCTAAATCAAATATTCGAATGGTACTTTTAATCACATCTGTCGAAGCATCTGCGGTGTCTTGATCCAATGCATGTACTCTTCCTCTACTCACACCCGCTGCCTGCTTCCCTTTCTCCTCAGCTGTAGCCCTCCTCCTAGGGGCAACTGCCTCAACCGGAGCTCTCTCTGGCTCCTTGTCCTTCTGTGGGGCAATCTCCATCTTCTCGGGACAATACTTAGCTATATGTCCTAGTCTCTCACATCTAAAACACACCTTAGGGGTCATCAGACAGGTCCTAGTCCCATGAAATCTCCCACATCTCCTACACTGATCAGTAGTAGGCCGTAGTCCTCCAATAGTCATACCCCTCGACGTAGTTAAGGCTGGGTATATGGGAGGTCTAGCAGCTCTCTCCTGCACCTCCTCAATCTTAGGCATCTTCTCGAAAAACCTTTGGCCTCCTCTCTTGGCCACTCTATCAAACCCAGATCTCTTCCGGTCCCTGTCCTTCTTGAAACTAATCCTCCCAAGCTCGGAGGCATTTCGCTCAAAGTCTTGCTCACACAGCTGAGCCTTATGTACTGCTTCCTCATAAGTCTGAATATCAAATGGGGC
Source organism: Firmiana major (assembly GCA_033439115.1). NCBI lineage: Eukaryota > Viridiplantae > Streptophyta > Magnoliopsida > Malvales > Malvaceae > Firmiana > Firmiana major. The sequence continues at coordinate 35,237,070 of CM065895.1, read as the reverse complement.
TAGCTTCATTCGGATGGCCAATCTCAGTCCATCCATGAACTTCTGTATCTTCGGGTCTCACTACCCATTGTGTCTGGGTCGTATCTCTCCAAGGACATAAACTTGGACTCATACTCGTCCACAGTTCGGTTCCCTTGAACCAGATTCATAAATTTCATCTGCAATTTCCTCTGTGCGGTGGCTGGGATATACTGTCTCCTGAAGGCCTTTAGAAATATCTCCCATGAGATCTCAGAGTGTCTAGCCCTCAAAATAACCTCGGTGGACCTCCACCAATGCTCGGCCTCGCCTTTCAACATAAACACAGCAAAGGCTACCTTCTCAGCTAAAGTGCATCGGAAAAACCTATATAGTTTCTCCATCTTATACACCCAGTCCTCCGTGACAATCGGGTCCTTCACCCCTCTGAACACTGGGGGTTTCAGCGCTTGAAACTCTCGTAACCTGCTTAAGTCGCAGTCATAACCCGAATCACTACCACTCTGCTGTGGAGTGATAGGAGAAGCTATATCCTGGGCTGGAGGTGGTGTAGCAGTAGTAGTCCCTGCAGTTTGAGGTTTCTCCGCCTCTGTAGCTGCCTGTTCAGTAGTAGGCTATGCCGCGAGACCTCGTCTATCGCCGGCACCCAATGCCTGCGTGACTATCTCCACCAAATTCTCAATACTTCGCTCTAACCTAGCGAAGCGTGCCTCAGTATCCTCTGCTCTCTCAGCAGGGTTCTGTGGAGCTTGCTCAGTTTGTGGCTCCGCACGGTTCTCAGGCCTACCTCTACGACCTCTAGCACGTGCCCTCGCCCCTCTACCGTGGCGTGTAATTGGCATAATGCCTAAGTTCCTATATTATAATAATTTATCAAGCTCAATCCATCACGGTATACACAGTTATATCTAAACAAAAGCACAATACTATGGGGATGTAACTTTTCCTACGTTTTATTAATGACTCACATCAGGCCAGCACAGCTCTGATACCAATCTCTGTCACGACCCAATTCCATTCTCTTTAACCGAAAATCACTGAAAATTTTTTGAAAATTTCTTTCCTTACCCGATCATGAACTAACTTACCACCACACTGTTAGGCTGTGAGTCAATAATAAACATCACATCTCATTCATTCTCAATTAAATACAGCGATGTCATACATTTGAAAGTTAATCGTTAACTTAGACAAGTTATGTTCACTGACATCTACATCCCACATAATTACATTTCAAATGACTACTGTGCTTTTACATTGTTTAGATACAAAAAGGAATCATTGTGTGTATACCTCTGAGTGATGGAGATGCAGCGGATGTCCAAATTACCACGCCTCAATCCTCACTGGGCTACTATGCACGCTCTGTAGGAGGGGAAAAATAGAGAGGGATGAGCAACCACATGCTCAGTAAGGCAATAATGCAAGCATGGTAGATAACTACTCTATCTACATGCTGATAGTGTTATGCATAAATAGTTCATAGTAGGAGCATGAGGAAGTAAAACTATGCCATATGAGTATACATATATATCATGTATCAAAATCATGTACATTGGCATATAAAACATGGTAAAAACATCATGTGTAAATCATCTCATGCTCAATCTCATTTAAATTCATAAAAAGGGCAATTCATTAAGAAACCTCCTTTTTAAACCCCCATCATAAAACTCTTTCTCAAACACATATAATCCCATCAAATCAATTCACAATCACAACCACATTTTCATTTCACAATTCACACATGTGTATAAAAACCAGGTCACTATATCAAAAGTGCCTACGTGGACCAACTACATCATAAATCATCCCAGACCACACGCATCCAGGTGTACGGGGTATCGTGCAGGCACGGAGGTGGATTATCCCTCCCCAGACTTCCTCATCACATAACTATCACGCGGTACATCGTACTCCATGTGATATACACAGTACAACGTACTCCGCAGACTCATATCGTAATTGGGGGTGCCATTCCTAGGTCTTACCTACCCCATACCAAGAGTTTTCCATATCCGTGAAGGAGAGCCTCCCTGCCGAACAGAGCCTCCCCGCCCCTCTAGGGCTTAAGGATATTGGCTTAAGGATCCTTCCGTAAAAGAGCCTCCCCACCGAACAGAGCCTCCCCGCCTCTTTGGGCTTAAGGATGTTAGCTTAAGGATGTAGGGCTTAAGGATCTTACCGTAAGAAAGCCTCCCCACCAAACAGAGCCTCCCCGCCTAACAGAGCCTCCCCGCATCCTCGGGCTTAAGGATATTAGCTTAAGGATGTAGGGCTTAAGGATCTTACCAACTTCCACAACTTTATACGTATCACAATGTGCAAACTTGTACGAGCAAAGCTCTAGCACGACTCATGCATCCTATCATAAAGAGACCGCGTACGAGCATAGCTCTAGTACGGTTATACTCTTAAGACAACCCACTCAAAAGCCACGTACGAGCAGAAGCTCTAGTACGGTTCATAAACATCATCATAGTTTTCAATTCAAGGTGCGAGCTAAGCTCCAGCACGTTTCATACAAATGAAAACATCAATACCCGATGCGAGCTAGGCTTCAGCACGGGTTAATTCACATAAACATGATAGGCGGCTCATAAGCTTTTAAAACTATCTCAAAACATATTTGGCACTTCACATGTGCTATCACAAACATCAAACCAGAATAGCCAGCCTATCTATCAATTCGTTTAAAATAAAACACATGTTTTGTGAAAGCATTCAAAACATTTGATTTATGCAATTATTAGCCTTACTATCCCATTTGTTCAAGAACCATTTTGGAAACCAAATCTTATACAATTTCTCGTAACAATTCACACATATCAACAACCGTTTACTTAAACACTCATGCATTTCATAAACGCCCTATATCCACCTACAAAATACGAGCAGCTACCTCTATATACTTACAGAATTCCCTTACCTGGAATCGCGACGCGTGATTCCGTTTCCTTAGCGCTGCTCACTCGTGTGGTTTGATTCGTCTTCACTAACTCTTCGGGACTGCACACAATCATATTTCACATTATATTCGATCTATATAATGCAACCCTTATGCTTGCTATAGTCAATTCAATCTATAGCCTCTATTAATGCTTATGAGGCCCCGTTTCATTACTTTACCCATAACTCGAGTCTACGGATCTTCTTAGGCCTATTAACTTATTCCAAATCGATATTAAATCGACATTAAGCTCATAGTGTTCATATTTCATGAATTCCCTCACTATGGCATTTATCAAGCATATACATACTCATTTTTACAATTCCTCCAAACTCACAATGTAATTCCATTTAACCATCTAAAATCATAGACATTACCTCAATACAACTTTAGCATGCCCATAAATCATATACTCATTCAACCCATATCCTCTCACATAATACCCATTCTAGGTTTTCCAGGTCACACCAATTCCACCACATCCCTAGATAATTTATCCATTAATACACATCTAACTCAACTCCAAATTCACTTAAATAAACAATGTACTTGGATTGGAGTATTAGAATCTTACCAAATCTGATTTTTCTTCTTACTCAAAATGTCAATGCCCTTAGCTCCTTCAATACCAACAATGAGATTTTTGGGTTCCAACTCGGTTGTTCTCTTCCTCAAGATGAACAACTTAGTGTCTAATGGCCTCCCCTCAATTCTTACTGGAAATGGCTGATTTTAGAGAGAGAAAGTTAGGTTTTTGGGTTAGAAATGGAAGATTGGTGTTTTTCCCGAAATTTTTAGATTTTCAACCCTCCTTTTACAGAAATAGCTTAAGGAGATCGATCTGGTCCCCTTAAATCTCTCATTTTCACGGCATTTTAAGCATGAGATCGATCTGTCGAAGCATGAGATCAATCTGCTCTCAAATAGAGAGCTAAGGAGATCGATCTGTATGCTTGAGGATCGATCTTTTCATTACAGAATGCTTAGGAGATCGATCTGGCCCCATTGAAGATCGATCTGCTCTATTCCATTGCCCAAATAAGAGCATTCTGGCTCTTCCAGATTGATCTCTCATCCTATGAGATCGAGCTGGCCTTCATGTTTTCCAGATTTCCTACAGTTTCCTTGCTGTAACTGACACCCAATTGTCCTTAATCTACTGCCATGGCCATTTTCTCATCCATCGACCTGTATGACTTGAAAATAGCATCCATTCATACCTTATGCACATTGAAACTTGTGTGCATTCATTGTATATCCAAAAGTATCACATTCCAAACTAAATGGAAGCATGACTTCATTCCCTTTTACCACACTACTCATTTTGAGTTTCAATCACATCCATCACTTATAAGAACTCATTTCTTCATATTCATACTCAATGAAACTTGTATGTATATTACAAATCATATTATACATACGTACATTGAATCCGTGGACTTACATCAATAATACTTTACATTACAAGTCCATTCACATTCATTACACATTACAACTATACATATACGGGTCTCACATAAATATCATGCATTTTTCTTAAATAGCATGTCATTAACCATCATGCATTTTCACAATAAAGCATGGCATTAAACATCATGCATCCATGCACTTTAAAAAAACCATTAACAAATCAATCCAACATTGGTCAGGTCTCAGCCCATCCCTCGGACTTTCCTGATCCACAAATCATTTCAAACATGGATTTATTCTCAAAGCAATAGACATGTGAGATAGGCAGTTCAACAACAGGTAATAACCTCAAGGCCTATATACATAACCTGTGATACCGGCTACACGGATCAAGTGTGCGGGATATCACCACTATCTGCTTCCACACGAGAGGTGGGTCAAATCCTATCCGCCGATCCATAGCAGATCTCGTCCGAAGATGGCACATCACAACTCAACACGGTACAACGTACTCCATACTACATGCATAGTACAACGTACTCCGTGGACCCAATCAACACATCATATCATGCCACATCCCAAACACACGTGTGAGCCTATTTAATCGGTACGACCTCTTGTCTACCGAAAGCTCCTAACATGGCTAATTAATAATGTCACAACAATGCACGTGTGAGCCTATTTAATCGATGTGACACCCAATCTCCTCGAAGCTCTAAACACGGCAACATGAAAGGTGGGCATCTAGTGCGAGACAAACTCCAAGCACAATGCCAACACAAATATGAAATCCATGTGAAAACTAGTGCCTCTAACACTCATGTGTATAAAACACGTCAAATCTCGTGCGAGTCATACTCTAGCGCGCTTTCATACTCACGAAATCATGTAGGTGGCTCAAAACTTTGCAAAGTATGGTTAACAAAACCAAAACACACTCATTTCTTTTGTAAATCATTTCAATGTCAGCCAACCTACCAATCATTTGCTAAAAAGCAATAAAACATGATTTTCAAAGCAATATGCTTTTGTTTTCATGCACATTTTGTCAAACACCCAACTTTTTCCCTTCAATCACCCAACATCATTTCCTAATGTCTCATGCATTCTAGCAAAGCATTTAATGCACCCAAATTGTGCACAGATATCTCTAAGAGTCCACACAATTCCCTTACCTCGATTTACTTAGTGTGACTCCTTTCCTCTTAGCTTCTCACGCTCTTGGCTCAACTCGCTCCAGCGTATCCTCGGAAGCTGCGATTCATTCATCCAAATCAATTGAGTTAATGTTTTTAACCCATATTTGACCTCACTATTCAATATAATTCACTTATGCATTTTACCAATGCTTTAATCCACATTTTACCCCTTTTAGGTAAATCTTACAATTTATTCACAACATCTTAAAATCATACCCATAACACTATTGTCACCTCTAGATATCCCATTTCTCATTAATCTCCATACATTTCACTTTCTCACACTAGACCATTTCTAGGTCATACTCATTCCAATGCATTTTAAATAGTTTCTAACCATCCATACTCATTCTAAACAACTCCAAAATCAATTAAATAGACAATGTACCATAGTTGGAGTGTTAGAATCTTACCAAATCTGATTTCTCTCCTTGCTCCAAATGATAATACCCTTAACTCCTTCAATACCAACAATGGGAAAATGCCTTTCAACTATGTTGTTCTTCTCTTTGATAGGAACAACTTTGCCTCTAATGGTCTCGCTTCAAATCTTACTGAAAATGGCTGATTTTAGAGAGAGAAAGTTAGGTTTTTGGGTTGAAAATGGAAGAATGGTGTTTTTCTCGAAATGTTCTGATTTTCAACACTCCTTTTATAGAAATAGCTTGAGGAGATCGATCTGCACCAAGAGGAGATCGATTTGGTTCCCTTAAATCCTTCTTTTTCACGGCATTTTAAGCATGAGATCGATCTATTGAAGCATGAGATCGATATGCTCCCAAACAGAGAGTTAAGGAGATCGATCTGGGTGCTTGAGGATCGATCTTTTCATTACAGAATGCTTAGGAGATCGATCAGGCTCCATTGGAGATCGATCTGCTCTAATCCATTCCCAAATAAGAGCATTCTGGCTCTTCCAGATCGATCTCTCATCCCATGAGATCGATCTGCCCTTCATAGTTTCCAGATTTTCTGCAGTTCTTCTGTAGCAACTCATACTCAAACATCTTTAATTTGCAACCATGATCATTTGCTCATTCATTCATCTTTGAAGCTTGACAATGACATCCATACATGCCTTATTCCTATTGAAACTTGTGTGGAATCCTTGTATAACCAAAAGTATACGATATAAACCAAATGGAAGTGCACAACTTATGCAATTCTACTTCCATTTTACCACACTACTCATAATTCATTCTACTCACATTCTCCACATGTTTAAGTCCATTTCTTTACATTCATACATAATGTAACTTTTACGTATAATCATAAGTCTTATTACAAGTGTGTACATTAACTTATGGACTTACATCACATATACTTCACTTAATTTACATTTCTATGTACATATATACTATTATACATATACGGGGTCTCACAGTCGGGGTGTCTGCCATAGGTCTTAGCCCTCATACTATTGAATCAATGCCACGTCTCTAAATCCACGTGAGAACATCTCAACAGAGTGACACTCAGTCTACACGGAGGAAATCGTTACGGTTTTTCTAACATATTTATATATCATGTAAAACTACAGTGCGAGTCTTGAGTGTGACTCACAATCAACGCTCCGCCTCAAAACACTGTATATGCATGTCAAAATATCAACACTAGTGTGAGTAAACCTCCAGCACTAGGTCATGCATAGTTCTCATTCAAATCAAGTACGAGCAAATCGCTCAAGTACTATGTCATGTAAAAATCATGAAGAATCGAGTACGAGTAACGCTCCAGCACTCTGTCATGCATCTCATGTAAAACTCGAGTACAAGCTAATCGCTCCAGCACTCTATCATGCACAAATCACATAAAACTGAGTACGAGGAATGCTCCAGTACTCTATCATGCATGTCAAGTAAATGTAGCACGAGTAAACCTCTAGCACTAATGTATGTGAAAAACATCTGAAATCAAGTGCAAGCTGTGCTCCAGCACGATTGTTTCCACATAATTCGGTAGATGGCTCTTTAAAAATAGGGATGTTTAAAATCACTAAAATCAACACTATAAAGTGTTCTTAGCTTACATCGACCTCAAAACATTAGCCCATCCACCTACTGTTCTGCTACACAGCAGTAAAAACCACTCAAAACATCATTTCCATGCTTTTTACCACTTTTTCAAAAATTTAACTTTTTGGCTAACTATGGGTAAAATTGTAATTTACCCATATCGGGTCCCTATAATTATTATAGATTTTCTCTGACCCTCAAACAATTTCAGTGAATGTAAAATCCAACGAAAATATGCACAGATATCTCTAGCTACTTACAAGAGTCCCCTACCTCGGATCACATAGTGTGACTTCTCTTCCTCTGTGCTGTCCAAACCTCGCAGTCCGATGACTCTCAATATGACTCTGGATCTGCATTTAACCATTCACTGGATTAATTCCATGTTTCCTACTGTATTACACATTTAATACAGTTCATTTCACTTAAATGGGCTCGTTTACTCTTAATGGGCCTTAAACACTTTAATTGGGCCTTAATCCGTATTAAGCCCGTTCATCAGGGTCTATTGACTCATTGGGCTTACAAATACCCATTGGGCTTTATTCCAAGCTCTTTGGATAGCCCGTATATCATTTACGACATTTAATTCAATTTTTTGAATATAATTTACTAAATCTAAAATTTAATCCGAAATGCGTAAATTAAATCTTAAATACGCATAAATCACATAAATTGTCGTAAATGAGCTTTACTTACTCGAGATTGTGCGATGGTGTCACGACCCTCAACTTACCAAAATACATACAAATTTTTTGCATTTTCAAGCATCATTTATCATTAGTCCTTACCTCAATCGTGAACAGCAACTCTCCTCAATAGTTGGGCTGTGTGTCGACGTCTAACTCACTCCACCATACCAATTCAATTTGCATATTATTCATAAGTAAACACTTGTATAAATGTATATATATATATATATATCAGAGTTGTTACATGTATTTACATTGTTTTACATCCCCAAAGTTACATACAAAATGCTATTGTGCTGTCGTGAGTTTAGATACAAAATTTCAACAGTGTGTATACCTTTAGCGATGGGATGCAGCGGATTACCAAAAGGGAACGCCTCCAGTCACGCTCACTCTATACTCAAATCTCTGTAGAGAGGGGGAAAATAAGGGGGTGAGCAAACCACACACTCAGTAAGGCAATCATGCGAACATGTAGATACTGCACTATCTACGTGATCGTGATGCCATGCTCAAAAGCATTTTGTTCATCATTTATCTCAAAACATGAGTGTATGAATGTGTTAATGGTATGTAAAGCATTCATACTATTAAAATCCAGTGCACATCTCAACTCAAAGCATGGTATAAATCATCATGCATAATTCACAATAAAGCATGGCATTAACCATCATGCGCTTTCTCAAATAGCATGGCATTAACCATCATGCATTTTCACAATAAAGCATGGCATTAAACATCATGCATCCGTGCACTTTAAAAACCATTAACAAATCAATCCAACACTGGTCAGGTCTCAGCCCATCCCTCAAACTTTTCTGACCCACAAATCATTTCAAACATGGATTTATTCTTAAAGCAATAGACATGTGAGATAGGCAATTCAACAACAGGTAATAACCTCAAGGCATATGTACAAAATCTGTGATACCGGCTACACCGTTCAGGTGTGCGGGATATCACCACTATCTTCTTCCACACAGGAGGTGGGTCAACTCCTACCCACCGATCCATAGTAGATCTCATCCGAAGATGGCACATCACAACTCAACACAGTACAACGTACTCCATGCTACATGCACGGTACAACGTACTCCATGCTACATGCACGGTACAACGTACTCCATGGACCCAATCAACACATCATATCACGCCACATCTCAAACGCATGTGTGAGCCTATTTAATCGGTACGACCTCTTGTCTACCCGAAGCTCCTAACATGGCTAATTAATCATGTCAAAACAATGCACGTATAAGCCTATTTAATCGATGTGACACCCAGTCTACTCGAACCTCCAAACACGGCAACATGCAAAGTGGGCATCTAGTGCGAGACAAACTCCAAGCACAATGCCAAAACAAATATGAAATCCATGTGAAAACTAGTGCCTCTAGCACTCATGTGTATAAAACACGTCAAATCTTGTGCGAGTCATACTTTAGCACGCTTTCATACTCACGAAATCATGTAGGTGGCTCAAAGCTTTGCAAAGTATGGTTAACAAAACCAAAACACACTCATTTCTTTTGCAAATCATTTCAATGTCAGCCAACCTACCAACCATTTGCTAAAAAGCAATAAAACATGATTTTTCAAAGCAATATGCTTTTGTTTTCATGCACATTTTGTCAAACACCCAACTTTTGCCCTTCAATCACCCAACATCATTTCCTAATGTCTCATGCATTCTAGGAAAGCTTTTAATGTGCCCAAATTACGCACAGATATCTCTAAGAGTTCACACAATTTCCTTACCTTGATTTACTTGTTTTCATGCACAATTTCCTCTTAGCTTCTCATGCTCTTGGCTCAACTCGCTCCGGTGTATCCTCGGAAGATGCGAATCATTCATCCAATCAATTGAGTTAATGTTTTTAACCCATAATTGACCTCACTAGTTAATACAATTCACTTATGCATTTTACCAATGCCTTAATCCACATTTTACCTCTTTTAGGTAAATCTCACAATTTATCCACTAATAACATCTTAAAATCATACCACGACACTATTATTAACTTCTACATATCTCATTCATCATTAATCTCCATATATTCCACTTTCTCACACTAGACCATTTCTAGGTCATAATCATTCCAATGCATTTTAGATAGTTTCCAACCATCCATACTCATGCCAAACAACTCCAAAATCAATTAAAAAGACAATGTACCATAGTTGGAGTGTTAAAATCTTACCAAATCTGATTTCTCTTCTTGCTTCAAATGGCAATGCCCATAACTCCTTCAATACCAATAATGGGAAAATGCCTTCCAACTATGTTGTTCTTCTCTTTGATAGGAACAACTTTGCCTCTAATGGTCTCTCTTCAAATCTTACTGAAAATGGCTGATTTTAGAGAGAAAAAGTTAGGTTTTTGGGTTGAAAATGGGAGAATGGTGTTTTCCCGAAATTTTTTGATTTTCAACACTCCTTTTATAGAAATAGCTTGAGGAGATTGATCTGCGCCAAGAGGAGATCGATCTGTGCCAATAGGAGATCGATTTGGTCCCCTTAAATCCCTCTTTTTCACGACATTTTAAGCATGAGATCGATCTGTCGAAGCATGAGATCGATATGCTCCCAAACAGAGAGCTAAGGAGATCGATCTGGGTGCTTGAGGATCGATCTTTTCATTACAGAATGCTTAGGAGATCGATCTGGCTCCATTGGAGATCGATCTGCTCTATTCCATTGCCCAAATAAGAGTATTTTGGCTCTTCTAGATCGATCTCTCATCCCATGAGATCGATTTGCCCTTCATAGTTTCCAGATTTTCTGCAGTTCTTCTGCAGCAACTCATACTCAAACATCCTTAATTTGCTACCATGATCATTTTCTCATTCATTCATCTTTGAGGCTTGACAATGACATCCATACATACCTTATTCCTATTGAAACTTGTGTGGAATCCTTGTATAACCAAAAGTATACGATATAAACCAAATGGAAGTGCACAACTTATGCAATTCTACTTCCATTTTACCACACTACTCATAATCCATTCTACTCACATTCTCCACATGTTTAAGTCAATTTCTTTACATTCATACATAATGTAACTTGTATGTACAATCACAAGTCTTATTACAAGTATGTACATTAACTTATGGACTTACATCACATATACTTCACTTAATTTACATTTCTATGTACATATATACTATTATACATATACGGGGTCTCACAGATGGTGCGTGAATCGAAGTTCGATCGGGCTTCCGTTCAGAATTTATCGTCGAACTGCACAATTTTGTATATTTAACTCCGGGTCAATTTTTCGATTAAATATAATTGAAATAAATTTATCGAAGATCAAATCGGTCACTTTTGACCTCGTATCGACTTACCCAAAATCCGATGAAATCCCAAAAATTTTCCTTTTTCTTTTTCATTCTTTTTCCGCTTTTTCCCCTTTTCTCCTTGGCTGAACCGGTCCGGTCCGGTTTAGTTTAGAAGGTTCTGACCTGAACCGTCGACTGATTCAGGGATGATTTGGCCATGTTGACGTCATCCGGTCGGTTCTCTGGGTGCCTCTGCCGCCGTTCAGCGCGCCACAGCCTGGGGACCTCTCGGCTGGCCTCGATCAAAGCCAAGCACCGTCGGTGGTCGCTGAATTCCTCTCTCTTCCTCTTCGGCTTCAACCTCGTCGATCTCCCCTTTTCGACACCGGTGGAGTGCGTTGCCGGTGGCTGGGAGGTCGCACGGAGATCAGCTTCCTTTTCCGATAGCTGGCTTGGCCGTGGGGTCGTCGGTGCTCGCCGTCCGGTGGTCTCTCCCTTGGTTCAACTTCCGTCGATTTCTCTCATCTAGTTTTCTCTCTCCCCATGTTTTCAAATTTCAAATTTCTATTTCTTTCTTTTTTTTCATTTCATTTTTTATTTATAATTGATTTTTATTATTATTTTAATCATTAAAATAATAATAAAATCCTAAAAATATCCCAAAAATTCATATTAAATTCATTTAGTCCGTAAATAAATTTATCAGTCCGATTTTACTTTTTTGTTATATTTTTCCACTATTTTTAAGCTCATTTTTCGAGACAAAAATTCCAAAAATATTAAATAAATTCATATCTTGATCAATTGGACTTGAAATTAAATATTTGCCCCTTTATTGATCAAGATTTATCGATTTCATATTTTTAATGAAATTTCTTCATCGGATTTATACTGAATTTCGATCAATTGACCATTTTACCCTTGTACTTGCTCGAAAATTAATTTAACCCTTATCTCGCTGTTATGTAGCTTACATGCATTTTTAATTCTCAATAAATCGATTGCATGATAGTAAATACTCTTCTTATGATTCAACTATGAAATATAACGTTCGTACATATAGGAATCATAAGGTACAAGCTACATACGTAAATCGAAAACACGGGTCTGACAATCCTCTCCAACTAAAAGAATTTGGTCCTCCAAATTAGAACCAAATCACTCCTCAAACAACTGGGGGTGCTTCTCTCGCATCAAGCTTTCTAACTCCCAAGTAGCCTCCTCGAAAGTGTGATGCTGCCATAAAACCTTCACTATCCCGATAGTCTTCGACCTCAAAACCTTCTCCTTCCTATCCAGTATCCGAATTGGCCTCTCAACATAAGACATGTCCTCACTGAGCTCCAATGGCTCATAACTAATCACGTGCGCCGGATCCGGGTGATACTTCTGAAGCATCGAAATGTGGAAGACGTTATGCATGCTTGACAAATCTAGTGGCAATGCCAACCTATAGGCCTTATCTCCCACTCGATCAAGTATCTCAAAGGGTCCAATGTAGCGAGGACTTAGCTTACCCCTCTTCCCAAACCTCGCTATACCCTTGGAAGGAGAAACCTTCAGAAACACGGACTCACCAACTGCGAACTCAAGTGGCCTACATCTCCTGTCAGCATAACTCTTCTGTTGACTCTGAGCTGTCTTCAATCTCTCAACTATTAACCGGACATCCTCAGAAGCCTGTGTAACCATATCAGGAGCAAAAATCTTTCGGTCATCCACTTCTTCCCATCCAATAGGGGAACGACATCTACGGCCATACAAGGCCTCATACGGTGCCATCCCGATACTCGAATGATAACTGTTGTTGTAGGCGAACTCGGCTAGTGGCAAGTGGTCATCCCAGGAGCCTCTAAAATCTAGCACACATGCTCTCAACATATCCTCCAGAGTCAGTATAGTCCTCTTTGACTGACCATCTGTCTGAGGATGGAAAGCGGTGCTCAAACTCAATTGGTATATACTAAAAACCCTCCTGTATATACTAAAAACCCTCCTGAGCTGGTAGGAATAGTGAGAATCTGAGCGGTGGTCAATCAACTATTCAGCTCCTGAAAACTCCTCTTACAATCCTCGTCCCATACGAATGCAACACTCTTCCAAGTGAGACGTGTCAACGGAGTAGCTAACTTTTAAAATCCCTCAATGAATCTCCGATGGTACCCTGCTAAACCCAGAAAACTCTTGATCTCGGTAACTGTCCTCGGCTGTTCCTACTAAACTACAACCTCAATCTTGGATGGGTCTACTGACATACCATCCCTCGACACTACATGTCCCAAAAATGAGATCTCTGTCAACCAAAAATCACACTTGCTGAGTTTAGCATACAACTGCTGCTCTCGTAGAGTCTGTAATACGATCCTGAGGTGCTCCTCATGCTCCTCCTCGGATCTTGAATACACCAATATGTCATCGATGAAAACGATAACAAACTGATCTAAATATGGCTTGAACACATCGTTCATCATAGCCATGAAAGCTGCGGGAGCATTCGTCAGTCCGAATGGCATAACTAGGAACTCATAGTGGCCATATCGGGTTCTAAATGACGTCTTGGGTATATCTCCACTCCGGACTCTCAACTGATGATACCCAGACCTCAGATCAATCTTAGAAAAGACCTGCGCTCCTTGAAGCTAATCCAGTAAGTCGTCAATGCGTGGAAGGGGATATCTATTCTTGATGGTAGCCTTATTTAACAATCTGTAGTCTATACACAATCAAAGACTTCCATCCTTCTTCCTCACAAACAAAATCGGTGCTCCCCATGGTGAAACACTCGGTCTAATGAAACCCCTATCTAACAGCTCCTGCAACTATCTCTTGAGCTCCTCCAGCTCAACTAAGGCCATGCGATACGGTGGTCTCGAAATAGGCTCAGTACCAGGCACCAAATCTATACAGAACTCCACCTCTCTGTCTGGTGGTAACCCTGGCAACTCATTCGGGAAAACATCTGGTACTCACTGACCACAAGAATATCTACCAACTCCGGATGTACCTTATCCGTATCCACCACGTACGCAATGAAACCTTCAAGATATTTATCTCTCAGTCAGCAAAATATTTTTATTTGTTAACAACATATTTATTTCTTTCATTTCTTCCCATCAAACTTTACAACAACTTTCGTAGGGATAGGAAACATAACTGTCTTAGCATAACAATCTAAAACAGCATGGTTTGCAGATAACCAATCCATACCTAATATTACGTCAAAGTCACTCATACTTAGCAATATTAGATTGGCTGTCATATCCTTTTCCCTTACTCTTAACTTGCAATCATTATACACATGCTCAACTAGCTGACTAGAATCCATAGGCGTATTAATCAACATCATCATCCATAAAAGAGTACGCTCTACATGCTTTTCTAAGTTACATGCAAATGATGGCGATACAAAAGAATGCGTGACACCAGGATCAATTAAAACATATGCTTCTAAATCATAAATCAGGATGTTACCTCGAATCACATCCGTAGAAGCATCAGCTGTGTCATGATCCAAAGCATGTGCTCGCCCTCGACCCATCACCTGCTTCCCCTTCTCCTCTACCGTCGTTCTACCTCTCTGACCAGACGTACCAGCTGAAACTCTATCATGCTCCTTGCCTTTCTGTGGGGCAGTCACAAATGTCTCTAGGCAATCTCTAGCAATGTGCCCCTGTTTCCCACATTGGAAACATACAATAGGGCTCAACAGACAAGGTCTATCACCATGATGTCTACCACATCGGTTGCACTGATTAGTAGTAGGCCTCGATCCTCCAATCACAATGCCCTTCGTCGGAGCTATGGCCGGGTATGTAGGAGGTCTAACTAGTCGCTCTCGCACCTCCTCTATCCGTGGTCCCTTACCGAAGAGTCTCCTCCCTCCTCGATAACTGAACCCTCTATCTCTAGTCGGCCTCTTCCTCTCCCTATCTCAGCTTCGACTAAACTTCCCAAACTCAGAGGAATGCCTCTCATAATCTTGCTTGCAAAATTGTGCCATGTGCACTGCCTCATCATACGTACCAATGTCCAGTGATACCAATCTAGACCGTAACATCGGTCTCAATCCATCGACAAACCTGCAGACCTTTCTGGTCTCGTTGTACATGGTATCGGGATCATATCTCCCCAGGGCCAAAAATCTAGTCTCGTACTCATCCACTGTGAGACTCCCCTAGGTCAATCCCAAAAAACTCGACCTACAGTCTGAGCTGCACTGTATCTAGAACAAACTGCCTCCTGAAGGCATTCAGAAACATCTCCCAACTGATCTCAGCATGTCGGGCTCTCAATATCAGCCTGGTGGACTTCCACCAATGCTTTGTCATTCCCTTCAGTAAGAACGCAGTAAATACAACTCTCTCTAAAGTCGTACAATAAAAAAAATCATACAACTTCTCCATCTCGCCAATCCACTCCTCTGCACTAGCTGGGTCCTTGACCCCTCGAAAAGATGGAGGTCCAAGCTTCTGGAACTATCGCAACCGATCCAAATCACACCCATATCCTCTACCACCCTGAACTGGTGGGAGTGTAGGAGTATCAGTAGTCTGTGGCATCTGTATAGGCTGCACAGGTGTATTAGGTGTAACTACCTCCCCTGTCGCAGTCTCTGCATCCTGCCTCTGTCTACCTGGCAAAGTCTGTGCCAACAACCATACTATCACCTCTAAGCTACGCTCTATCCTCGTTAAGCATGCCTAAGTAGTATCTGGTATCTCTGTAGTACCTGGGGGTGTATGGGCAGTCGAAGACTCACCCTGGCTAGTCGACCTACCTCTACGGCCTCCAGCCCTACCTCTCGCCCCTCTACCACGGCGGGTAATTGCCATAAAGGCTAGATTCCTACATTCACAAACATTAATTTGTCCAACTCCCATCTTGTATACACAATTGTAACTGAACAAAACACAGTGATATAGGGATGTACACTTTCCTAATTACTAATGCCTAGACATATTAGACCAACTACGCTTTGATACCACTCTATCACGCCCTCCTCCCACACGCGACTTTACCCAAAACCACAACAATTTTTTTACTTTTTACTTACCTTTATCTCCTCAACAGTTGGGCTGTAAATAGGCATTAGTCTCCTCATCCAAACATATCTTACCATTTTTTTTCGTATCATACATCATGACATTCATATCATAAGTAAATTCATATACTTAATTATAATTACATCATTACATCCCCAACATTAAAACCAAGTACATCACTGTGTTTATGCATTGTTCAGATACAAAAGAGTGCGCATGTGTATACCTTTCACTAGATGGGGGGTGGCAGCGGTCAAAAGGAATGCAATACCTGGTCGACTCGATCTACTGATGAGAATCTGTAGAGATGGGGGAAAAATGAATGGGATGAGCTATCAACGCGCTTAGTAAGGAAATCAGGCAAGCAAGTAGACATCCATACTATCTACTGAAAATAGTGCTTTGCCTTTCCTTCTCTCAATTCAAAAGCATGTTTAAAATATATATAATATAGTACAGATTTAAAATCCCATGTACTAAACACATGCTGGTTTATCAATCAAAGGCATTCGTGCAAAATAATGCATATTTAATCATTTAAGAATGCCTTTATATAAAATATGTCATTTACATTCAAAACACAGTAAATATGACATTTCTCATCACAACATAAACAAATCAATCGGGTTCCGACCCATCCCTCAGGTCCACCCGTATCATAAAACACATGTGATATATCATGCGAGACTCAGTGGCTAAATACAATAACTCCAGACTATGGCCATATCCTAACATGTGGTGAAATTCCAGGCAACACAGTACTCGGTGTGCGGGTTATCACTGCTGTAACGGGAGGGGGATCAATCCATCACAACCGCCAGCTATCAACACTCTCCTCCACAACTCCACAACACAAAACACGGTATAGTGTACTCCATGCCACACGCACGGTACAACGTACACCCGTGGACCCATACATCATAGTCGGGGTGCCTGCCATAGGTCTTAGCCCTCATACTATGGAATGAATGCCACGTCTCTAAATCCACCTGAGAACATCTCAATAGTGTGACACTCAGTCTACACGGAGGAAATCGTCACGGTTTTTCTAACATATTTATATATCACGTAAAACTACAGTGCGCGTCTTGAGTGTGACTCACAGTCAACGCTCCACCTCAAAACACTGTATATGCATGTCAAAATATTAACACTAGTGCGAGTAAACCTCCAGCACTAGGTCATGCATAGTTCTTATTCAAATCAAGTATGAGCAAATCGCTCAAGTACTATGTCATGTAAAAATCATGAAGAATCGAGTACGAGCAACGCTCCAGCACTCTGTCATGCATCTCATGTAAAACTCGAGTACGAGCTAATCGCTCCAGCACTCTATCATGCACAAATCACATAAAACTGAGTACGAGCAATGCTCCAGTACTCTATCATGCATGTCAAGTAAATGTAGTGCGAGTAAACCTCTAGCACTAATGTATGTGAAAAACATCTGAAATTAAGTGCAAGCTGTGCTCCAGCATGATTGTTTCCACATAATTTGGTAGATGGCTCTTTAAAAATAGGGATGTTTAAAATCACTAAAATCAGCACTATAAAGTGTTCTTAGTTTACATCGACCTCAAAACATTAGCACATCCACCTACTCTTCTACTACACAGTAGTAAAAACCACTCAAAACATCATTTCCATGCTTTTTACCACTTTTCCCAAAATTTAACTTTTTGCCTAACTATGGGTAAAATCGTAATTTACCCATATCGGGTCCCTATAATTATTATAGATTTTCTCTGACCCTCAAACAATTTCAGTGAATGTAAAATCCAACGAAAATATGCACAGATATCTCTAGCTACTGGCAAGAGTCCCCTACCTCGGATCACGTAGTGTGACCTCTCTTCCTCTGTGCTGTCCAAACCTCGCAGTCCGATCACTCTCAATGACTCTGGAGCTGCATTTAACCATTCACTGGATTAATTCCATGTTTCCTACTGTATTACATATTTAATACAATTCATTTCACTTAAATGAGCCCGTTTACTTTTAATGGGCCTTAAACACTTTAATTGGGCCTTAATCCGTATTAAGTCTGTTCATCAGGGTCTATTGACTCATTGGGCTTATCAATACCCATTGGGCTTTATTCCAGGCTCTTTGGATAGCCCGTATATCATTTACGACATTTTATTCAATTTTTCGAATATAATTCACTAAATCCGAAATTTAATCCGAAATGCGTAAATTAAATCTTAAATACGCATAAATCACATAAATTGTCGTAAATGAGCTTTACTTACCTGAGATTGTGCGATGGTGCGCGAATCGAAGTTCGATCAGGCTTCTGTTCGAAATCGTCGAACTGCACAATTTTGTATATTTAACTTTAGGTCAATTTTCGATTAAATATAATTTAAATAAATTTATCGAAAAAATCGGTCACTTTTGACCTCGTATCGACTTACCCGCAGTCCGGTGAAATCCCAAAAATTTTTCTTTTTCTTTTTCTTTCTTTTTCCTCTTTTTCCCATTTTCTCCTTGGCTGAATCGGTCCGGTCTGATTCAGTTTAGAAGGTTCTGACCTGAACCGCCGATAGGTTCAGGGATGATTTGGCCGTGCCAGCGTCGTCCGGCTGGTTCTCTGGGTGCCGCTGCCACCATTCGATCCGCCACAGCCTGGGGACCTCTCGGCTAGCCTCGATCTGAGCCAAGCACTGCCGGTGGTCGTCGAATTCCTCTATCTTCCTCCGCGACTTCAACCTCATCGATCTCCCCTTTCCGGCGTCGGTGGAGCGCGTTGTCGATGGCTGGGAGGTCGCACGGAGATCAGCTTCCTTTTTCGGTAGCTAGCTTGGTCGTGGGGTCGCCGGTGCTTGCTGTCCGATGGTCTCTCCCTTGGTTCGGCTTCCGTCGGTTTCTCTCTTCTATTTTTCTCTCTCCCTGTGTTTTCAAATTTCAAATTTCTATTTCTTTTTTTTTTCATTTCATTTTTTTATTTATAATTGATTTTTATTATTATTTTAATCATTAAAATAAAAATAAAATCCCAAAAATATCCCAAAAATTCATATTAAATTCATTTAGTCCGTAAATGAATTTATTAGTCCGATTTTACTTTTTCGGTATATTTTTTCACTATTTTTAGGCTTATTTTCCGAGATAAAAATTTTGAAAATATTAAATAAATTTATATCTTGATCAATTGGACTCGAAATTCAATGTTTGCCCAGTTATTGATCAAGACTTCTCGATTTCATATTTTTAATGAAATTTCCTCATCGAATTTATACCAAATTTCGATCAATTAACCGTTTTACCCTTGTACTTGCTCAACAATTAATTTAACTCTTATCTCGCTGTTATGTAGCTTACATGCATTTTTAATTCTCAATAAATCGATTGCTTGATGGTAAATACTCTTCTTATTATTTAACTATGAAATATAACGTTCGTACATATAGGAATCATAAGGTACAAGCTACATACGTAAATCGAAAACACGGGTCTGACATCTTACTTAAAGGTGTACGCTCTACATGTCTCGATAACTTACATGCAAATGAAAGCGATACAAATGAATGGGTGGCACCAGGATCAAATAAAACATATGCTTCAAGATAAAAAATCAGGATGTTACCTTTAATCACATCAGATGAAGCATCAGTTGTGCCCTGGTCTAAAGCATGTACTCACCCTCGACCAATCACCTGCTTCCCCTTCTCCTCAGCTGTCGTTCTCCTCATCGGAGCAGACATATCTATTGGAGCTCTCTCTAGCTCCTTGTCCTTCTATAGGGCAGGCTCAATCCACTTTGGGCAAGCTTTAGTGATATGCCCTGGTTTCCCGTATCGAAAACAAACTAAAAGAGTAATCGGACAAGGTTTACTACCATGATATATGTCGCATCTACTACACTGCTCAATAGTAGGCCTCTGTCCTCCAATAATAATGCCCCCAGCTGGAGCTATGGTCGGATATACAAGAGGTCTCACAATCTTTTCTCGTACCTCCTCAATTCGTGGTTTCTTACTGAAGAGTCTTCTCCATTATCGATATCTGAAACCTCTATCTTTCATTGGTCTCGTCCTATCTCCCTCTCTGCTCCTGTTAACCTTCTTGAACTCAAAGCCATTCGTCTCATAATCCTGCTCATAAAGTTGTGCCCTGTGCACTATCTCCTCGTATGTAGAAATATCCAGTGGAACCAATCTAGATCATAGGTCAATCTCAGTCCATCTACAAATCTTTTAACCTTCTTGGTCTCACTCATCATGGTATCGGGGTCGTACCTTCCCAGGGACATAAATCTCGTTGCATACTCAACCACCGACTGACTCCCTTGGCTCAACCCCAAAAGTCCATCTACAACTTTCGCTCTGCTGTATCTGGGACATACTGCCTCCTAAAGGAATTCAAAAACATGTCCTAATCGATCTCAGTATGTTAAACTCTTAGTATCGGTCTGGTGGATTTTCACAAATGCTCTGTCGCTCCCTTCAACATGAATGCAGCGAAAGTAACCCTCTCTAAAGTCGTACACTGAAAGAACTGTACAACTTCTCGATCTCTCCTATCCAATCCTTAGCAACCACGAGGTCTTTCTCCCCACTGAACAATGGTGGTCTAAACTTCTGAAACTGTCGTAACCGATCCAACTCACCATCATACCCCAATCCACTGCTAACCTGTGACGGGTCAACAGGAGATGACTACCCTGAACTAGTGGAGGTGTAGAAGTATCTGTAGGTTGTGGGGTTTATGCAGGCTGTGTAGGCGTTTCATGCAATTCCTAGAAAAGAACATAAAAGAAAAAGATTAGAACTAAAACTGAAACAATTAATTCAACCAAACTCGTAACCCCGACAACGGTGCCAAAATTTGATACGTGTCGAAGGTACCAAAAATAAATTATTTTTTAAATCCACTAACTACTAATTAGGAAAGTAGAGGTTAGAGGTTGATCCCATAGAGATAGTAGTAATTGAATTAAAGCAATTAAAGTTTTAAAGAAACATTAAAAGAAACAAGAAAATGAGGAGTTTTTTATAATAACCCGAATTTCACATATTTTGGTTGGGCTGCGAGTCGATAATAAGTTAGAACAATAAATCAGTCTAATAAATTAATTTCTTGGTCACAAATTTTAACTAAAAATCCAATAGAGATATCTTTCGGTTAATCATCATAATTATTCTTTCATGTTCACATTCTCCAAACACATTTCTCTAAACATTACTGTACTTACAAAATTTAGATACGAAAACATATGTCTATATTGGGTATACATTTAGCACAATGGTGGAACACATTGCTAACGTATGGCTGTACAAAATAATTTAACTTCCAAAAACGAGCTCAGCCACTTGTGAAGCTTTGTGGAGGGAAGTAAGGAGGTGAGCTTAACCTGCTCATTAAGAAAAACACGTGGCAGGTAAATAAATACACTACCTAAATATATATCATTAAAATAGGCTTATCAAGAAAAATATACAGAGCCACTGTCAATTCAAAAAAATTAGAGTTGGAAAAATCGAAAACAGAATCAATTTCGATAGAGTAATCAGTTTACAACTTAAAGTAGCAGAGTAGATGATTTCCTTTCAAAATATGAAACTTTCAAAACATTATATTGCATTTTGTTATGATGACTCTGTGGCACTTTACACTCGCAAGATTCAAGAGGTGGCCTCCACAGTGTCTTTATGCAAATAGAATAACACAATTCCATATGGTTAAATCAATTCATACAGTCAAATCACTAAAATCAAATAGACAATATCGTTTAAATGGTTAGTTCAGAAAATCAAATAGACGATATCGTTCAAATAGTCAGTTCAGAAAATCAAAAGGATGAGACAAGACAGAACATGCTATATCAGATATCAGAATGACAATTGCCCAATATCGATGACTTCAGGCAATCACTGATCAGGTGTGTCGAGATATCAATCACCGAGGGAGTGGTCAGCTACCCTAACGACTCACAGAATAGAATCAGAAACACGATACATCGTACTCGTGTGCGTGTCGCACAGCACATCGTACTCTGTGGACCACAGAAACAAAACAGATAGAAGTGCAACATGATTTAATCATTACCTATGTCTAAAAAATCGGTGCAAATCGAACCGTGCGACACACAGTCAGCACGCGCTCAAGCACATCACATCAGTATTTCTTTATAATCAGATCATTTTTCCTTAAATCACATATAAATTCAGTTTGTTTCACAAAACAATTCAAAAGGGGCTGACTAGCCATTTTTCAATTAAAAATTCCAGTACTCGGTACTGAGTAATCAAATCTAGGGGTTTTCGATCTAAAATCAATAATTATAATTACCAAGATTTTTATCTAATAAACCAAGTAAATCTATATTGGCAGCTGGGCTGATCTACGGAGTTTAAAATTTTCCTTAAATTCCAAGGCATAAAATCGGCCTGAGGTTTTCGATAATTCCAGTAACTAGAAAATTTACCCAAAATTTTATATCTACAAACACAAAGAAATTATGTATATTTATCTCTAGTAGCACACGAGAATTTTCCTTACCTCGGTGTCTATCCGCAGTCCTCAATGCCTTAATGTGACGAGTCGACAGATCCGATCCAGTCAATTTATTTCCCCGGAGTCCTTTCCCCAAGGTTCCCAATTTCTCTGTGCCCTCTACTCTATCTTTAATATTTCATTTATATATATATAATCTCATTTACTTATATATATATTATACCTCTTTTTCTTTTTCTTTTTTTGGATTTCTTTTTTCCTTTTTTTTCTTGCCTTTTTTCTTATTCTTTTCTTTTCTTCCGCTTTTCTTCACAAGCTACTGTTCATCATGTCTTCACCAGCTCACGGTGCCGCCATCTACATCATCTTCAAGCTTTTGCACCGACACCAATGTTCCTCACTCTCTCTCCGCTTCCAGCCCACCGTCTACCAGCTTCTCTTTTTACTCTGCCTTGCTCGCCCCTTGCTTCAACCCTCTGTCAGCTCTTCTCGGTTCTCCCTGCTTCACCTCTCTCTTCCTGCCTCAACTTTCCATTTTCTTTTTCCTTTCACGTTGCTACTCAGGCTCTATCTACATCATCCTCACGCTTCTTCCACCACCATCATCAATCTTCCCTTTACTATTTATCTCCTATTGTAGGGCCAATGGGTGAAGTCCCATGCTTTCACTTCCATTTCGGTTTCACAGAGGTATCGAGCCATCTGTTTCTCTTCTCGAAAAGCTCTTGTAATGATGGCATGGGTTGTGAAATACCAGCCCCTACTTGCTTTCTCTTTAACCACCTCTCCCTCTCATGCACTCCCTCTCACCGTCATTACCTCATTTCTTTCATCTCTCTACTTTGGTTCTTAATTTCCAGGGAGGTGGAGCTCTCTGTTCCAGCCTCTTCTTCCAGGTCTCCTGCTTCAACCTTTCTTTTCTTTTCTTTGTTTTGTTTCCTTCACCTTTCTTCTGCTTACATTTCCAGTTTATCTTTTCTTCCTTTACCGTTTCACCTCACCAGCCATCAAACCTACCTTACTGCACCCTTTCTGCAACAGCTCTATCTCTCTTCATTTGCTAATCTTTTTCATCCTTTCAATGGTTATGTGTGTACCTTTCGGTTTCCTACCATATATACGGTCTAAACTCACTTCTCTCTTTCCTAGACTGCCATACACCTGCCTAAGTCAGCCCTCACATTTTTTTTTACTCCTTAACTGCTTCAATTTCTTCCCTTTCTTTTTTCGATTTCCTTTCTTGGTTCTGCTTCAATTTTATCATCTCATCATCCTCATATCTTTTATTCTACTCAATGGCTCTCGGCCCCATACATATGTATGTTTATATTTGCTCTTACATTTGTATATACATATATACATATATATATATATTTAGATACATGTGTACATTCATTTCTACATATATATACGAATGCATATTTCTATACCTTGTACACACACACACACACACACACACACATATATATATATTCATTATACTTGAGGAATAAATGAAATATTGTATACATATTTACACATGTAAGTCTATGCACTGAATTAATTTTTCCATGTAGTATAAAAATACGATCAGTCTAATATTTGTACTTGAATTAATTCACCCATAGTCACATATCAATCTTAATTTCATACATTATTATTTATAGACAACACCAAGTACATGAAGATTTACGATATTTATATTTTCCCCACCTTGGAAGATTTGGTCCCCAAGTTTAAAATTACATCAGTTCTCAAACAAGTGTGGGTATTTCTCTCTCATTAGACTTTCTAATTCCCACGTGGCTTCTTTCGAGGTGTGATACTGCTAGAAATCCTTAACCAAAGGAATCGTCTTAGACTGCAATGCCTTTTCTTTCCTATCCAAGATCCGAATCGGTTTCTCCACATATGTCATATCCTCCTTCAACTCCAGCGACTCATACTTAATCACGTGTGTGGGATCCGGATGATACTTACGAGGTATCGAAACGTGGAAGACATTATGGATACTCGACAATTTTGGCAGTAAAGCAAGTATATAAGCTTTGTCTTCCACTCGATCTAAGATCTCAAAAGGTCCAATATAACGGGGACTCAACTTTCCTTTCTTCCCAAACCTCATTACACCTTTGGAAGGTGAGACTTTTAGAAATACTGAACCTCTTACTAAAAATTCCAAAGGTCTTCATCTTTAGTCAGCGTAACTTTTCTGCCTGCTTTGAGCTATTCTCGATCTTTCACAACTTTCAGACCCGTATTTTTATGTAGCTTGTTCCTTATGATTTATACATGTACAGACATGTATTGAGTTATTTAAATCATAAGAAGAGTATTTACTAGATTTAAGTGTTGTGAAATGCTTTAACACTTAAAAGCTACATAAAAGCCTAATGTGACCTATAAGAGTCACAGGCTAAACCGAGTGGATCTGAACCATTCTGATTGAAAATAAAAACTTAAAATGATAAAATATAGAAAGCTTATGAAGGAAAGTCAGTTTGATTTAGTTCCGAACACAACGAACGAGAGTAAAAGCTAAAAAGGGTAAAATGGACCTTTTTAGTGAGTTAAAGTATTTAAGGTGTTTCGGGTGTATTTACCTACCAAAAATGGCTAAAACGTAAAGACGAGAGTGTAAGACATAAGATATGACACTTTTGAAATTTTGATAAAAAGTCAACTTGGTCAATGATTAAGGAAAAAGTCAACTATAGTTAAGCAAAGTGGACTTTTACCATAGTTGACTAACCATGGTTAAAAATTAACCTAAGGATGGAGAAAAAAATTGGGAAAAAATATTCTTAGTCAGAATACAAGATAATCATCCCCGGAAGTAAGGAAAATTTATTCGAAAAGATTTTGAATTTAATTTAATGAATAAAAACACAATGGGCCAAAGTTAGAAGTTTTCTAGCCCATTTGTGTGGGCCGAATTTGGAAAGCCCAATGAGCCGAATTGTTGGGCCAATTTGTGGGCCCAATATTAACACAATTGAAGGCTCAATAGGTAGTAAAAATTTCAGCCCAAAAGCCCAAAGGAAAAGCCCAAACCGAGAAGCCCAATTGAAAGCCCATTTGAATAAGTTAAAAGCCATTAATGAAAGGTAACAAAGTTTAAAATGATAACCATTACCTAAACTTTTTGGAAGTCAATTAAGGTGGCTGGATTTTAGCTTAATGACTAAGTAATGGACTTATAAATACCAGCTAACACATAATCATCTTCATCCCTTCATTTTCGACAAAGTGAAGAAACCATAATCGAAAAGTTTTCTAAGCTTTCTCTCACTAGAAATCACTAGGAAAAAGGCATATTTGGAACTTGCAATCTTCATGAAAGTTGTTCCAAATTGAGAGGAGAGTGACATATGTTGGAATTGGCTATCAAGCAGCCATAGTGTGCAAACCGTGAGGCTTCAAAGTTTCAGCCAAGTGTGAACACAAATACTAGGTATATTTTCAAGCTTTCAAATTCATATATGTTAATGTATGAATGATTTTAAGTATATTGGTATATGTTTTATGGATTGAAACACATGAAAACACTATGAACATGTGATGGCCGAAAGTTGGTATATGAGTTTTGATAAATACCCATGTGATTTTAAGATATGTATAGGTGGATATGCATGTATACATGATTATGACAGGGTTAGTTATAATCAATTTATTCATATGGATGGTGGTATGATATTGGCACATAAGGTGTTTGATAAAATGCCAACATGAACTATAGGAAAGGCTTAAGACATGCCAACCAAGTGTTTTTGAAAATGCGTAAGTGAATTTGGCTAAACAAATGGACATGGACGGCATGTCATGGTGTGACCGACGGCATGGGATGCTCTCGACCATGACATGTGGCCGAGAGGTCCAATAGGCTAAGCCCAATAATTTTAGGACCAATATGATGTAATGGGTCTAGGATAAGCCCAAAAAGAGTTGGTGGGCCCCACAAGCCCAATAGCCCAACGAAAATGAATAGTAAAATGAAATGGGCTTAAGGCATAGGCCCATTAAGGTTTATTAAAAGCCCATTAAGGGAAATAGACTGTAATTAATATGAAATACAATAGGAAAAATATAATTAACTTGATAAATAGTTATATGCAGCTCCAGAGATTATTGAAGGAGCAAATCGGACTGCTGGATCGAGCAGCGTTGAGAAAGTAAAATTTCTCGAGTGATTGCAGGTAAGGGACTTTTGTGAGTAGTTAGAGATACCTGCATGTATTTTCATCTTCTTTTACATTCACTTAAAAACTCTAAGGGTCAAAGAAAGTGAATAATAATTATTGTGACCCAATAGTGGTAAATTATGATTTTACCCTTAGTTAGGAAAGAAAAGTCAACTTTTGTGAAAAGTTGTAAAAAGCATGGAAATCATCATTTTGAGTGTTTTACTGTTGTTTAGTAGAAGAATAAATAGATAGGCTAATGATTTTAAGGTTGATATGAATTAAGCACACTTTATAGTGCTGATTTTGATGTTTTGAAAATCATCCCTTTTTAAAGAGCCATCTATCGAATTATGTGAGAATAAATCATGCTAAAGCACAGCTCACACTTGATTTCATATATTTTCCACATATATTAGTGCTGATGTATGATTCGCACTGGATTTCCATGACATGCATGATAGAGTGCTGGAGTTATTACTCGTACTCAGTTTTATATGGTATATGCATGAGAGAGTGCTGGAGCGATTAGCTCGTACTCAAATTTTCACATGAGATGCATGACAGAGTGCTAGAGCGTTTCTCGTACTCGATTCTTCATGGTTTATACATGACATAGTACTTGAGTTATTTCTCGTACATGATTTGATGAGTTTTGTGCATAGCATGGTACTGGAGTTATTGCTCGTACTCGATTTGAAACATGAACTATGCATTGACCTAGTTGTTGGAGGTTTACTCGCACTAGAGTTGAGTTTGTGATGTGAAACAGTGTTTAAGCGGAGTGTTGACTGTGAGTCGCGTTCAAAGGCGCATACTGTAATTTATGTGATATATAATACATGTTGAAAACCATGCTTGATTTCCTCGTGTACACTGAGTGTCACACTATGAGAGGTTCGCATGTGGGTTTAGAGATGTTGTATGATATTCCATGGTTTGAGGGTTAAGACTTATGGCAGGCACCCCGACTGTGATGTAGGGTCCACAAAGTACGTTGTACCGTGCGAGTGGCATGAAGTACACTGTACCGTGTGGTGTTGTGGAGTTGAGGAGAATATAGCTGACAGTTGTGATAGACTGACCCCCCTCCCATTGCAGCAGTGATGCCCCGTGAACTAGGATTTCATGTAGCCTGGGATCACCATTATAGGATATGGCCATAGTCCAGGATATTATTGCATTTCACTACAGAGTCTCACATGATATATCACCTGATTGACTGATTTATTTACGGATAGACCTGAGGGATGGGTCGAAATCCGATTGTTATGATGTGAATAATTTAAATGCCATATTTATTGTGATTTAAATATACATGGCATGATTTATCTAAAGGCATTGTGATATTATAAAGATGCATTATTTTGCACGACATGCCTACATTTGAGAAAGCAAGCATGATTTTTGTACATGGGATTTAATCTGTACAAGTATATATATATATATATAAATACATGCTTTTAAAGTGAGTTAAAGAAATGATATTTTTGAGGCATAGCATTATTTTGAGTAGATAGTGTAGATGTCTACTTGCTTGCCTGATTTCCTTACTGAACGCATTGTATGCTCACCCCCCTTTCTTTTACATCTCTCTACAGAGCATCAGCAGTAAAGTGAGAGCATTTGAGAGATAGTATTCCCGTTGTTTGTCGCTAATTCCTATCGATCGATAGGTGTACGATCATGTATCTAAACATAGAAACAGCACAGTGATGTATACAATATATATTATGGGGAATGTATTTGTATTAGCTTTTATATGATTTCACATGTATTATAAAAAGAACATACAGTCAATAACAGTCTATTGACATGTATGTATGATAATGGATGATATGGTATGCGAGAAAACTAACATCGAATCACAGTCCAACCATTGAAGAGGAGAGAGGTAAGTTAAAAATGCGAAAAATTTGTAGTGGTTTTGGTTAAAGTCACGGATGAAGGGTCTTGACAGAATGGTATCAAAGCAGAGGTTGGTCTGATGTGAGTCGAAGTTAGAAAATAGGAAAGTGTACATCCCCATAGTACTGTGTTGTGTTTAGATACAACTGTGTATACCAGATGGGAGATGGACTAATTCATGATTGTGAATACAGGAACTTTGCCTATATGGCAAATACTCGTAGTGGTAGAGGTATGAGAGGTAGGGCTCAAGGTCGTGGAGGTAGGCCTGAGAGACGAGTTGCTATTGAACCATTACCTACCCATGAGACTCCTGGTGCTACTGAGGCACCAGAGTGTACTGAGATGTGCTTTACGAGATTAGAGCGTAGTCTAGATACGATAGTAGAGATATTGGCACAGACGATACCAGGTAGGCAGGGACAGGAGGCAGGAGTTACAACAGGAGAGACAGTTGCCCCTGATACTCCTACATAGCCAGCTCATGCACCGAGGATTGTAGATACTCCTACACCTCCACCAGTTTCAGGTAGTAGTGGATTAGGGTATGGATGTGATCTGCATCAGTTGCGAGAGTTCCAGAAGTTTAGACCTCCATCTTTTAGTGGGGTTAAGGACCCTGTAGCTGCTGAGGAGTGGGTAGCTGAGATGGAGAAGCTTTATGGATTTTTCGAGTGTACGACATCGGAGATGGTCACATTTGCTGCGTTCCTACTGAAAGGAGCTACAGAGCATTGGTTGAAGTCCACTAAACCCATATTGAGAGCCCGACATACAGATATTAGTTGGGAGATATTTCAGGATGCCTTTAGGAGGCAGTTTGTCCCCGATACAGCACAGCGAAAATTACAGGTTGAGTTTTTTGGGACTGAATGAGGGGAGTTTATTAGTGGATGAATATGAGACTCGATTCCTATCCCTAGGGAGATAAGACCCAGATACCATGTATAGTGAGGCCAGAAAGGTCCACAGGTTCATCGATGGATTGAGACCGGTTCTGCGGTCCAGGTTGGTCCCATTAGATATAACCACCTATGAGGAAGTAGTGGGCAGGGCGCAACTGTGCGAACAAGATTATGAGAGGAATGCTTTTGAGTTTGGGAAGTTTAGCTGGAGCCGAGATATACAGAAGAAGAAGCCAGCTAGAGATAGAGGTTTCAGTTATCGAGGAGGGAGGAAACTCTTCGGTAAAAGACCACAGATTGAGGAGGCACGAGAGAGACCTACTACTCAGTGTAGAAGATGCGATAGGCCACATGGAGGTAGACCGTGTCCGCTGACTCCTATAGTGTGTTTTCGATGCGAGAAACATGGGCATATTGTTAGAGCTTGCCCGAAGATGGTTGAGACTGCATCACTGAAGGGAGGGGAGCCAGAGAGAGCTCTAGTTGATCCTTTTGCTTCGAGGAGGAGAGCGACAGCAGAAGAGAAGGGGAAGCAAGTTGAGAGTAGGGAATAAGGATATGAAAGCCAATCTAATATTGCTAAGTATGAGCGACTTTGATGTAATCTTAGGAATAGATTGGTTATCTGCAACCATGCTGTTTTAGATTGTTATGCTAAGACAGTTATGTTCCAAACCCTACTAGATATGTTGTAAAGTTTAATGAGAATAAATGAAAAGAGAAGTTATGATTATGATATGATTTACTGACTTAGAAAACCTTCAACATATCAAGGTTTTATTGCGTACATGGTAGATATGGATAAGACACATCTGAAGTTGTTAGATATTCCTATGATCAGTAAGTACCCAGATGTTTTCCGGATGAGTTGCCAGGATTACCACCAGACAGAGAGATGAAGTTCTGTATAGACTTGGTGTTTGGTACGGAACCTATTTCGAGACCACCTTATCGCATGGCCTTGGTTGAGCTGGAAGAGCATGAGGAGCACCTCAGGATTTTATTGCAGACTCTACGAGAGCAGAAGTTATATGCTAAGCTTAGTAAGTGTGACTTTTGGTTGTCACAAATCTCGTTTTAGGGAACATGAGTTGCTAGAGCAGTTTGCTAGCCTTAGTTTGGGAGTTGTGCCTTCTGACATGGATACAGCTATGTGATAGCTAGTCTACGCTTGGAGCCAGATTTGTTGGACAAGATCAGAGTGGCTCAGTAGATTGATCCATTTTGTATGGATGTGAGTGGTCAGATGCAGAAGGGCACAGTGACTGATTTTGAGTTGGTTTTGATGGACTACTGAGGTTCAGAGGCAGATTGTGTGTTCCCGAGGATCCAGGACTCAAGAGATTGGTATTGGCGAAAGCTCATTCATCGAGGTATACATTACATCTGGGGAGTAACAAGATGTATCAGAACCTCTGAAAGGTATACTGGTGGTCGGGTATGAAGAGAGATGTAGCAGATTTTGTGGCAAAGTGTCTCGTATGTCAGCAGGTGAAGGTAGAGCATCAGAAACCTACAGGGTTATTGCAGTCTTTACCTATACCGACATGGAAATGGGAGCATATCACCATGGATTTCGTGATGGGTTTATCGAGAACCCGAAGGAATCACGATGCTATATGGGTGATCATCGATAGACTTACAAAGTCAGCCCAGTTCCTAGCTATAAGAGCTACCGATACTCTAAGTTCATTGGCAGAGCTATATGTACGCGAGGTAGTGAGGTTACATGGTATACTAGTCAGCATAGTCTCTAATATGGATTCCCGCTTCACTTCCCACTTTTGGAAACATTTTCAGGAAGCCATGGGAACCCAATTGAGTTTGAGCACCGCTTTCCATCCTCAGAAAGATGGTCAGTCAGAGAGGACTATACAGACTCTGGAGGATAGGTTGAGAGCATGTGTGCTAGATTTTAGAGGCTCCTGGGATGACCACTTACCACTAGCCGAGTTCACCTACAACAACAGTTATCATTCGAGTATCGGGATGGCACTGTATGAGGCTTTATATGGCCGAAAATGTCATTCCCCTATTAGATGGGAAGAAGTGGGTGACCGTAAGATTTTCGCTCCTGATATGGTTACACAAGCATCTGAGGATGTCCACTTGATTGTAGAGAGACTGAGGACAGCTCAGAGTAGACAGAAGAGTTACGCTGACAGGAGACGAAGGCCACTAGAGTTTGCAGTTAGTGAATCCGTGTTTCTGAAAGTTTCTCCTTCTAAGGGCATAGCAAGATTTGGGAAGAGAGGAAAGCTGAATACTCGCTATATTGGACCCTTTGAGATACTTGATCGATAAGGCTTATAGGTTGGCATTGCCACCGAACTTATCAAGTGTCCATAACGTCTTCCACATATCGATGCTTCGGAAGTATCACCCGGATCCGGCACATGTGATTAGTTATGAGCCTTTGGAGCCCCGAGAGGACATGTCATATATTGAGCGACCGATTCGGATATTGGATAGGAAGGAGAAGGTATTGAGATCGAAGACTATCAGATTAGTGAAGGTTCTCTGGCAGCATCATACTTCAGAGGAGGCTACTTGGGAGCTGGAGAGTTTGATGCAATAGAAGCACCCTCACCTATTTGATGACTGACTTGGTTTTAATTTGGAGGATCAAATTTTCTGAGTAGGGGAGGATTGTCAGACCCGTATTTTTATGTAGCGTGTTCCTTATGATTTATACATGTACAGACATGTATTGAGTTATTTAAATCATAAGAAGAGTATTTACTAGATTTAAGTGTTAGTGAAATGCTTTAACACTTAAAAGCTACATAAAAGCCTAATGTGAGCTATAAGAGTCATAGGCTAAACCGAGTGGATCTGAACCATTCTGACTGAAAATAAGAACTTAAAATGAGAAAATATATAGAGCTTATGAAGGAAAGTCAGTTTGATTTAGTTCCGAACACAAAGAACGAGAGTAAAAGCTAAAAATGGTAAAATGGACCTTTTTAGCGAGTTAAAGTATTTAAGGTGTTTCAGGTGTATTTACCTACCTAAAATGGCTAAAACATAAAGACGAAAGTGTAAGACATAAGATATGACACTTTTGAAATTTTGAGAAAAAATCAACTTGATCAATGATTAAGGAAAAAGTCAACTATAGCTAAGAAAAGTGGACTTTTACCATAGTTGACTAACCATGGTTAAAAATTAACCTAAGGATGGAGAAAAAAATTGGGGAAAAATATTCTTGGTTAGAATACAAGATAATAATCCCTGAAAGTAAGGAAAATTTATTCGAAAAGATTTCGGATTTAATTTAATGGATAAAAACGCAATGGGCCAAAGTTGGAAGTTTTAAAGCCCATTTGTGTGG
This sequence comes from Firmiana major, assembly GCA_033439115.1. Classification (NCBI taxonomy): domain Eukaryota; kingdom Viridiplantae; phylum Streptophyta; class Magnoliopsida; order Malvales; family Malvaceae; genus Firmiana; species Firmiana major. The sequence goes on along the minus strand of CM065895.1, from coordinate 35,203,730 downwards.
GCCGAATTTGGAAAGCCCAATGGGCTGAATTGTTGGGCCAATTTGTGGGCCCAATATTGACACAATTGAAGGCCCAATAGGTAGTAAAAATTAAAGCCCAAAAGCCCAAAGGAAAAGCCCAAACCGAGAAGCTCAATTGAAAGCCCATTTGAATAAGTTAAAAGCCATTAATGGAAAGTAACAAAGTCTAAAATGATAACCATTACCTAAACTTTTTGGAAGTCAATTAAGGTGGCTGGATTTTAGCTTAATGACTAAGTAATGGACTTATAAATACCAGCCAACACATAATCATCTTCATCCTTTCATTTTCGGCAAAGTGAAGAAACTATAACTGAAAAGTTTTCTAAGCTTTCTCTCACTAGAAATCACTAGGAAAAAGGCATATTTGAACTTGCAATCTTCATGAAAGTTGTTCCAAATTGAGAGGAGAGTGACATATGTTGGAATTGGCTATCAAGGAGCCATAGTGTACAAACCGTGAGGCTTCAAAGTTTCGGCCAAGTGTGAACACAAATACTAGGTATATTTTCAAGCTTTCAAATTCATATATGTTAATGTATGAATGATTTTAAGTATATTGGTATATGTTTTATGGATTGAAACACATGAAAACATTATGAACATGTGATGGCCGAAATTTGGTATATGAGTTTTGATAAATACCCTTGTGATTTTAAGACATGTATAGGTGGATATGCATGTATACATGATTATGACATGGTTAGTTATAATCAATTTATTCATATGGATGGTGGTATGATATTGGTACATAAGGTGTTTGATAAAATGCCAACATGAACTATAGGAAAGGCTTAAGACATGCCAACCAAGTGTTTTTGAGAATGCCTAAGTGAATTTGGCTAAACAAATGGACATGGACGGCATGCCATGGTGTGACTGACGGCATGGGATGCTCTCGGTCATGGCATGTGGCCGAGAGGTCCAATGGGCCAAGCCCAATAATTTTAGGCCCAATATGATGTAATGGGTCTAGGATAAGCCCAATAAGAGTTGGTGGGCCCCGTAAGCCCAATAGGCCCAACGAAAATGAATAGTAAAATGGAAATGGGCTTAAGGCATAGTTAGGCCCATTAAGGTTTATTAAAGCCCATTAAGGGAAATAGACTTTAATTAATGTGAAATACAGTAGGAAAAATATAATTAACCTGATAAATAGTTATATGCAGCTCCAGAGATTATTAGAGGAGCAAATCGGACTACTAGATCGAGCAGCGTTGAGAAAGTAAAATTTCTCGAGTGATTACAGGTAAGGGACTTTTGTGAGTAGTTAGAGATACCTGCACGTATTTTCGTCTGCTTTTACATTCACTTAAAAACTCTGAGGGTCAGAGAAAGTGAATAATAATTATTGTTACCCGATAGTGGCAAATTACGATTTTACCCTTAGTTAGGAAAAAAAGTCAACTTTTGTGAAAAGTTGTAAAAAGCTTGGAAATCATCATTTTAAGTGTTTTACTATTGTTTAGCAAAAGAATAAATAGATAGGCTAATGATTTTAAGGTTGATATGAATTAAGCACACTTTATAGTGCTGATTTTGATGTTTTGAAAATCATCTCTTTTTAAAGAGCCATCTATCGAATTATGTGAGAATAAATCGTGCTAGAGCACAGCTCGCACTTGATTTCATATATTTTCCACATATATTAATGCTGATGCATGATTCGCACTGGATTTCCATGACATGCATCATAGAGTGCTGAAGTTATTACTCGTACTTAGTTTTATATGATATATGCATGAGAGAGTGCTGGAGTGATTAGCTCGTACTCTAATTTTCACATGAGATGCATGACAGAGTGCTAGAGCATTACTCATACTCGATTCTTCATAGTTTATACATGACGTAGTACTTGAGTTATTTCTCGTACGTGATTTGATGAGTTTTGTGCATAGCATGGTACTGGAGCTATTGCTCGTACTCGATTTGAAACATGAACTATGCACTTACCTAGTTGCTGGAGGTTTACTCGCACTAGAGTTGAGTTTGTGATGTGAAACAGTGTTTGAGCGGAGTGTCGACTGTGAGTCGCGCTTAAAGGCGCGCACTGTAATTTATGTGATATATAATACTTGTTGAAAACCATGCTTGATTTCCTCGTGTAGACCGAGTGTCACACTATGAGAGGTTCGCATGTGGGTTTAGAGATGTGGTATGATATTCTATGGTTTGGGGGCTAAGACCTATGACAGGCACCCCGACTTTGATGTAGGGTCCAAGGAGTATGTTGTACCGTGCGAGTGGCATGGAGTACATTGTACCGTGTGGTGTTGTGGAGTTGAGGAGGATATAGCTGGCAGTTGTGATGGACATTGTCACCCCCTCCCGTTGCAGCAGTGATGCCCCGCACACTAGGATTCCATGTAACCTGGGATCACCATTATAGGATATGGCCATAGTCCAGGATATTATTACATTTCACCATAGAGTCTCACATGATATATCACCTGATTGACTGATTTATTTACGGATAGACTTGAGGGATAGGTCGAAATCCGATTGTTGTGATGTGAATAATTTAAATGCCATATTTATTGTGATTTAAATATACATGGCATGATTTATCTAAAGGCACTGTGATATTATAAAGATGCATTATTTTGCACTACATGCCTACATTTGAGAAAGCAAGCAAGATTTCTGTACATGAGATTTAATCAGTACAAGTATATATATATATATATATTTAAAGACATGCTTTTAAAGTGAGTTAAGGAAATGATATTTTCGAGGCATAGCATTATTTTGAGTAGATGGTGTAGATGTCTACTTGCTTGCCTGCTTTCCTTACTGAGCGCGTTGTATGCTCACCCCACTTTCTTTTACATCTCTCTACAGAGCATCAGCAGTAGAGTGAGAGCATTTGAGGGATAGTATTCCTGTTGTTCGCCGCTAATTCCTATCAATCGACAGGTATACATATTTTGTATGGTCATGTATCTAAACATAGAAACAGCACAGTGATGTATACGATATATATTATGGGGAATGTATTTGTATTAGCTTTTATATTATCTCACATGTATTATAAAAAGAAGTTACAGTCAGTAATAGTCTATTGACATGTATGTATGATAATGGATGATATGGTATGCGAGAAAGCTAACATCGAATCGCAGCCTAACCATTGAAGAGAGGAGAGGTAAGTTAAAAATGCAAAAAATTTGTAGTGGTTTTGGTTAAAGTCATGGAGGGTCGTGACAACAACTTAATTGTACATCCTCAGAAGCTTGCTTAACCAAATCGGTAGAAATGTCTTTCTTTCACCAACTTCTTCCCATCTAATTGGCGAATGACACCTTTGACCATACAACACTTCATACGACACCATTCTGATACTTGTCAAGAGCCTTTAGAATCCTAGGCGCATGCTCTCAATTCCATATTGGCATGGGTAAAGGTTGTAATAATCTCATAAGCTTCTGGTACGCTATCTTAAACTTCTGACATATGAGATATTTAGTCACAAATTCAATTATTGTTCTTATCACTCCTGATTACCAATATACCTTTCAAAGATTTTTTATGGATCTTAGTACTCTTCGGATGCGAGGTATGTCTCTATGGATAAGTCTCTGACGACATCAATTCCTTTAACTATAGATCTTTGGGTACACAATTCTGCTTCTAAATCTCAATAATTCATCACTGCCAATACCAAATCTGTTATAGTACCCTTTGGTATCTAACTAGCCATATGGATATAGTATTTATCATTACGTTGAACCTGTATGATTTAATAAATTAAGTCCAGTTTCAACTCTCAAGCTAGCTACCATGTATTGAATGTTAGTATCAGATGGGAACCACATCCAAGATGAGGTTCACACAACGTTCCAATAGTTCGCGTTCCCTAACCATTTATACAACACCATCTTGAGATCCATTTTACTCAAGGTATTAGCTCTAGCTAATTCTTTTTCTCATGTTTAATTCGTTCTGTGAAAATAAATATCTAAAACTTTCGTGATCAATAAAATCTATAATCCCTCACCACACAAGTAGTGGTGCCTTAACTCCAATGCAAATATTACGGTTGTCAATTTCAATTTATGGTTTATGGATTATGACATTTCTAGACGCTGTCAAGTTTTTCAGGCGGAGAGGTATTTTGAAATACCTTTATTAGCCATTAGACCTGACCACATAAACTAATTATGGACATAGGGGTTCAAGATCCAGTCCTAATCGAAAGTAGGATACCAAAATTTATCGCAATTCTCATTTATCTTTTGGACACAACTCATTCTCAATTCATTCACTTGGTCTGAATCACACTTCAAAGTCTAGCGTTCAAAACATAAGTACATTCAAATTACAATCCTTAGATTCGAAACGTATTTCAACTCCACAGTCTTCTTATACCCCAAAAACTTTGGTTCTTCTTAACAGTTTTGAGTCTTTTCTACTGATTCTACAATCTCTATTTTTGGAGATTCCAACTAACACTCATTCTTGATACAACGTGACCCAGAAGATTTCAAATCTCCTTAACAATTGACGCTAGTACACTCCAAAGTGGATCACTTGATCTGATAATCCCCATTATCATATAATCCCTATAATTGCTCCTTCAGCTCCTCTAATTCAATCGAAAGCATTCAGTATAGTGGTTGGAATATCAGTTCGGTACCAAGTACTAAATCAATTCAAGACTTCATCTTTTTTATCTAGTGGTAACTCTGGTAGATCGTCCAGATATATGTCGAAAAACTCCCTATCTACAAGAATGTCTCTTTGTTTCGAACATGTCTTATCCTTATCAATCATGTAAGTAGTGAAACCTTCAAGTTTCATTTATACAATTAGTTTCGTAATTCATTCTTTCAGTTACAATGACTTTACCATTTCATTATCACTCTTTCTTCAGTAGGTCTCTTTTCTGTCACTCTCTTTACCTTTCCTTTTTCTTAGTAATTTCTGAGACACACAGTTGTGTCTTATCCACACAGTTGTGTCTTGCGTACTGTTTCCTCAAAATAACATCAAATGGAACTAACCAAGCTCGGATTAAGGGTCTCAGTTTTCTCTCATGAGCTTCTGAACTTTCTTCATTTCGTAACACAACGTATCCAAATTATACCTTTCCAAAACTATAACTTTAGTTTCATATTCATCTGCGAACTTGTTACCTTATGTCCAATTTAGCCATTTTGTAATTATCGTTGTGCCGTGTCCGAGGTGTATTGTCGTCTAAAGTCATCCAAAAATATATCCCATATAACTCTCTAATTGTTGAGTCATCGAAATAAATCAAGGGAACTTCCACCAAGGTTTAGCTTCCCATTTAATTATCAATGATGCAAAAGCTACCTTCTTTATAGTAGTGCTTCTTAAAAATCCATATAACTTTTTCAATTCTTTAGCACAAAAACTACAAAAGCAACTTTCTTGGTAGAGTTACTTCGAAGAATTCATAGAGCTTCTCCATCTCATTTATCCAGTTTTCATTATAATTGGATTCTTGATTCAAGTAAAAATAGTGGACTAACTTTCAAATTATCTCAATTTTTCTCTAAGTCACATTCATACTTTAATCATCATCATTATTATTATCCTGCTATCACTTGACCAAATAATGTCATCATTGTTTCTATGTGTCGCTCAAATCTTACATAGTGTACTTTAAAATTTTCGGTTAAACTATTAGGCACACATTCAGATGAGGGTTCACTTTATCTCTTGGTCCTATCTCTACAACCTCGAGAAACAGTTTCTCTCTCATCTACTAGAATGGTTGTGATGCCTACTAGCCATATCTATCAGTTTTTCTTCATTCAGTGACACAATTTCTCAGTAAAACACAACCAGGTATACTCGTTTGTATCTAAACAATTTATAGTAATGTTAGGGATATAAACTTTCCAAATTTTCTCTTGCTCCTAAAATCGACTCATATCAGGCCAACCTTACTCTGATATCAACTTCTGTAACGACCTAAATTTCACACATTTTGGTTGGGCTATGAGTCGATAATAGGTCAAAACAATAAATCAGTCTAATAAATTAATTTCTTGGTCACGAATTTTAATTAAAAATCCAATAGAGATACCTTTCGGTTAATCATCATAATTGTTCTTTCATGTTCACATTCCCCAAACACATTTCTCTAAACATTATTGTACTTACAAAATTTATATATGAAAACAGATGTCTATACTAGGTATACCTTTAGCACAATGGAAAACTTTGCTAACGTATGGCCGTACAAAATAGTTTAACTTCCAAAAACGAGCTCAGCTACTAGTGAAGTTCTGTGGAGGAAAGTAAGGAGGTGAGCTCAACGTGCTCAGTAAGAAAAATCTATGGCAGGTAGATAAATACACTACCTAAATATATATTAGCAAAATAGGCTTATCAGGAAAAATATACAAAGCCACTGTCAATTCAGAAAAATTAGAGTCGAAAAAATCGAAAACAGAATCAATTTCGATATAGTAATCAGTTTACTGTGGTAAATACCAATAGCCCAGAATTTTAATCACCAGAATAAATAGTTTCCAAAAATCATAGTGCACATCGGAGTCGAAAATCAACATTGACAGTGTAATCAATTTACTGCAGTAAATACAAAATTCCACAACTTAAATCAGCATAGTAGACGATTTCCTATCAAAATATGAAAATTTCAAAACATTATACAACATTTTGTTATAACGTGTCACGACCTCATTTCGTGACTTACCAAAAATCACTACAAAATTTTCACTTTTTACTTACCTTTCTCTTCACCAACAATTGGGCTGTGATTCGACATTGATCATCTCATTCATACTCACCTTATCACATCATACATACATGTCATCATAAATATCTATTGACTGCATGTACATTTTTCTCATAAGTAAATTTATTTACATTAACATAATTACATCCCCAATATTACAACTGTGTACATCACTGTGCTTATACATTGTTCAGATACAAAATAGTATGCGATGTGTATACCTTTTGCTCTTTGGGAAATGGCAGCAGATAAAAAAGAATGCTATACCTCAGCCAAACTCACTCTACTGCGTATGATCTGTAGAGAGGGGAAAATAAATGGGGATGAGCAAACAACGCGCTCAGTAAGGAAATCAGGCAAGCAAGTAGACGACCGCACTATCTACTGAAAATAAGGCTTTGACTTTCTTTCTCTCATCTTAAAGCATGTATCAAATGATATAATAGTAGTACAGAATAATTTCAATGTACTTAAAATCATGTTGAGTTATCAGATATAGGCATTCATGCAAAACAATGCATATTTATTATTTCAGAATGCCTTTATAGAATCATTACCATTTACACATAAATCACAGTAAATATAGCAGTTCATAACACAACACAAATCGATTTTCGACCTATCTCTCTCAGGTCTAACCGTATCATGAAAACAAGTGATATATCATGCGAGACTCAGTGGCTAAATGCAATACTCTCCTAGACTATGACCATATCCTATAATGTGAAATCTCAGGCAACATAGATCTCGGTGTGTGGGTAATCACTGCTGTAACGGGAGGGGGGTCAGTCCATCACAACCGCTAACTATAAACTCCTCAACTCCAAACTCCATATAACACATGGTACAGTGTACTCCATGCCACTCGCACGGTACAACGTACACTTGTAGACCCTCTCCTCATGGTCGAGATACCTATCATAGGTCTGAGTCCTCACACCATGAAAATACATCATAGTCGGGGTGCTTGCCATAAGTCTTAGCCCTCATACTATGGAATAAATGCCACGTCTCTAAATCCACGTGCGAACATCTCAACAGTGTGACACTCAGTCTACACAGAGGAAATCGTCACAGTTTTTCTATAACATGTCTTATATATCACGTAAAAATATAGTGCACGTCTTGAGTGTGACTCACAATCAACACTCCGCCTCTTAAACACTGTGTATGCGTCTCAAAATATCAAACACTAGTGCGAGTAACCTCTAGCACAAGGTTAATGCATATTTCTCTTTTCAAATCAAGTACGAGTTATCACTCAAGTAATATATCATGTATAAATCATGATGAATCGAGTACGAGTAATGCTCCTAGTACTCTATCATATAAAACTGAGTATGAGCAAAGCTCCCAATACTCTATATGCATCAATCACAAACTGAGTACGAGCTATGCTCCCAGTACTCTAACATGCATAAAATTGCATTAAAATGTAGTACGAGTATATCCTCCAGTACTATGTGATGTATATCTCAAAATACAGTGCGAGTATTCTCTAGCATTGATGGTTTTCACATAAAATTAGATAAATGGCTCACTTAAATCACAATTTTCTCAATTTAAATCAAATTAGCACTTAAATGTGTTGTTTTCGCATATACAGGAAAACATTAGCCATTTTATCATGCAACTCATGAAATATGAGTTACAACATGCTTCTAAAACTTTTTATCCTATTTTTGGATAAAACACACTTTATCTCATTAATCCTTAGTACAACGACATGTCTATTTCAGGGAATTCATATAGAGTATAATATCGAAATTCTATTTAAAATACGTGCAGTCATCTCTAGCTACTCATGAAATTCTCTTACCTCAGGTCACGTAAAGTGACCTCTCTTCCTCGGTTCTGCTCACTCTTGCAGTTCGATCAGCTTCCAAGGTAATTTTCGAAGCTGTTATAATTATTGGCATTAGTATATCACTATATACTTATTTCATTTGCCAAATCTCAATTTAATACATAGTTTTTTATCACTTTCTCCAAATATGGTATAAATCCACATTTTCACATAACTATCTTTATTTCTCCTTATTTCCAATTAATGCATTTCATAAGATTACCTCATAATCTTCCATATATGCATATTTCATCATTAAATAAATGTTAATACCATTTCCTCATCACTTTCTCATTTTCTCACCAATATCTAGGTCATGGTGATTTTTCATTATCCTTTCATTTCCAATAAGTCATATATATACCGATACACTTATCAATACACCTAGTTTAACATATATCAACTTGGTGCATTAAATCTTACCTAGCTGAACTTTCATTCCTTTTTCACCAAAATGGTTAAAATCCTCCTTGCTCCTTCAACTCTTTATTTCAATCCTTTACTTTCAAGTATGTTGCTCTCCTCTTCACTAAGAACAACTTTACTCACTTATACCTCACTCAAAACTGATCACAAACTGAAGTTTTCTTGTATTTCTTGGCTAGGTTACACTTTGGTTATTGAATGAAATAGTAAATCTCATGAAAACTGAAATGTAGAAGTCCAGTATTTATAGAATTGTCATGATAAGATCGATCTGCTACCCTAGGAGATTGATCTGCTCTGCATTTTTTCCTCTTGAAACCGACCTTTCAAACCACATGAGATCGATTTTCTCTTTCATGAGATCGATCTGCACAACATAGAACCTTAAGGAGATCGATTTGCTCTTCTATGAGATTGATCTGTTGCAAGTCAGTAGGTTAAGGAAATTGATCTGACCTTCTTGGGATCGATTATGTCAACACAGAATGCTCAGAAGATCGATCTGGCCCTATTGGAGATCGATCTGACCTGTTCCATCGCTCAAATAAAAGCATTTTTGGCTCTTTCATATCGATCTTTCATCCCATGAGATCGATCTCTCATTCTTATTTTCCAGATTTTACTGCAGTTTTCTGCAGTAATTGACACCAAACTTCCTAGATTTTGATACCATAGTCATTTTCTCATCCATCCATCTTTAAGGCTTGAAAATGACTTCCATTCATACGTTATACACATTAAAACTTGTGTGTATTCTTTGTATAGTCAAAGGTATACAATATAAACCCAAATGGAAGTATAAACTCATTCTATTTTACTTAACCACTCAAAACTCAAGATATTCCTATTTCACTCATGGAATTATCCCTCTTACACTTCTTCTATACTTATAAACTTGCATGTATTCATTCCATACACATTTACAAACTTCACATATACATCCCTCATAATTTACATTGAATGTGACTTGCTCATACATCAGAAGTCATAAAGGTTACATTACAAAATTTTGGATCTTACATAACGACTGTGTGGCACTTTGCTCCTGTAAGATTCAACAGGTGGCCCTCACCGTGTCTTTATGTAAATAGGATAACACAGTTCCATATGGTCAAATCAGTTCATACGGTTAAATCAGTAAAATCAAATAGACGTTAAGTTCAAAAGGTCAATTCAAAAAATCAAATAGATGATATTGTTCAAATGGTCAGTTCAAAAAATCAAATAGATGAGATAAGGCATAACATGTTATATCAAATATCAGAATGACAATTGGCCAATGTCGGTGACTCCAGACAATCACTGATCAAGTGTGTCGGGATGTCAATCGCCAAAGGAGTGGTCAGCTACCCTAATGACTCACAGAACTGAATTAGAATGTCTGCATACCAGAATCAGAAACACAGTACATTATACCTGCATGCGTGTCTGTACGATACATCGTACTCCGTGGACCACAGAAACAGAACAGACAGAAGTGCAGTATGATTTAATCATTGCCTATGTCTCAAAAATCGGTGCGAGTCAGACTGTGCGACATACAGTCAACACGCGCTCAAGCACATGACATCAGTATTTCTTTATAATCAAATCATTTTTCCTTAAATCACATATAAATTCAGTTTGTTTCACAAAACAATTCAAAAGGGGTTGACAACCATTTTTCGGTTAAAAATTCCAGTACTTGGTACAGAGTCATCAAATCTAGGGGTTTTCGATAAAAAAATCAATAATTATAATTACCGAGATTTTTTTCTAAATAAACCAAGTAAATCTATATCAGTAGCTGGGCCAATCTACGGTGTTTAAAATTTTCCTTAAATTCCAAGGTGTAAAATCAGTTTGGGGTTTTCTATAATTCCGGTAACTAGGAAATTTACCCTAAAATTTATATCTACAAACACAGAGAAATTATGTATATTTGTCTCTAGCAGCACACGATAATTTTCCTTACCTCGGTGTTTGTCTGCAGTCCTCAATGCCTCAATTTTGTGAGTCGACGGGTCCAGTCCACTCGATTTGTTTCCCTAGAGTTCTTTCCCTAGGGTTCCCAATTTCTCTATGCCCTCTGCTTTATCTTTAATATTTCATTTATATATATATATATATTTATATTTATATAAAATCCCATTTACTTATATATATTATACCTCTTTTTCCTTTTTTCCTTTTTTTCTCTCCTTTTTCCTTTTCTTTTCTTTTCTTCCTCTTTTCTTCACAAGCTACTGTTCATCATGTCTTTGCCAGCTCACGGTGCCACCATCTCCATCATCCTCATGCCTCCGCGTCGGCGTCGGTGTTCCTCTCTCTCTCTTTCCGCTTCCAACCCACCGTCTACTAGCCTCTTATTTTGCTCTGCCTTGCTCGGCCCCTTTGCTTCAACCCTCCGTCGACTCTTCTCAGTTCTCTTTGCTTCACTTCCCTTTTCCTGCCTCAACTTTCCATTTTCTTCTTCCTTTCACGTCACTACTCAGGCGCTATCTACATTATCCTCACGCTTCTTCCACCACCATCATCAATCTTCTCTCTACTGTTCGTCTCCGGCTATAGGATCGAGGGGTGAAGTCCCCTGCTTTCACTTCCATTTTGGCTTCACAGAGGTATCGAGCCCTCTATTTCTCTTCTCGTAAAACTCTTGCAATGATGGCATGGGCTGTGAAATACTAGCCCCTACTTGCTTTCTCTTCAACCGCCTCGCCCTCTCATGCACTCCCTTTCATCGTCGTTACCTTTTCTCTTTCATTTCTCTGTTTTAGTTCTCAGTTTCCAAGGAGGTGGAGCTCTCTATTCCAGCCTCTTCTTTCTAGTCTCCTGCTTCAGCCTTTCTTTTCTTTTCTTTGGTTTGTTTCCTTCACCACTTTTCTACTTACGTTTCCAATTTATCTTTTCTTCCTTTCCCTTTTCACCTCACCAGCCATCAAACCTGTAAGACCCGATTTTATTTAAAACATGAAATGAAAAATGCAAAAGGATTGAAATGGTATTCCCGAACACGTGAAGGGTAAAACGGTCAAAAGATCAAAATTCGGTATTTATCGTGACAAGAAAATTTAATTAAAAATATGGGATTGAGAAATCATGATCAATAACGAAGAAATAATTAAATTTCGGGTTAAATTGATCAAAATATGAATTTACTAGAATTAACCGAAATTTTCACCTTGGGAAATAATCCAGAAAATAATCAAAAATTATACCGAAAGGACGAAATAATACCGATAAATTCATTTAATTGGTTAAATGAATAAAATATAATTTTTTTAGATATTTTTGGATTTTTAATAATATTTTAATGAATAAAATATTATTAAAAATAATTTATAAATAAATAAATAAAATAAATGAAAAAAAAAAAGGAAATCTGAAATTTGTGAAACGGGAGAGAAAACGAGACCAAAATGCGAAACGAAGCCGAGACCGAGGAAGAGATCCACCGGTGGCGAACCTGCGGCAGACGACGCAAGGAGTGCTGGGCAATGAAATGACTGGCACCGGGGGAGAGCTCGACGGCCACCACGCGCCGTGAATCGCCATCGATGAGGAGATCAGCGAGAGGGAAGCCATCGGAGAGAAAGAAGGATTCGGTGAAATTCGACGTCGGTCAACCCCAGACGAGGCCAAAAGAAGCCTCTAAAGGTGAGGCTGAACCGTTTGGCGGTGGAATCGGTCGGAGAACCGGCCAGACAACGTCGAAACGGTGAAAGGAACCTTGAACCAGACTGAACCGCTGGACCAAATCGGACTGAACCGCTTGACCGAACCGATCTGAATGGAGTTGAACCGGACCGAAACGGTTTAGCCAAAAAAAAAAAGAAAAGGAAAAAGAAAAAAAAGGAAAAAAAAAAGGACAAATTGGAGAAAATTCCAGTAATGCAATCGAGCTACGGGTAAGTCGGTAAGCGATTGAATTAACCGATTTAAATTTTGAAATATTTAAATTTATTAATATCCGACTTAAAATTTACTCAAAAAAATATTAAATTGTGTAGCTCGATAATTGACGTCAAACGAGAGCTCGAGACAGCTTCGATTTACGTACTATCATGGAATCACGAGTAAGTATCCCTTATTTATGATAATTTTACATCGTTATGCGTGTTAGATAAATTATGAATTTAATTTTTGCATTAAATGAATTAAATTTTGGAAATTAAGATAAATTGTCGTAAATAATTAATTGAGCTATATGAGAGTTTAGAACGAGGCTCAATAAATACTGATGGGCCCAATGAGCCCAATAGGCCTTGATGATGTGAATAGTAAGTGGAAAATGGGCTTAAGGCCGATTAAGGCCCATTATGGTACAATCAGGCCCAATATGGGTAGACGGGCCCAATAATTTAAATTAAGCCCAGAAAATATGAAATACAATTAAATATATTGTATTTGACCTGATGAAATTTATCCGTAGTTTCGAAGTTTGGATTCGGAGCAAATTGGACTGCATGACGAGTTATCAGTGGAAAGGTCAGACTGTACGGAAAAATGAGGTAAGGGAATTGTGTGAGTAGCTAGAAGTAGCTATGCGTACTTTAAATAGCTTTTGTATACATTGACTATGTATGTATACATTGATATTGTACAAAGGTCCTAAAAATGGTTTAAAGATTTTAAGGACCCGAACTAGGTAAAAGACTATTTTACCCCTATTGAGGGAATTCACATAAGGATGGTGAAAGCATGACTGCATGAAATGCATGATTTAAGGAATTTTTAGATTTAATAAATTTTCTTGGTTTTTAAGTAAAGTAAATCGATAGATTGGCCAATAATTGCATAAATTTCACAAGATAACACTACGTAAGTGTTATTTCTATTTAAATGAAATTTCTTTGAAAAATAGGCCAACTATCAAGTTTATATGGAAACAGATAGTGTCGGCGCATAGCTCGCACTACATATGAGTTTATGAGTGTGAATAAAATGTGCTTGAGCGATTACTCGCACCGACTTGTGTGACATCATATGCATGAAATGTGCTAGAGCGGTTGCTCACACTGATTTTATTATTGTGAAATGCATATGTAAGACCTGATATTTTCGAGTGCATTTAAAAATGCAAAAGGATTAAAATGGTTTTCCCGAACATGTGCAAGGGCAAAACGGTCAAAAGATCAAAATTCGGTATTAATCGGGACAAGAAAATTTAATTTAAAATATGAGAATGAGAAATCTTGATCAATAACGAATATATAATTAAATTTCGGATTAAATTGATCAAGATATGAATTTATGGGGATAAATCGAAATTTTTGCCTCGAAAAATAATCCCGAAAATAATTGAAAAATATACCGAAAAGGTAAAATCGGACTGATAAATTCATTTATGAAATAAATGAATAAAATAATGATTTTTCAGATATTTTGGTAAAATAATAATATTTAATTGAATAAAATAATATTAAAAATAAATTATAAAAAAAAAACAGAAACGAAATCTGGAAGAAACAGAGAAGCGAAACAAAGCATAAAACAAGCCGAGACCGAGGAGGCTCACCGGCGAGCTACCGGCGGCCAGGGACCCCGGGCGAAGGCCGATGAAGGAGGCCCGAAACCCGCGCAACCCACCGGTGGCAGCGACGCGCGGCGAAGTGGCCGAAAATCGCCGAAAAACGGAGGGGATGCCGCTGTGAAGAAACGTCGATCGGCGGCCATCGGTGCCGATTCGACCCCAACCGAGGCCCGATTTGAGAAGCCCAGGCCATGGCGCACCGAACGGCACCGGAATCACGCTGGGAATCAGCCGGACGACGTCGGAACGGAAAAATGATGGGTGAACCGGACTGAACCGGCGGTCTGAACCGGACCGGACCGGTTCAGCCAAAAAGAGAGGGGAAAAAAGGAAGAAAAAGGGAAAAAGAAAAAGAGAAAAAATTGGGAAAAATTCCAGTGATGCAATCGAGCTTCGGGTAAGTCGGTAAGTGGTCAAAATGATCGATTTAATTTTTGGAATAATTAATTTGATTATTTTCCGACTGAAAATTTACCCGAAAAAATATTTAATTGTGTAGCTCGACAATTGGCATCAACCGAGAGCTCCAGACAGCCTCGATTCACATACTATCATGGAATCTCGGGTAAGTAACCCTTATTTACGACAATTTTGCATCATTATGCGTGATTGATATTTAACGCATAAATTATGGATTTAATTTCCGCATAAATGAATTAAATTCTGGAAAATTGGATAAATTGTCGTAAATATTAAATTGAGATATCTGAGCATTTAGAATGAGGCTAAATAAATACTGATGGGCCCAATGAGCCCAATAGGCCTCGATAAATTGTGGTAAACGGGCTTAAGGCCGATTAAGGCCCATTATGGTGCAATCGGGCCCAATATGGGTAAACGGGCCCAATGATTTAAATTAAGCCCAGAAAATTATGAAATACAATTAAATTGTATTGTATTTGACCTGATGAATGTGTATCCGCAGTTCTGGAGATTGGATTCGGAGCAAATCAGACTGCGTGGCGAGACATCAGTGGAAAAGGTCAGACTGTACAGATAAATGAGGTAAGGGAATTGTGTGAGTAGCTAGAGGTAGCTACGCATATTTTAATAGATTTTGTATACACTGATTATGTATGTATACGCGATTATTGTATAATGATCCTAAAAGTGGTTTAAATGATTTTTAAGGATCGAAATAGGTGAAATGTCTATTTTACCCCTATTGAGGAAAGTTCACCTAAGGATGGTGAAAGCATGACATGCATGAAATGCATGATTTAAGGAATTTTATGATTAAGGAATTTTATTGGTTTTAATCAAAGCAAAGCGATAGATTGGCCAGCAATTGCATGAATTTCACATGATAACACTACGTAAGTGTTATTAATATTTAAATGGAAATTTCTTTGGAAAACGGCCAACTATCAAGTTTATATGGAAATAGATAGTGCCGACACGTAGTTCGCACTATATCCGCGTTTGTGAGTGTGCATAAATATGCTTGAGCGTTTGATCACACCGACTTGTGACATCATATGCATGAAATGTGCTAGAGCATG
This sequence comes from Firmiana major, assembly GCA_033439115.1. Lineage (NCBI taxonomy): Eukaryota > Viridiplantae > Streptophyta > Magnoliopsida > Malvales > Malvaceae > Firmiana > Firmiana major. Next base: position 35,187,693 of record CM065895.1, on the reverse strand, counting down.
GTGCTCGCACTGATTTTTATTATTGTGAAATGAGAGCTGCTGGAGCCTAGCTCGCACTCTGTTTTGACATATTTTGATTTGTTTTGACGTGGTATGCATAAAATGGTGCTGGAGCGATTGCTCGCACTAGTTTTACCGATTTGACATGCATGAGAGATGCTGGAGCTTAGCTCGCATCCTGTTTTGATTTAATTATGCATGAAGCCGTGCTGGAGTGTAACTCGCACGAGATTTGATTTAATTATGCATAAAGCCGTGCTGAAGTATAACTCGCATGAGATTTGATTCACTTAAGCATTCATTTGTGTTGGAGCGTTGCTCGCACAAAGTGTTACATGGTTTTCATAATTCATTTGAATGCCGTACTGGAGTTTTTCTCGTACGAGGTTTTACTGAGTTTTATATACATATTCGTACTAGAGCATTGCTTGTACGTGGATTTTACTTGAATTTATAATCAGTTTAAGTCGTACTGGAGCACTGCTCGTACGCAGATTTTACTGATTTTTATGAAACCGTGCTAGAGCTTCGCTCGCACGAGGTTTTCTGATATCATGAATATGCATGGAGCCGTGCTTGAGCTTCGCTCGCACAGGAATTTATATTACATGCATATAGTCGTGTTGGAGCCTCCTGTAGACTGTGTCACAGTGAGATGATATGCTCACACGTGCATTCTGAGACAGAGATGATATGGGTGGATAAGACCTATTACAGGCACCCCTGATTGAGCTTGGGTCCACGGAGTACGTTGTACCGTGTATGTCACGCGGAGTACGCTGTACCGTGGGGATTGTTGGAGTGGAGTGGTATTAGCCACAAGGCAGCAAGCCTTGCCCTCGCAATCCTGGTGTTATGCTGTTCTGGCGGGTAGGACGACCCACCTCCCGTTTCAGGTGTGATACCCCACACACTAGGTACCGTGTTGCCAGGGATCACTAGGATATGGCCATAGTCCTTGATGTTACTGATAATTACCTGATTGTCTCACATGATATAACTTGTGGTCTGTTAGACCAGGGTAGACCCGAAGGAGGGGTCAGGCCCCCGATTTGACGAATTTATGATTTCATATGATTTTATGATATGTGATCCTGAAAGAAGGGGGTTTTATAACCGAAGTTTTATAATGAAATTTTAACGAATTGTTTTATGAGTTTGAAATGGAACTATGAGATTGTTTTATGAGTTGATTGACCCGGAAGGGTTAATTTTTACTGCAGTTTTAATGTATTGATTTAAATACAGTAGCATGTGAAGTTTTCCATGCTTTCGATTGAAATCCATGATTTGTCATACATGACATGAAAGACTGCATAATCTTATTAAATTCATGCTTAATATGATTTAATGATGTCACATGAAATACTTTGAATGCATGAATTACATGATTTGTATATGCACAAATAGTTTTGGATAAACTATGGCATTGAATATGCATTACTTTGTGCTTGATGATTTTAATGAAAAGAAATGGATTTAAGGGCATGGCATTATGAGCATGTAGATAGTAGAGCTATCTACTTACTTGCATAATTGCCTTACTGAGCGTGTGGTTTGCTCAACCCCCTTATTTTCCCATCTTTTCAGAGCACTTGAAATAGTTATTGAGCGGCTAAGGACTTGCATGCTTGGTATCCGCTGCTGCCCATCGAGAGACAGGTATACACATTGGTATGATTTTGTATCTAAATATGTAATGCACAGTATTGTAAACGGACATTGATGTCGGGGATGTAGAGTTATAAATACCAATGGGTATGTATTTAATTAAAGTCAAAGGATAGTAAACTCTGATGTATAAACTTGATTATGGAAATGGAATTGGTAATAGTGTGAGGTGACTAACACTGAATCATAGCCCAACTGTTTGTAGGATGGTCACGATGAGAGAAAGGTGAGAATTAAATAATAAATGAAAAAGTGAAAAATTTACTCTGATTTTTAGGTAATTTGGGTCGTGACAGCATAAGAGCTGTTGGAGCTTAGCTCGCACTCTGATTTGATTATTTTGATTTGTTTTGACTTGATATGTATAAAAAAAGGTGCTAGAGCGATTGCTCGCACTAGTTTTAATGATTTGACATGCATGAGAGGTGCTGGAGCCTAGCTCGCATCCAGTTTTGATATGATATTGCATAAAAGCTGTGTTGCAGTGTAACTCACACGAGATTTGATTTATTTATCCATAAAGTCGTGCTGGAGTGTATCTCATACGAGATTTGATTTATTGATGCATAACACCGTGCTGGAGCTTGCAGGCATGAAGTTTTATATGGATTTATAACTCATTTTAGAGTCGTACTGGAGTGCTACTTGTACGCAAATTTTACTGATTTTTATGAAACCATGCTAGAGCTTCACTCGCACGAGATTTTTTGTTATCATGAATATGCATGGAGTCGTGCTTGAGCTTCGGTCGCACAGGGATTCATATGACATGCATATAGCAGTGTTGGAGCCTCCTGTAGACTGTGTGTCACATTGAGATGATATGCTCACACGTGCATACTGAGACAGAGATGGTATGGGTGGATAAGACCTATTGCAGGCACCCCTAACTGAGCTTGGGTTCACAGAGTATGTTGTACCATGTATGTCACGCGGAGTACGCTGTACCATGGGGATTGTTGGAGTGGAGTGGCATTAGAAATGAGGCAGCAAGCCTTGCCCTCGCAATCTTGATGTTATGCTGTTCTGGCGGGTAGGACCGACCCACCTCCCGTTCAGGTGTGATACCCGCACACTAGGTACCGTGTTGCCAGGGATCACAAGGTTATGGCCATAGTCCTTGTTGTTACTGATAGTCACCTACTTATCTCACATGATATAATTTGTGGTCTCAATAGACCAGAGTAAACCCAAGGGAGGGGTCAGGCCCCGATTTTATGATTTTTTACTATGCTAATATATGTTTTAGATGATTTTATGATATGTGACCCTGAAAGAAGGGTCGTTTTAGAACCGAAGTTTTATAATGAATTTTAATGAATTGTTTTTTAAGATGATTGACCCGGAAGGGTTAGTTCATACTGCAGTTTTAAATGAAATGATTTAAATGTAGTAGCATGATAAGTTTTCCATACTTTAATGATAAATTCATGAAAGGATTGTATCTCACGATTTGTTTTATATCGCATGAAATAATGCATGATTTTGATTCAATTCATGCTAAGTATGATTTAATGATGTCACATAAAATGCTATTGATGCATAAGTAGTATGATTTATATATGCACGTATAGTTTTATAAATTGAGTCATGATGAAATATATGATTTTGTGCTTGAGGCTTTAATGAAAAGAAATGGATTTTAAGGGCATGGCATTATGAGCATATAGATAGTGGAGCTATCTACTTACTTGCATAATTGCCTTACTGAGCGTGTGGTTTGCTCACCCCCCTTATTTTCCCATCTTTTCAGAGCACTTGCAATAGTTAGTGAGCGACTGAGGACTTGCATTCTTGGTATCCGCTGCTTCCCATCGAGAGACAGGTATACACATTTGTATAGTTTTGTATCTAAATATGTAATGCACAGTACTATAAACGGATATGATGTTGAGGATGTAAGGTTATGTAAATACCATTGTGTATGAAATTAGTTAAAGTCAAAAGATAATAAACTCTGATATGTGAATGTAATTATGAAAATGGAATAGTAAATAAGTGAGAGGTGACTAACACCGAATCATAGCCCAACTGTTTGTAGGATGGTCACGATAAGAGAAAGGTAAGAATTAAATAATAAATGAAAAAGTGAAAAATTTACTCTTATTTTTAGGTAATTTGGGTCGTGACAGTTTAATGGTATCAGAGTTGAGTTGGCCTGATTTGAGTCAGTGTTAGTGGTTAAGGAAGTTTATATCCCCATGTGCTGTGCATTGTTTAGATACAATAGTGTATATCGAGATGGAATTGCAGCTAAGAATTTGGTTTTTAAATGCAAGAATATAGTTTTTAACTGATAATCGTTATGGTAAAAGGGCGAGTACACGAGCTCAAGGCCATAGAGGTAGGCCTGAGAGTCTTACTGAGTCGCTACATGAGACTCGATATGAGATTGATGTGGAGGCTGGTATTGAGTATGCCCTACAGAGTCCGATAGAAAGATCAGACAGAGTTCGATAGAGAGATCGGACAGTATTGGGACACGCTTCGCGAGGTTGGAACGGAGTGTGAAGAATAGTACAGAACTAATTGCTCAAATTTTGCATGAAATTTGATGGCGAATCGAAATATTGGTGGAAGTCCGCTCGACCCATCTTAAGAGTTAGACATCCAGATTGGACATGAGAATATAATTCTAGATGTTTTTCGATGATTGAATATTTCGGATATTGTTTAAAGGAAATTACAAATAAAATTCTTTACTCTGACCCAGAGGAACTGATTGATTAATGAGTATGAAACTCAGTTTATATACATGCCCAGATATGACTCCGACACTATGAACGGTGAGCGTTGGTATGTCTGAAAGTTCATGGAAGGGCTCAAATTGTCAATTAGAGTCCGATTAGGCCGTTAGATATCACTACCTATGCCGAGGCAGTGCGCAGACTACAGTGTGTGAACAAGATCATGAATTGCACTCCTCTAAGATTGGGAAAGGTAGTAAGGGCTGAAATAGAGACAAAAAGAAAATAGAGAATGACAGAGATGTCAAAACGGGAAAAAGGTAGTTTGGTAAAAGATTAGAGCTAATGAGTCACGGGGTAAGATGATTGGTAAAACCCCCAGTGTATCCAATTTCAACACCTTTGAGGGGTATTATGATTGGAGGACCCCGACCTGCTATGGAGCAGTGTAGCAGTGTAAACAGTGTAGGATGTAGCAAGTGTAAGCAGTGAAGGATGTGTGGTAGTTACCACAGAAATAAGCTGTTGGACGAGGGCGAGTGTATGCCTTGGACCAGGACACTACTGATGTTTCATTTGATGTGGTGGAAGATACCACACTGGTTGTGAATAATGAAGTAATTATTTTAATTGATCTTGGTGCCACGCATTTATTCATACTGCCTTCAGTTGCTTATAAGCTAGTGAAAGATGTGAAGCCTATACCCTTAAGCAAGATGATGCTAGTTAGCTGATTATCACTAACTGAATATGGGTATAGGGATTGTAAGTTGAAAACGGGGGAAAATAATACGTTAGCCGATTTTATTTAATGGAATATGAATAATTTTGAAGTAATATTTGAGAATAAATTGGTCACCTGTAAACTATGCTGTTTAGATTTCTATCCTGAGATAGTGATGTTTTCACCCCTAAAAAGTGTATTGTAAGTTTTAATAAGTAATGGAAGAGTTTGTTATAAGTGATATATGAAAGGAGATAAGCTTGGAGATGTGATAGATCTTGAATACGAGATATATTGGAATAAGAGGCGTATGCAAGGTAAGGATATCTTTGATATGTAAAGTAATTTGGATTGAGCGTTATGTAGTGAATATGGATTGCGACCAAGGATAAGAGGAGGATATATATCCACACCCAGTCCATGTGGTCAAGTCTGAGGGTTAATAAAGGTGTTTCAAAATACCTCCCTGCATGAAGATTTGACAGCGTCTAGAAGCGCACACATAACCTATAAATTGAAATCGACAGTCGTAATATATACATTTAAAATTTAGGTACCTTTACTGGTACGATAAAGAAATATAGAGAATTCGATTAATCATGAAGGTTTAAAAATTAAAATTTTATAAAAACCGTTAATATAAGAAAAAGAAAATGATGCGGGTTAGTATCTTGAACGGAAGCAATTTCGAAATGACATTATACATTTATGCGTACATAGGTCAAGAATAAGGGTGATTGAAATATTTAGTGGAACTCAACTACGATGAAGTATTTAAAGCTTACCTGGACTGATTGGTTGTCATCTTTAGCAATGATATTTTGATGTATTCGAAGTCCAGGGAAGAGCATGAGTAGCAACAAGAAACTGTCTTACAGACGTTGTTGTGAGTTTCTTGAAATGGGCTGCTCAGTTGACACATCTCATTCTAGAAAAGATTGTATACGAGTAGGATGACAAGTATGAAAGTAGCTTCAGTGAGTTTTTGGTATATTGAAGTAATAAACTGACTATCGTAATTATTCTCACCATAACCAACAACTCAAGAGGTTTCAGTGTATATGGATACCTAAATAAGGATTGGGCTGTGTATTGATTTAAAATGAGAAGATAGTCGTTTATGGATCCAGTTAGTTCAATGACCATGAGTGAAACTATTCGACCCATGATTTAGAGTTGACAGTCGTAGTGTTTACACTAAAAGTATGGTGCCACCACTTAAATGGTACGAAAGTTCGGGTATGCACTGATCGTAAAAGCCCCAAGTATCTGTTTTCACAGAAAGAGTCAAATATGATAACCAAGAGGGTTAGAGTTTCTAAAGATTATGATTGTGAACATTGTACCACCAAGGAAAGGCTAATGTAATGGTTGATGCCTTGAACAGAAAGAGCATCGGGATGGTATCACATATGATGGTCAGGGAGCGTGAACTGCTAGAGCAGTTGTGAGCCTCAGTAGTGATGTGATCCCTTCTGATGATGACGGTGATTGTGTGACAGCTAGCCTGAGGTTAGAACCTGATTTGAGTAACCAGATTTACTAGGCTTAGCGTGATGATCGGCATGGTGTTGATAGTGTAGGTCAGATTCAAAAGGGTATAGTGACGGAGTTCACAGTGAGTGATGATGACTTACAGAGGTTCAGAGACAGTATAAGTGCTCCCTAGGACCATAATTAATGAGATAGTGTTATTGTCAGAAGCTCGCTTTTCGGGATATACAGTGCATCCAAGAAGTAATAAATATATCGAAATCTCTGAAAAAAAGGGTATTGGTGGTCAAATATGAAAAGAGACATTGGAGAGATTGTGAAAAAGTGTCTCGTATGTCTGCAGAGTAAGGTAGAGTACTAGAAGTTGCAGGGTTATTACAGCCTCTACCTATATTGACACGAAAAAGAGAACAAGTTACCATGGATATCGTAATGGGTTACAGAGGACCCAGATGAATCACGAGGCTATCTGGGTGATAGTCGATAGATTGATTTAGTTTACCCACCTTCTGGCTATGGAAATCCCCAGATACTCTGAGTGCGTAGGCGGATTTATATGTAAGAAATATTGTGGAACATTATGTAGCGTTCCAGTAAGCATGGTATCAGATAGGGATTCCTGCTTCACTTCCCACTTTTGGGAACATTTTTCAAGAAACTATAGGAACCCGATTGAGTGTTAGCATATCTTTCATCCTCAGACAGATGGTCAGTCAAAGAGGACTGTACAGGTTCTGAAGGATGTGATGAGAGTGTGTGCCATTGATTTTATAAGCTCCAGGGATGATCAGTTGTTACTAATCGCATTCGCCAATAATGACAGTTGTCACTTGAATATCGGGATAACATTTTATATGAGGCATTGTATGGCCGTAGGGAGTTGTTTCCTGACTTGGATAAGAAGAAGTGGGTGATAGATAGAAAATTACTTCCGAATTGGTAAGACAAACCTTTGAGAATGTTCAGTTAAATTGTGAAAGATTAAGAACACCTCAGAGCAGATAAAAAAGCTATGCTGACAAGAGACAGAAACCATTGGAATTCACCGAGGGTGAATTAGTATTGTTGGCAGTTATTTGTCCTAAGAGCATAACGAGATTCGAAAAGAAGGCAAATTGAGTTTTGTTAGATTGAATCCTTTCAGATTGGACAAAAGTGGAAGGTAAGACCTGTAGGTTGGCGTTACCTCTTGAATTAGCAGGTATCCATAATGTGTCCTATCTTATGATGCTTCAGAAATACTATCCGGACCCAGCATATGTAATTGAATATGAGCTCCAACAGCTTAGCTCAATGAAAGTATAACGTATGAAATCGATTCGGGTATTAGGCAGAAGGAGAAAGTGTTGAGGTTTAATATGATCTCCCTAGTTAAGTATATTGGTAGTATTACACTTTGGAAAAAAGTCCTATGAAAATTTAAGAGTATGATGTGATAGACGTACCCGGAGTTGTTTATGGACCCATTTGACTTGGTTCTAATTTAGAGGACCAAATTTCTTAAGTGGGGAGATTGTAAGACCCGATTTTATTTAAAACACGAAATGAAAAATGCAAAAGGATTGAAATGGTATTCCCGAACACGTGAAGGGTAAAACGATCAAAATTTGGTATTATCGTGACAAGAAAATTTAATTAAAAATATGGGATTGAGAAATCTTGATCAATAACGAAAAACTAATTAAATTTCGGGTTAAATTGATCAAGATATGAATTTATTGGAATTAACCGAAATTTTCACCTCGAAAAATAATCCCTAAAATAATCAAAAATTATACCGGAAGGATGAAATAATATCGATAAATTCATTTAATTGGTTAAATGAATAAAATATAATTTTTTTAGATATTTTTGGATTTTTAATAATATTTTAATGAATAAAATATTATTAAAAATAAATTATAAATAAATAAATAAAGTAAATGAAAAAAAAAAGAAATCTGAAATTTGAGAAACAGGAGAGAAAACGAGACCAAAACGCGAAAGGAAGTCGAGACCTAGGAAGAGATTCACAGGCGACGAACCAGCGGTAGACAGCGCGAGGAGTGATGGGCAACAAAATGACCAGCACCGGGGGAGAGCTCGACGGCCACCACGCGCCGTGAATTGCCACTGATGAGGATATCTGCGAGAGGGAAGCCGCGGGAGAGAAAGAGGGATTCGGCGGAATTCGATGCCAGTCAACCCCAGATGAGGCCAAATGAAGCCTCTAGAGGTGAGGCCGAACCGTTTGGTAGTGGAATCGGTCGGAGAACCGGCTAGACGACGCCGAAACGATGAAAAGAGCCCTGAACCGGTCGAACCGGACTGAACCGCTGGACCGAACCAGGCTGAACTAGTAGACCGAACCGATCTGAACCGGGTTGAACCGGATCGAACCGGTTCAGCCAAAAAAAGAAAAGGAAAAAGAAAAAAAAGAAAACAAGAGAGGAAAAATTGGGAAAAATTTCAGTGATGCAATCGAGCTATGGATAAGTCAGTAAGCGGTCGAATTGACTGATTTAAATTTTGAAATATTTAAATTGATTAATATCCGACTGGAAATTTACCCAAAAAAATATTAAATTGTGTAGCTCGACAATTGACGTCAAACGAAAGCACGAAACAGCTTTGATTTGCGTACTATCATGGAATCACGGGTAAATAACCCTTATTTACGACAATTTTGCATCGTTATACGTGTTAGATAAATTACGAATTTAATTTCTGCATTAAATGAATTAAATTCTAAAAATTAAGATAAATTGTCGTAAATAATTAATTGAGCTATATGAGAGTTTAGAACGAGGCTCAAAAAATACTGATGGGCCTAATGAGCCCAATAGGCCTCGATGGTGTGAATAGTAAGTGAAAAACGGGTTTAAGGCCCATTATGGTACAATCGGGCCCAATATGGGTAAACGGGCCCAATGATTTAAATTAAGCCCAAAAAATATGAAATAAAATTAAATATATTGTATTTGACCTGATGAATATTTATCTGTAGTTTCCGAGATTGGATTCGGAGCAAATTGGACTGCGTGACGAGTCATCAGTGGAAAGGTCAGACTGTACAGAAAAATGAGGTAAGGGAATTGTGTGAGTAACTAGAGGTAGCTACGCATACTTTAGATAGCTTTTTTATACACTGAATATGTATGTATACATTGATATTGTACAAAGGTCCTAAAAATGGTTTAAAGATTTTAAGGACCCGAAATAGATAAAAGACTATTTTACCCCTATTGAGGGAATTCACATAAGGATGGTGAAAGCATGACATGCATGAAATGCATGATTTAAGAAATTTTCAGATTTAAGAAATTTTCTTGGTTTTAAAGCAAAGTAAATCGATAGATTGGCCAATATTTGCATAAATTTCATAAGATAACACTACGTAAGTGTTATTTATATTTAAATGAAATTTCTTTGGAAAATAGGCCAACTATCAAGTTTATATGGAAATAGATAGTGCTGGTGCATAGCTCGCACTACATATGAGTTTGTGAGTGTGCATAAAATGTGCTTGAGCGGTTGCTCGCACCGACTTGTGTGACATCATATGCATGAAATGTGCTAGAGCGATTGCTCACACTGACTTTATTATTGTGAAATGCATAAGAGCTGCTGGAGCTTAGCTCGCACTTTGATTTGACTGTTTTGATTTGTTTTGACTTGATATGCATTAAAAAAAGGTGCTGGAGCGATTGCTCGCACTAGTGTTTATGATTTGACATGAATGAGAGGTGCTGGAGCGTAGCTCGCATCTAGTTTTGATATGATATTGCATAAATGCCGTGTTGGAGTGTAACTTGCACGAGATTTGATTTATTTATGCATAAAGCCGTGCTGGAGTGTATCTCACACGAGATTTGATTTTTTGATGCATAACACCGTGCTGGAGCTTGCTGGCACGAAGTTTTATATGGATTTATAACTCATTTTAAAGTTGTACTGGAGTGCTACTCGTACGCAGATTTTACTGATTTTTATGAAACCGAGCTAGAGCTTTGCTCGCACGAGATTTTAGATATCATGAATATGCATGGAGCCGTGCTTGAGCTTCGCTCGCACAAAGATTTATATGACATGCATATAGCCGTGTTGGAGCCTCCTGTAGACTGTGTGTCACAGTGAGATGATATGCTCACACGTGCATACTGAGACAGAGATGGTATGGGTGGATAAGACCTATTGCAGGTACCCCTGACTGAGCTTGGGTTCACGGAGTACGTTGTACCGTGTATGTCAGGCGGAGTACGCTGTACCGTGAGGATTGTTGGAGTGGAGTGGCATTAGCCACGAGGCAGCAAGCCTTGCCATCGCAATCCTGATGTTATGCTGTTCTGGCGGGTAGGATCGACCCACCTCCCGTTTCAGCTGTGATACCCCACACACTAGGTACCGTGTTGCCAGGGATCATGAGGTTATGGCCATAGTCCTTGTTGTTACTGATAGTCACCTACTTGTCTCACATGATATAATTTATGGTCTCGATAGACCAGGGTAGACCTGATGGAGGGGTCAGGCCCCTGATTTTATGATTTTCTACTATGCTAATATATGTTTTAGAGGATTTTATGATATGTGACCTTGAAAGAAGGGTGGTTTTATAACTGAAGTTTTATAATGAATTTTAATGTATTGTTTTATGAGATGATTGACCCGGAAGGGTTAGTTCATACTGCAGTTTTAAATGAAATGATTTAAATGCAATAGCATGATGAGTTTTCCATGCTTTAATGATAAATTCATGAAATGATTGTATCTCACGATTTGTTTTATATCACATGAAATAATGCATGATTTTGATTTAATTCATGCTAAGTATGATTTAATGATGTCACATAAAATGCTATCGATGCATAAGTAGTATGATTTATATATGCACGAACAGTTTTATAAATTAAGTCATAATGAAATACATGATTTTGTGCTTGAGACTTTAATGAAAAGAAATGGATTTTAAGGGCATGGCATTATGAGCATGTAGATAGTGGAGCTATCTACTTACTTGCATAATTGCCTTACTGAGCGTGTGGTTTGCTCACCCCCCTTATTTTCCCATCTTTTCAGAGTACTCGCAATAGTTAGTGAGTGGCTGAGGACTTGCATTCTTGGTATCCGCTACTTCCCATCGAGAGACATGTATACACATTTGTATAGTTTTGTATCTAAATATGTAATGCATAGTACTATAAACGGATATGATGTCGGGGATGTAAGGTTATGTAAATACCATTGTGTATGTAATTAGTTAAAGTCAAAAGATAGTAAATTCTGATATGTGAATGTAATTATGGAAATGGAATGGTAAATAGGTGAGAGGTGACCAACACCGAATCATAGCCCAACTATTTGTAGGATCGTCACGATGAGAGAATGTAAGAATTAAATAATAAATGAAAAAATGAAAAATCTACTCTGATTTTTAGGTAATTTGGGTCGTGACAAAACCTACCTTACTGCTCCCTTTCTGTAACAGCTCTATCTCTCTTCATTTGCTAATCTTCTTCCTCCCTTCGATGGTTACGTGTGTTCCTCTCGATTTCCTACCATATATACGGTCTCAACTCACTTCTCTCTTTCCTAGACTACCATACACCTGCCGAAGTCAACCCTCACATATTTTTTTTTTTGCTCCTTAACTGCTTCGGTTTCTTCCATTTCTTTTTTCAATTTCCTTTTCTGGTTCTGCTTCTATTCTATCATCTCATCATCCCCATATCTTTTATTCTACTCAATGGCTCTCGGCCCCGTACATATGAATGTATATATTTACTCTTATATTTGTATATACATATATACATATATATATACATATATATATATAGATACATGTGTACATTCATTTCTACATATATATACGAATGCATATTTGTATACCTTGTACACACACACACACATACACACACACACACACACACATATATCTATTCCTTATACTTGAGGAATAAATGAAATATTGTATACATATTTACACATGTACGTCTATGCACTTTGATTAAATTTTTCATGTAGCATAAAAATACAGTCAGTCTAATATTTATACTTGAATTAATTCACCCATAGTCACATATCAATCTTAATTTCTTACACTATTATTTATAGACAACACCAAGTACATGAAAATTTACGGTATTTACATTTTTATAAAGATAACGAAAATCTAAGAAAAATAAAGAAAATAACTAAGAATTAATATAAAGAAATCGGATTTAACAAACTTAAGAAGCTTTAGTTAGCATATTTCTTGATTTTCTTGGTTTATGATTTGATTATTGAATTTTAAAGATGTTATTAAATTAAGCAATCAACCAGAACATAACAACAAGCTTTGTTACACCATCTTCCTTTGCTTCTTAGCTAGTCACTACAAGCTCTACAACTAATTCCTAACAAATTCAACTACCTAGAGCAATCTCTCTAGATAAAATTTAAAGTAAAATTATAATCTGTGAAAGATATGAGCTGACATTAAGCAATAAACACATAAACTCGATTTATTTTGTGAGACCCCTTATATGTGTAATTGTATATATGTACATGGAAATGTAAATGTGGAATATATGTGATGTAAGTCCATAAGTTAATGTGGAATATATGTGATGTAAGTCCATAAGTTAATGTACACAAATGTAATAAGAGTTGTGATTATACATACAAGTTACATTATGTATGAATGTGAAGAAATGGACTTAAATATGTGAAGAATGTGAGTAAAATGGAATATGAGTAGTGTGGTAAATGGAATGAAGAGTTGCATGAGTATGCACTCCCATTTGGTTAATATTAAGTATCTTTGGTTATACAAAGATTCCACACAAGTTTCAATAGGTATAAGGTATGAATGGAGGTCATTTTCAAGTCACAAAGATGATTGGATGAGAAAATGACTATGGTACCAAATTAAGGATGTTTTGGTATAAGTGTACTGCATAAAAACTACAGAAAATCTGAAAATATGAATGACAGATCGATCTCATAGGATGAGAGATCGATCTAGAAGAGCCAAAATACTTGTATTTGATCAAAGGAATAGGGCAGATCGATCTCCAATGGAGCCAGATCGATCTCCTAAGCATTCTGTAATGAAAAGATCGATCCTCAAGCACCCAGATCGATCTTCTTAGCTCTCTGTTTGGGAGCAGATAGATCTCATGCTTCGACAGATCGATCTCATGCTTAAAATGTCGTGAAAATGAGGGATTTAAGGGGACCAGATCAATCTCCTCTTAGTGCAGATCGATCTCCTCAAGCTATTTCTATAAAAGGAGTGCTGAAAATCAGAAAATTTCAGAAAAAACACTATCCTTCCATTTTCAACCCAAAAATCCAACTTTCTCTCTCTAAAATCAGCCATTTTCAGTAAGATTTGAAGAGAGACCATTAGAGACAAAGTTGTTCCTATCAAAGAAAAGAACAACATAGTTGGAAGGCATTTTCCCATTGTTGGTATTGAAGGAGCTAAGGGCATTGTCATTTGGAGCAAGAAGAGAAATCAAATTTGGTAAGATTCTAACACTCCAACTATGGTACATTGTCTATTTAAATGATTTTGGAGTTGTTTGGCATGAGTATGGATGGTTAGAAACTATTTAAAATGCGTTGGAATGATTATGACCTAGAAATGATCTAGTGTGAGAAAGTGGAATGTATGGAGATTAATGAGAAATGGGATGTCTAGAGGTGACAATAGTGTTATGGGTATGATTTTAAGATGTTATTGGTGGATAAATTATAAGATTTACCTAAAAGGGGTAAAATGTGGATTAAGGTATTGGTAAAATGCATAAGTGAATTATATTGAATAGTGAGGTCAAATACGGGTTAAAAACATTAACTCAATTGATTTGGATGAATGAATCGCAGCTTTCGAGGATACGCTGGAGTGAGTTGAGGCAAAGGCGTGAGAAGCTAAGAGGAAAGGAGTCACACCAACTAAATCGAGGTAAGGGAATTGTGTGGACTCTTAGAGATATCTGTGCGCACGCTTAAATGTTTTGTTAGAATGCATGAGATTAGGAAATGATGTTGGGTGATTGAAGGGTAAAAGTTGGGAGTTTGAGAAATGTGCATGAAAACAAAAGCATATTGCTTTGAAAATCATGTTTTATTGCTTTTTAGCAAATGATTGGTAGGTTGGCTGACATTGAAATGATTTGCAAAAGAAATGAGTGTGTTTTGGTTTTGTTAACCATACTTTGCAAAGCTTTGAGCCACCTACATGATTTCGTGAGTATGAAAGCGTGCTAGAGTATGACTCGCATGAGATTTGACGTGTTTTACACATGAGTGCTAGAGGCACTAGTTTTCACATGGATTTCATAATTGTTTTGGCATTGTGCTTGGATTTTATCTCGCACTGGATGCCCACCTTGCATGTTGTCATGTTTGGAGCTTCGAGTAGACTCGATGTCACATCGATTAAATAGGCTCACACGTGCATTGTTTTGACATGATTAATTAGCCGTGTTAGGAGCTTCGGGTAGACAAGAGGTCGTACCGATTAAATAGGCTCACACGTGCGTTTGAGATGTGACATGATATGATGTGTTGATTGGATCCACGGAGTACGTTGTACCGTGCATGTAGCATGGAGTACGTTGTACCGTGTTGAGATGTGATGTGCCATCTTCGGACGAGATCTGCTATGGACCGACGGGTAGGATTTGACCCACCTCCCGTGTGGAAGCAGATAGTGGTGATATCCTGCACACCTGATCCGTGTAGCTGGTATCACAGGTTATGTACATAGGCCTTGAGGTTATTACCTGTTGTTGAACTGGCTATCTCACATGTCTATTGCTTTGAGAATAAATCCATGTTTGAAATGATTAGTGGGTTAGGAAAGTCCGAGGGTGGGCTGAGACCTAACCAGTGTTGGATTGATTTGTTAATGGTTTTTAAAGTGCACGGATGCATGATGTTTAATGTCATGCTTTATTGTGAAAATGCATGATGTTTAATGCCATGCTTTATTGTGAAAATGCATGATGGTTAATGCCATTCTATTTGAGAAAATGCATGATGGGTAATGCCATGCTTTTATTGTGAATTATGCATGATGATTTATACCATGCTTTGAGTTGAAATATGCACTGGATTTTAATATCATGAATGCTTTACATACCATTAACACAATCATACACTCATGTTTTGAGATAAATGATGAATTAAATGCTTTTGAGCATGGCATCACTATCACATAGATAGTGTAGTATCTACCTGTTCGCATGATTGCCTTACTGAGCGTGTGGTTTGCTCACCCCTTTATTTTCCCCCTCTCTACAGAGATTTGAGTATAGAGTGAGTGTGACTGGAGGCGTTCCCTTTTTTGGTAATCCGCTGCATCCCATCGTTAAAGGTATACACACTGTTGAAATTTTGTATCTAAACTTACGATAGCACAGTAGCATTTTGTATGTAACTATTGGGGATGTAAAACAATGTAAACACATGTAACAACTCTGATATATATACATTTATACAAGTGTTTACTTATGAATAATATACAAATTGAATTGGTATGGTAAAGTGAGTTAGACGTCGACACACAGCCTAACTGTTGAGAGTGTGGTTGTTCACGATCAAGGAATGATGATTAATAATTGATGCATGAAAATGCAAAAAATTTGTACGTATTTTGGTGAGTTGAGGGTCGTGACAGAAGTTGGCATCAGAGCTTGAGTTGGTATGACGTGTGTCGTGTCTAAAATACTTAATAAGTTGAAAAATTACATCCCCATGTTACTGTGCTTTTTTAGATACAATTGTGTGTGTCGATGGGTTGACTAAGTAATTGGTTGTGAATGTAGGGAATTGAGTAAATATGCCTAATACCAGTCGCTGTAGAGGGATGAGAGTGCAGACTCGAGGCCGTAGAGGTAGGCTTGGGGGCATGTTGAGCCAGAAACACACGAGGCTCAGGATGATGTTGAGGTGGAGGCTGATGTTGAGCACGCTCCACAGGGTCCAGAGGAGAGGCCCGAGAGTTCTGAGGCTCGCTTTGCGAGGATCGAGCGGAGCATTGAGATGATTGTGGAGTTAGTCACCCAATCTTTATCTGGAATTGGCGGTAGACAAAGTCCCACTACACAGGGTGATGCCGAGCAGGCGGCAGCTCCTGAGGCACTGGCAAGGGAAGCCCAAAGACCTCAGACGACAGATACCCCACCCACACAGGATGTGCCTACACCGGTTGCTACGCCAGGCAGTAGAGGTTGGGGATACGATTGTGATTTGGTAGATTGTGGCAGTTCCAGAAGTTTGGACCGCCGTCTTTCAGTGGAGTAAAGGACCCAGTAGCGGCTGAGGATTGGATCAATGAAATCGAGAAATTATATGGGTTCTTTGAGTGCACTGCTACTGAGATGGTAGCGTTTGTCGCTTTTATGCTGAAGGGATCAGCAGAACATTGGTGGAAGTCCACCAGGCCTATTTTGAGAGCCCGACATATTGAGATCAGCTGGGATGTATTTCTAGAGGCCTTTCAGAGACAGTATGTCCCGGATACTGCACAGCGGAAGCTAAAGATGGCATTTTTGGGACTGACCCAAGGGAGCAGGACTGTGGATGAGTATGAGACTGCTTTTATATCCTTGGGCAGATATGATCCCAACACGATGAGTAATGAGGTCGAGAAGATCCAAAAATTTATGGATGGATTGAGACCGACCATCAGGTCCAGATTGGTTCCTCTGGATATACCGACCTATGAGGAGGCAGTGCACAGGGCACAATTATGTGAACAAGATATTGATAGAATCGCCTTAGAGTTTGGAAAGGTTGGTAAGATGAGGGATAGAGATAAGAAAAGACCTATGATGGATAGAGGCTTCAGTTATAAAGGAAGCAAGAGGTTTGCTGGGAAGAGGCCGAGGATTGATGAGATCCGAGAGAGGACAGTTAATACTCCCATGTATCCGGTCATTGCTCCAGCTAAGGGAATCGTGATTGGAGGACCACGGCCTACTACGGAACAGTGTGGCAAGTGTGATAGGTACCATGGTACTCGACCATGCTATGGATCTCCTGTAGTATGCTACAGATGTGGGAAGCCAAGGCACATAATCAGAGATTGCCCAGAGATGACAGAGAGAGCCCTACAGAAGGGCAAGGAGCCAGAGAGAGCTCCAGTTGGTACAGTTACTCCGAGAATGAGGACTAAAGTCGAGGAAAAGGGGAAGCAAGTAGTGGGTGTAAGCAGAGGACGAGTGCACGTGCTGGACCAGGACACTGCGGATCAGTCATTGGATGTGGTAAAAGGTACCATCCAAATCTTTGATTTAGAAGCTTATGTACTATTTGATCCTGATGCCACGCATTCTTTTGTATCACCATCCTTTGCATGTAAATTGTTGAAGCATGTAAAACCTACGCTGCTTGATAAGATGTTATTGATATCTACCCCTATGAATGATAGTCAGTTGACTGAGCATGTATATAAAGATTGTAAGATGAGGATAGGAGGTAAAGAAACAACAGCCGATTTAATTTTATTAAATATGAGTGATTTTGATGTAATCCTAGGGATGGATTGGTTGGCTGCAAATCATGTTGTTATGGATTGTCATGCAAAAACTTTGATGTTTCCCAAGATAGACAATCTTGTAGTAAATTTTGTGAAATAAAGCTAAAGAACATGATTTTTATAAGTGTGATGAGTACAATCTTGATACATGATGTATGAAAGATAAATTTGATTTCATTTAAGTATGTGATGTGATGATTTATGATTACTAATGGTGGAAAGAATAATGTGAAGGATTCATCGCTTTTGTGATTGAGACGAATAAGGCATGTCCAAAATTGGGAGACATTCCAGTGGTTAGGGAATTTTCAAATGTCTTTCCGGATGAGTTACCAGGGTTACCTCCAGATAGGGAGATGGAGTTTGGTATAGATTTGGCATCTGGTACAGAGCTGATGTCCAAGCCACCGTACAGAATGGCTCAAATTGAGTTTGAGGAGTTAAGGAAACAGTTACAGGAGTTGCTGGAGAAGGGGTTCATCAGGCCGAGCGTCTCACCTTGGGGAGCACTGGTTCTGTTTGTAAGGAAGAAGGATGGAAGCCTCCGACTGTGTATAGATTACCAGTTGTTGAATAAGGCCACCATCAAGAATAAGTATCCCCTTCCATGCATCGATGACTTATTGGATCAGCTTAAGGGAGCGCAGGTCTTTTCCAAGATAGATCTGAGATCAAGGTACCATCAGTTGAAGATACGAGGTGGAGATGTACCCAAGACAGCTTTTCGCACCCGGTATGAACATTATGAGTTTATGGTTATGCCATTCAGGTTGACGAATGCTTCTGCAGCTTTTATGTCTTTGATGAATGAGGTATTCCACCAGTACTTAGATCGATTTGTTATTGTGTTTATTGATGATATACTGGTGTATTCAAGGTCTAGAGAGGAGCATGAAATGCACCTAAGGATAGTGCTACAAACCCTCCGAGAGAAGAAGTTGTATGCTAAACTTAGTAAGTGGTACTTTTGGTTGGAACAGATCTCTTTTCTGGGTCACATAGTATCGAAGGATGGAGTATCAGTGGATCCATCTAAGATTGAGGTCGTAGTTCAGTGGCAGAGACCCCAGACAGTGACAAAGATCAGAAGTTTCCTGGGTTTAGCTAGGTATTACTGAAGGTTTGTAGAGGGATTCTTGAGATTAGCTGCTCCTTTGACACGTCTCACGAGGAAAAATGTAGAGTTTGTGTGGGACGATAAGTGTGAGGAAAGCTTTGAGGAGTTGAAAAGGAGATTAACTACAGCATCAATACTTACCATTCCTACCAGCTCAAGAGGTTTCTCGGTGTATACGGATGCTTCACACCTAGGACTGGGCTGCGTATTGATGCAGAATGGGAAGGTAGTTGCATATGGATCAAGACAGTTGAAGGATCATGAGAGGAACTACCCTACCCATGACTTGGAGTTGGCAGCGGTGGTGTTTGCGCTGAAGATATGGCGCCACTACCTTTATGGTGAGAGATTTCAAGTTTATACAGATCATAAGAGCCTTAAGTACCTGTTCTCACAGAAAGAGTTGAACATGAGACAGAGGAGATGGCTCGAGCTGTTAAAGGATTATGATTGTGAAATCCTATACCACCCGAGTAAAGTAAATGTGGTTGCTGATGCATTGAGTAGGAAGCATCTCGAGATGGTATCATTTATGATGATCAATGAACACAAGCTGTTGGAACAGTTCACGAACCTCAGTTTAGATATGACCCCGCCTGACGCTGATAGTGGATTTATGGTAGCTAGCCTACAGTTGGAACTGAATCTGGTAGATCGAATCCGACAAGCTCAGCGAGTTGATCAGCAGTGTAGTGATATTGTCGGGCAGATACATAGGGGTATAGACACGAACTTTGAGTTGAGTTCGGATGGGTTGTTGAGGTTCAGAGGTAGGATATGTGTTCCTGATGAAGCAAAGATCAGAAGGTTGATCTTAACAGAGGCTCACTCATCGAAGTATACGATACATCGAGGGGGTTCCAAGATGTATCAAAACCTTCGAAAGGTTTATTGGTGGTCTGGGATGAAAAAGCACATTACTGAGTATGTTGCTAAGTGTCTCGTTTATCAGCAGGTGAAGGTAAAGCATCAGAAGCCTGCAGGGTTATTGCAGCCTCTACCGATACCGATATGGAAGTGGGAGCATGTCACCATAGATTTTGTGATGGGATTGTCGAGGACCCGGAGAGGTCATGATGCCATATGGGCGATTGTGGATCGGTTGACGAAATCAGCCCATTTTCTAGCTATGAGAGCTACCGATATTCTGAGCCAGTTAGCAAACCTATATGTACGCGAGATAGTGAGGCTACATGGAATTCCAGTGAGCGTTGTTTTCTGATAGGGATGCCCGCTTCACTTCCCACTTCTGGGAACGTTTTTAGGAAGCGATGGGGACCCAGTTGAGTTTTAGCACCGCGTTTCATCCTCAGACAGATGGTCAGTCAGAGAGGACTATACAAACCTTTGAGGATATGTTAAGAGCGTGTGCATTGGATTTTGGAGGCTCCTGGGATGAACATTTGCCACTCGCAGAGTTCGCCTATAGTAACAGTTTTCATGCGAGTATCGGGATGGCACCATATGAGGCATTGTATGGACGTAGATGCCGTTCCCCTATTGGGTGGGAAGAGGTTAGTGACAGATAGATCTTTTCTCCCGACTTGGTTAGACAAGCCTCTGAGGACGTCCAATTGATATGTGAGAGGTTACGAACAGCTCAGAGTAGGCAAAAGAATTATGCTGACAGGAGACGGAGACCACTAGAGTTTGATGTGGGTGAGTCAGTGTTTTTGAAAGTTTCCCCTTCGAAGGGAATTATGAGATTCAGGAAGAAGGGAAAGTTGAGCCCTCGATATATAGGGCCATTTGAGATACTTGATAGAGAGGGAGATAAGGCGTATAGGTTGGCATTGCCACCAGAGTTGGCAAGTGTGCATAACATCTTCCACGTATCCATGTTGAGGAAGTACCACCCGGACCCGGCACATGTGATAAGATATGAGCCATTGGAGCTCAATGAGGGTATGACATACATTGAAAAGCCAGTTCGGGTATTGGACAGAAAAGAGAAAGTGTTGAGGACAAAGACAATTCCCTTGGTGAAAATACTTTGACAACATCACACTGTGGAAGAGGCCACATGGAAATTGGAGAGTTTGATGCGGGAGAAGTATCCCGAGTTGTTCACAGAATAATTGGTTCCAATTTGGATGACCAAATTTTCTAAGTGGGGGAGAATGTGAGACCTCGTATATGTGTAATTATATATATGTACATGGAAATGTAAATGGTGATATACTTGTAATGTGGAGTATATGTGATGTAAGTCCATAAGTTAATGTACACAAATGTAATAAGAGTTGTGATTATACATACAAGTTACATTATGTATGAATGTGAAGAAATGGACTTAAATATGTGAAAAATGTGAGTAAAATGGAATATGAGTACTATGGTAAATAGAATGAAGAGTTGCATGAGTATGCACTCCCATTTGGTTAATATTAAGTATCTTTGGTTATACAAAGATTCCATACAAGTTTCAATAGGTATAAGGTATGAATCGAGGTCATTTTCAAGTCTCAAAGATGATTGGATTAGAAAATGACTATGGCACCAAATTAAGGATGTTTTGGTATAAGTGTACTGCATAAAAACTACAAAAAATCTGGAAATATGAATGACAGATTGATCTCATAGGATGAGAAATCGATCTGGAAGAGCCAAAATACTTGTATTTGAGCAAAGGAATAGGACAGATCGATCTCCAACGGAGCCAGATCGATCTCCTAAGCATTCTGTAATGAAAAGATCGATCCTCAAGCACCCAGATCGATCTCCTTAGCTCTCTGTTTGGGAGCAGATCGATCTCATGCTTCGACAGATCGATCTCATGCTTAAAATGCCGTGAAAATGAGGGCTTTAAGGGGACCAGATCGATCTCCTCTTAGTGCAGATCGATCGCCTCAAGCTATTTCTATAAAAGGAGTGCTGAAAATCAAAAAATTTCGAGAAAAACACTATCCTTCTATTTTCAACCCAAAAACCCAACTTTCTCTCTCTAAAATCAACCGTTTTCAGTAAGATTTGCAGAGAGACCATTAGAGGCAAAGTTGTTCCTATCAAAGAGAAGAACAACATAGTTGGAAGGCATTTTCCCATTGTTGGTATTGAAGGAGCTAAGGGCATTGTCATTTGGAGCAAGAAGAGAAATCAAACTTGGTAAGATTCTAACACTCCAACTATGGTACATTGTCTATTTAAATGATTTTGGAGTTGTTTGGCATGAGTATGGATGGTTAGAAACTATTTAAAATGCATTGGAATGATTATGACCTAGAAATGATCTAGTGTGAGAAAGTGGAATGTATGGAGATTAATGAGAAATGGGATGTCTAGAGGTGACAATAGTGTTATGGGTATGATTTTAAGATGTTATTGGTGGATAAATTATAAGATTTACCTAAAAGGGGAAAAATGTGGATTAAGGCATTGGTAAAATGCATAAGTGAATTATATTGAATAGTGAGGTCAAATATGGGTTAAAAACATTAACTCAATTGATTTACATGAATGAATCGCAACTTCCGAGGATACGCTGGAGCGAGTTGAGCCAAGAGCGTGAGAAGCTAAGAGGAAAGGAGTCACACCAAGTAAATCGAGGTAAGGGAATTGTATGGACTCTTAGAGATATCTATGCGCAATTTGGGCGCTTAAATGTTTTGCTAGAATGCATGAGATTAGGAAATGATGTTGGGTGATTGAAGGGCAAAAGTTGGGAGTTTGAGAAATGTGCATGAAAACAAAAGCATATTGCTTTGAAAATCATGTTTTATTGCTTTTTAGCAAATGATTGGTAGGCTGGCTGACATTGAAATGATTTGCAAAAGAAATGAGTGTGTTTTGGTTTTGTTAATCATACTTTGCAAAGCTTTGAGCCACCTACATGATTTCATGAGTATGAAAGCGTGCTAGAGTATGACTCGCACGAGATTTGACGTGTTTTATACACATGAGTGCTAGAGGCACTAGTTTTCACATGGATTTCATAATTGTTTTAGCATTGTGCTTGGAGTTTGTCTCACACTAGATTCCCACCTTGCATGTTATCGTGTTTGGAGCTTCGAGTAGATTGGGTGTCACATCGATTAAATAGGCTCACACGTGCATTGTTTTGACATGATTAATTAGCCGTGTTAGGAGCTTCGGGTAGACAAGAGGTCGAACCGATTAAATAGGCTCACACGTGCGTTTGAGATGTGGCATGATATGATGTGTTGATTGGGTCCACGGAGTACGTTGTACCGTGCATGTAGCATGGAGTACGTTGTACCGTGTTGAGATGTGATGTGCCATCTTCGGACGAGATCTGCTAGGGACCGACGGGTAGGATTTGACCCACCTCCCGTGTGGAAGCAGATAGTGGTGATATCCCGCACACCTGATCCGTGTAGCCGGTATCACAGGTTATGTACATAGGCCTTGAGGTTATTACCTGTTGTTGAACTGCCTATCTCACATGTCTATTGCTTTGAGAATAAATCCATGGTTGAAATGATTTGTGGGTCAGGAAAGTCCAAGGGTAGGCTGAGACCTGACCAGTGTTGGATTGATTTGTTAATGGTTTTTAAAGTGCACGAATGCATGATGTTTAATGCCATGCTTTATTGTGAAAATGCATGATGTTTAATGCCATGCTTTATTGTGAAAATACATGATGGTTAATGCCATGCTATTTGAGAAAACGCATGATGGGTAATGCCATGCTTTTATTGTGAATTATGCATGATGATTTATACCATGCTTTGAGTTGAAATGTGCACTGGATTTTAATAGCATGAATGCTTTACATACCATTAACACAATCATACACTCATGTTTTGAGATAAATGATGAATTAAATGCTTTTGAGCATGGCATCACGATCACGTAGATAGTGCAGTATCTACCTATTCGCATGATTGCCTTACTGAGCATGTGGTTTGCTCACCCCCTTATTTTCCCCCTCTCTACAGAGATTTGAGTATAGAGTGAGCGTGACTGGAGACGTTCCCTTTTTGGTAATCCACTGCATCCCATCGCTAAAGGTATACACACTGTTGAAATTTTGTATCTAAACTTACGATAGCACAGTAGCATTTTGTATGTAACTATTGGGGATGTAAAACAATGTAAACACATGTAACAACTCTAATATATATACATTTATACAAGTGTTTACTTATGAATAATATACAAATTGAATTGGTATGGTGGAGTGAGTTAGACTTCGACACACAGCCTAACTGTTGAGAGTGTGGTTGTTCACGATCAAGGAAGGATGATTAATAATTGATGTATGAAAATGCGAAAAATTTGTACGTATTTTGGTGAGTTGAGGGTCGTGACATATTTTGCCTAAACTTAGATTTTCATCTGTTTCTAATTGATTTCAAACATTAAGTAATTATGGACTTAAGTTCTTAATCTAGCAGTAGATTATTATAGTTAATTAAATAGTTGGCCACCCTATTAAATTAAACTAACAATCATGGTAAAATGCTATGGAAAACCTTATATATTTAAACAATAATACACCATTTAGATCATGCTTCTCACAACATCATGTAACCAAGATTTAATCAATAAAACATACCAATCAAATTAAAGAACTACTCATAATGAAAGAAAACATTAACATATTTTTAAAAGAATCAATTATTAAGCTAATTATAAAGTTAACGCACACCTAAATTTTAAAGAAGAAAATTTTGATAATGAACTTTATAATATAAAGGAACAATTTGGCAAGCAAGAAAAAAAACTAATCATGCAATATCAAATGAATATGAAATCAATTTTCATACTTTGTACTATAAAGAAAACACAACCTATCAATATAAACTAAGAAATCGGTACTCTAATATTAAAACATGCAAAAAGTCGACAAGTATAACTTAATATAAAGAGAATTAGGGATCTTCAATTTATAAATTAAAGAGAAAAATAAGTTTTACAAAGATTAAACAAAAATCGAATAAGGTATAATATAAAACAAGAAATCACAACAATATAAAAGAAATAACACAAATTGGCCAAGGATTTTTTCTTATGAAAAAAAAAACTTTATAAAAATAAAAGAATGGTTAAACAATTGATGATTTAAGTAGCCCTTAGGGTCCCATTTTATAGTAAGGGAAGGTATAAATCTTAGTTCATGTAAAACATAAATTACAATTGTTAATATTTCTCTAATAATAATATTCAATTATTTTGGACTATTTGACTTCTCTTGCCAAATCATCAAGTTTCTTATTTCTTCTTGTAATTATCTTTCAAAAAGGTTTTAATTTAAATTTGTTAATTATCCTTGTAGCAATCCCACTTAGACTAGAAATTTAACTTTCTTAATTTTAGTGCTAACTTTTCAAAAACTTTTATAAACTCCGAGTTGGATGATCTCGGACATTTCAGAAACCTTGAGAAATCCTCTACAACTTTGAAAAAGATCACATTTTTCTAAAAATTTGAATAGAGACAAAATTACCAAAATACCCTTACTAGTTAGATTTTGCAAAAAGTGTCCTTTTGACTCCATTTTCTCCCAAATAGTTTATTTTAGTTGCCAATAACATCAAAAGAAAGTTACATAGCATTTTTAAACACAAAATGAAGCTAAAAAATTATGTTATTAGACAATATTAATATAACAAATTCAGCACTTATCGTAAACCAGATTATGGTGAAATGGATAATTGAAAATTGATTTAGTGACTACTAGTATCATGTAAACAAACCTTTTGGTGAAAATGAAAAAAAAAACAATAGTTCGTAAATTTGATAAGTGATAAAGTGTTAGCTGCCAAGCATTCATCACGACCTTTAGGTTGTAACACCCACAAATTCCAACAAAGGTGCCTAAATCAACAAAACAGAGTTTTACATCTAAAACAAACACAATGTTTCAATCAAACCAAAAAAATTGATAAATACTTATCATAAATTACAAGATCTTCATCATAGCTGTCACGACCCATTTCATTATTTTTAATCTAAAATCACTATAAATTTTTCGCGTTTATTCCTTTCCCCACTCGATCGTAAACAAACTTACCACTACACTGTTGGGTTGTGAGTTAATAATAATCCACTCGCAATATCCATTCTTAGTTAATAAAAGTAATGTCATACATTTGAATGTCAATCATTCATTTATACAAAATATGATTACTGACATCTACATCCCCCATAATTATAACTCAAAAGACTACTGTGCTTTTACAATTGTTTAGATACAAAAAGAATCTTCATGTGTATACCTCTTAGCGATGGATGGCAGTAGATATCCAAAATACAACGCCTCAGTCCTCACTGGGCCACTACGTATGCTCTGTAGAGGGGGAAAGTAGAGAGGGATGAGCAACCACACGCTCAGTAAGGCAATAATGCAAGCATGATAGATAACCACTCTATCTACATGCTGATAATGTTATGCATAAATCATTTATATCAAGAGCATGAGGAATCAAAACTATGCCATATGAATATACATATACCATGTATCAAAATCATTTAAAATTGGTATATAAAACATGGTAAAACCATCATGTACAAATCATCTCATGCGCATCAATCGTCAAATCTCATATAAAAGGGCAATTCATTTAAGAAACATCCTTTCTGAAATCACATCTCTTTCTCGATACATATCATCCCATCAAAAATCATTTTCTCAATCACAAACATCAATACCATTTCACAAATCAAATCCATCAAGGCTCGACCCCTCCCTCGGGTCTACCTTGGGCAATCACAATCACACATATGTATAAAAATCAGGTCACTATATCCCAAGTGACTATGTAGGCCAACTACATCATAAATCATCCCAGACCACACGCATCTAGGTGTGCGGGGTATCGTGCTGACACGAAGGAGGATTATCCCTCGCCAGACTTTCTCATCACAAAATCATCATGCGGTACATCGTACTCCATGTGATATACACGGTACATCATACTCTGCGGATTCATATTGTGGTTGGGGGTGCCAATCGTAGGTCTTATCTACCCCATACCAAGAACTTGTCATACTCATATAGGAGAGTCTCCCTGTCGAACA
This sequence comes from Firmiana major, assembly GCA_033439115.1. NCBI lineage: Eukaryota > Viridiplantae > Streptophyta > Magnoliopsida > Malvales > Malvaceae > Firmiana > Firmiana major. Next base: position 35,160,505 of record CM065895.1, on the reverse strand, counting down.
GAGCCTCCCCACCCCTCCAGGGCTTAAAGATGTTGGCTTAAGGATCCTTCCGTAAGAGAGCCTCCCCACCGAACAGAGCCTCCCTGCCTAACAGAGCCTCCCCGCCTCCTCGGGCTTAAGGATGTTGGGTTAAGGATGTAGGGCTTAAGGATCTTATCGTAAGAGAGCCTCCCTGCCTAACAGAGCCTCCCTCCCTCCCCAGGCTTAAGGATGTTGGCTTAAGGATGTAGGGCTTGAGGATCTTACCACTTCCCCGGCCTCATACGTACTACAATGTGCAAACTTGTGCGAGCAGCGCTCTAGCACGACTCATGCATCATATCATAAGGAAACTACGTACGAGCACAGCTCCAATACGTTTATACACATAAGAAAATCACTCGAAAGTCACGTACGAGCAGAAGCTCCAGTATGGTTTATAAAATATTACCACAATTTCAAGTCAAGGTGCGAACTAAGCTCCAGCACATTTTATATAATGAAGGCAATCAAAATCTAGTGTGAGCGAGGCTCTAGCGCGAATTAAATCACATACAGACGATAGGCGACTCCCATGCATTCAAAACATCTCAAAACATGTTTAGCGCCTCACATGGGCTATTTCACAACATCATTCAAATACTAGCCAGCCTATTCATTAATTTACTCAAAACAAAGTATGGTGTTTTGTGAAAACATTCAAAACATGTGATTTATACAATTATTAGCCTTACTATCCCATTTCTTTATAATACCATTTCAACGACCAAATCTCATACAAATGCTCATAGTTACTTCCAAACATCGTCAAACACATTTCTATAAACTCATGCACATTTCCAAATCCCTATACACCCACGAGTTCAAAATACGAGCAGTTACCTCTATATACTTACAAAATTCCCTTACTTGGAAATCGCGACGCGTGATTTCACTTCCTTAAAGTTGCTTACTCGTGCGGTTCGATTCGTCTCTGTCACGACCCAATTCCATTCTCTTTAACCGAAAATCACTGAAATTTTTTCGCGTTTTACTGTTACCTTACCCGGTCGTGAACTAAACTCACCACACACTGTTGGGCTGTGAGTCAATAATAAACACCACATCTCATTCATTCTCAATTAATTAAAACGATGTCATACATGTGCATTTAATCGTGAACTTATACGAATACATGTTTTACTGACATCTACATCCCCCATAAGTACAACTCAAAAGAATACTGTGCTTTTACATTGTTTAGATACAAAAGAATCACTGTGTATATACCTTTTAGCAATGGAGATGCAGCGGAGTCCAAAATAATACGCCTCAGTCCTCACTGGGCTACTATGCACGCTCTGTAGGGGGGAAAAATAGAGTGGGATGAGCAACCACACGCTCAGTAAGGCAATAATGCAAGCATGGTAGATAACTACTCTATCTACATGCTGATAGTGTTATGCATAAATCATTTATAGTAGGAGCATGAGGAATAAAACTATGCCATATGAGTATACACATATATCATGTATCAAAGTCATGTAAAATTGGCATATAAAACATGGTAAAACATCATGTATAAATCATCTCATGCTCGATCTCATTTAAATTCATAAAAAAGGGCAATTCATTTAGAAACCTCCTTTTTAAACCCACGTCATAAAACTCTTTCTCATCACACACAATCAAATCACATCAATTCACAATCACAACCTCATCTTCATTTCATAATTCAAATCCACGAGGCTCGACCCCTCCTTCGGGTCTACCTTAAACAATCACAATCACACTTAGAGATTTAAAATCATGTGGTAGTAAGAAAATCAAGCAAGGAGACAGGTTACTATATCTCAAGTGACTACGTTGGCCAATCGTCACATATCATCCCAGACCACACGGATTCCGGTGTGCGAGGTATCATGCTGGCACGAAGGTGGGTTAGTTCTCCGCCAGACTTTCTCAAATCAAGTAACCACCACGCGGTACATCATACTCCATGTGATATACACGGTATATCGTACTCCGCGGACCCATAACATGGTTGGGGGTGCCTGCCATAGGTCTTATCTACCCCATACCAAGTGTAACCTTTATAGTCTCAAGAGCGCGTGGGAGTAACCTCAATACCAGGTCCTAGCCCCTCATGGCCTTGCTCGCCTCGTTGGGTTCCCTGATTCAGGTCCTAGCCCCTCACCCTCACCTCACTCAAGAGGTCTGTTAGGCCTGTTGGGTTCCCTGAATGGATTATGTCAGGTCCTAGCCCCTCACCCTCACCTCACTCAAGAGGTCTGTTAGGCCTGTTGGGTTCCCTGAGTTAATTCGTATCTCTCGCCACGGCCTCATACATACCACAGTGTGAAAACCAGCGCGAGCTACTCTCTAGCGCGAATTCATGCATCAAAACCAATCACTTCGTACGAGCAACGCTCTGGTACGGCATTTATGCATAAAATATGAAGAAACCATGTACGAGCATAGCTCCAGTACAGTTATATGCATAAGAAAAATCACTCAAATCCACGTACGAGCGTAGGCTCCAGTACGGTTTATAAACATCATCACAATTCAATTTCAAAGTGCGAGCTAAGCTCAAGCGCGTTTCACACAAGTGAAAACATAGAAATCCAGCGCGAGTGAGGCTCTAACGCGAATTAAATCACATACACGCGATAGGCGGCTCACATGCATTCAAAACATCTCATAATATGCTTAGTGCCTCATATGGGCTATTTCACAACATCATTCAAGTACTAGCCAGCCTATCCTTTTATTTGCTCAAATCAAAGCATTGTGTTTTGTAAAAGCATTCAAAACACATGATTTATGCAATTATTAGCCTTACTATCCCTTTTTCAATAACCATTTCAAACAACCAAATCTCATACAAATACTCATACATCATCAAAACACATTTCTATAAGTCCATGCATATTTCCAAAGCCCTATATATACCCACGAGTTCAAAATACGAGCAGCTACCTCTATATACTTACAAAATTCCCTTACCTGGAATCGCGATGCGTGATTCCACTTCCTTAAGCTGCTTACTCGTACGTTCGATTCGTCTTCAACGAACTCTTCGGGACTGCACAAAATCGTATTCCGCATTATATTCGATCCATACAATGCAACCCTTGCGCTTGCTATATCCAATATAATCTATAGCCTCTATTAAAGCTTATTTGGCCTCGTTTCATTACTTTACCCATAGCTCGAGTCTATGGATCTTCTTAGGCCTACTAACTTATTTCGAATCGATATTAAATCGACATTGGGCTCACAGTGTTCATATTTCATGAATTCCCTCACTATGGCATTTATCACTCATATACATACCCATTTTCACAATTCCTCCAACTCACCAAGTAATTCCATCTAACCATCTAAAATCATAAACATTACCCCAATAACAACTTTAGCATGCCATAAATCATAAGCTCATTCAATCCCACATATTCTCACATTATACCCATTTTAGATTTCTAGGTCACACCAATTCCACTACATTCCTAGGTAGTTTATCCATCAATACTCATACCAATCAACTCCAAAATCAATTAAATAGCTAATGCATTTGGATTGGAGTGTTAGAATCTTACCAATATGATTTCTCTTCTTGCTCCAAATGGTAATGCCCTTAACTCCTTCAATTCCAAGAATGGGAAAATGCCCTCTCACTATGTTGTTCTTCTCTTTGATAGGAACAACTTTGCCTCTAATGATCTCTCTCCAAATCTCACTGAAAATGACTGATTTTAGAGAGGGAAAATTAGGTTTTTGGGGTTGAGATTGTAAAGTTAAGTGTTTTTTCGAGATTTCCAGATTTTCAGCTCTCCTTATATAGAAATGACTTGAGGAGATCGATCTGGTCCAACAGGAGATCGATCTGGTCCAAGAGGAGATCGATCTGGTCCCTTAAAATCCCTCTTTTTCACGGCATTTTTAAGCCTGAGATCGATCTGTCGAAGCATCAGATCGATCTGTTGAAGCATGAGATCGATCTGTCGAATCATGAGATCGATCTGGTCCCAAACAGAGAGCTAAGGAGATCGATCTGGGTGCTTGGGGATCGATCTTTCCACTACAGAATGCTTGGGAGATCGATCTGGCTCCATTGGAGATCGATCTGCTCAATTCTTTCGCCCAAATAAGAGCATTCTGGCTCTTCCAGATCGATCTCTCATGCTATGAGATCGATCTGGGCCTCATGTTTTCCAGATTTCCTGCAGTTTCCTTGCTGCAACTCATACCAACACATCCTTAATCTATTGCCATGGCCATTTTCTCATCCATCCACCTTTATAACTTGAAAATGGCATCCATTCATACCTTATGCACATTGAAACTTGTGTGCATTCATTGTATGTTCAAAGGTATGCTACATAAAACCAAATGGAAGCATAACTCCATTCCATTTTAAGCATAACTCCATTCCATTTTACCACACTACTCATCTTGAGTCTCAATCACATCCATCACTTGCTAGAACTCATTTCTTCATATTCATACTCAATGAAACTTGTATGTACGTTACAATTTATATTACACATACATACATTGAATCCATGGACTTACATCAATCATACTTTACATTACAAGTCCATTCACATTATTTGATCCAATTACACACATTACCATTATACATATACGGGGTCTTACAGTCTCCAACGAACTCTCCGGAACTGCACATAATTGTATTTCTCATCATTATAGTCCATTATATCACAACTCTTGAGTTTACTATAGTCGATTCGACCTATAGTTTCTATTAACGCTCATAAGGCCTATTAACTCATTCCAAATCGATATTAAATCGATATTAAGCTTATAGTGTCATATCCCATATATTTCCTCACTATGGCTTTTCCATCAACACTACATGTGCTCATTTTCCTAATTCCACTGAACCCACAATTTAGTTTCATTTACCCATTTCAAATCATCCACATTACTCTATTGACAACTTGGCAATTCAAATCACCAACTCATCCAAATTACACTTTCTTACACTAGACTTATTCCATTTTGTAGGTCATACACTAGTTCCATCACTTCCTAGGCATCTCCAACCATCAATACACATGCAAATCTACTCCAAAATCAATTAAACAAAACAATATGCTTGAGTTGGAGCATTAGAAACTTACCAATCTAATTTCTCTTCTTGCTCCAAAGGGGAAATGCTCCTTGCTCCTTCAATACCAACAATGAGGTTTTGGGTTTTCACTATGTTGTTCTCTTCCTCAAGATGAACAACTTTGTGTCTAATGGGCTCCCTTCAAATCTTACTAGAATGGGTGGATTTTATAGAGAAAAATCTAGGTTTTTGGTTGGAAATGGAAAGGTGTTGTTGTTTCCTAAAAATTGTAGATTTCAGCACCCTTTTTATATAAATCACTTGATGAGATCGATCTGCACTAAGAGGAGATCGATCTGGTCCCCTTAAATTCCTCTTTGTCACGACATTTTCTAGCATGAGATTGATCTGTCGAAGCTTGAGATCGATCTGCTCCAAACAAAGAGCTAAGGAGATCGATCTGTATG